>JAJOZX010000497.1:1387500-1395380 GCA_023014485.1 Bathynomus jamesi
TATATGTATATATATATATATGTTATAAAAGTAGGGAATTCTACAAGTGTCCAAAGTATTAAAGCCATTAAAAAACTGCTACAAAGTTATCATGCCTTTTTTTCCCTTTTTTCTATTGGGTTTCTGTATCATATATATATATATATATATATATATATATAATGAATAAAACCACGAAGGAAAGGAAACACAGAATGGTGCTCAAGCGCTTTCGTCTAATGACATCCTCTGGAACACATGTCATTAGACGAAAGCGCTTGAGAACCATTCTGTTTCCTTTCCTTCGTGGTTTTATTCATCATAAAAAATTTTTTTACGTGTTACTTTCGTGAAATAATTTTCATATATATATATATATATATTTCTAGGTTGAAAATGTATATGTTTGTTAAAAAAAGTACATTTTATGGTGGAAAAATGTATAATAGTTTAATTAGAATAGATTGAAAACTGGGAAATGTCTTGTAAAATTTTGTCAAATAGGTCTTTATGTGTATTCTTTCGATACCAAACGAATTTTAGAATTTTAAAAAATGAATTTTAGAATTGTCTCGGCACAAACCTGATACACGTAAAAAAGTTAGGTTAGGTTAGGTTAGGTTGTATTCTAGTTGTATTAGGTTGTATTCTAGTGTGAAATCGCTATAAAGTCCTTTTTTATCACTTATTTTAATCTATAATAAAAATATAATTTATAGCAAATACTACTTTGAAATAATATATTTCTTCGGCACTTATTCCTCCCCCTCCCCCCCTCCACTTATTCCTTTTCCTTTAACGAAAATATCATGACCTAACCTAACCAATTGTCAAGGGCGTACAGTTGACCTAACCGGGAAAAAAGAAATTGCGGGGGGAAAAGGAATGACTGTCATTTCTTCACCATAAAATATACTTTTCTTAACAAATATATACATTTTCTACCTACAAATATTATTTTCTTTTGTTTTTTCACAGTGCTTCAAACCGAACAGATCCAGCACTTGCGAAGGAATAATGATTTTCTACAGTGCATACAAACGGTTCGCTGACAAGCCTAAGAGCGCCGCAATGTGGCGGAATAATTCTGTTTACGTGCATCAAGTTAAGCAGTCACGTACGCAAGTAACCAGGAAGCATTCGCCGGATCACCTGAAGATCAGGGCCCCCAGCCTTCTTAGTTAGCCTTATGAGGCTAACTAACGAAAATATCACGGACCTAACCTAACCAATCATTAGGTCAACTGTACGCCCTTGACGAATGGTTAGGTTAGGTCGTGATGTTTTCGTTAGTTAGCCTTATAAAGCAACTAAAGAAGGCTGGGGGCCTGATCTCCACGGTGATCCGGCGAATTCACCCATTCGCCTACTCTTAAGTGTAAGTTGTCTTAGTGCGTTGCGTACATCGTTCGATTTTGTGCTCGTTGTTTTATAACAGGATACAACAAGGTGGTTTTGAGTGAATAAAAATGAAACCCTGTTATAAAGCGAAAGTTACTACCCAAGTTAAATAAATAATCAATAAATATCAAATAGGAGCTGAGAAAAAAGCACTGTAAAGTACAGGGCTATTCAAAACTGATCACCTGATTTCAAATGAGAATATTTTTAAGTTACAAAACAGAGTGATTTGTGATACATCAACCAAAAGAAAAACGTCCAATTTTGTCTCTCACCTCATAAATGCTCTATTGACTTCCCTTAGTTACACGAGCAACGTCGACACGATAGTCGAATTCCCCCCATACTCGCTCCAGCATGTCCGTTGTCACTGACTCTACGGCAGTAACAATGCGAGTTCGGAGCTCATCCAAAGATGTGGGCAACGGTGGCACGTACACAGTATCCTTAACGTACCCCCAAAGGAAGAAGTCGCACGGTGTAAGATCCGGCGACCTAGGGGGCCAGCTGTGGAGCACCAAGTCATGGGGCCCACTGCGACTAATCCAACGGCGAGTGAGCACTTCGTTGAGAAAACGGCGAACATCCAAATGCCAATGAGGCGGCGCCCCATCTTGCTGGAAAATGTAGTCGCCGGAATCTTCGTTCAATTGGGGAAATAACCAGTTCTGCAGCATATCCAGATAGGAGTGACCAGTCACTGTGTTTTCCATGAAAAAGAAGGGGCCGTAAACCTTTGCCCGGGAAATGGCACAGAAGGTGTTAACTTTAGGTGAGTCGCGCTCGTGCTCGATTGTTGCATGTGGTTGTTGCGTGCCCCATATGCGAAGGTTGTGACGGTTCACCTTGCCACTTAAATGAAAAGTCGCTTCGTCACTGAACACCAGGCGGGGAGCAAATTCGTCATCCTCCATAGCCTCCTGCATAAGATCGCAAAAGTTCTGTCGTTTTAACTTGTCCCCCGGCCGTAGAGCCTGTAACAGTTGCAACCTGTATGGCTTCATATGCAAGCGCCCGTCTCAAAACACGCCAAACAGTCGTCTGAGGAAGTCCCAATTCTCGACTGGCGCGGTTTGTTGATTTCCTCGGGCTACGTTGGAAACTCTCTCTGATTCTTTGCACATTATCCTCAGACACGCGCGGTCGTCCTGTGGACTTGCCTTTACACAAACATCCTGTTTCCTCGAACTGCCGATACCACCGACGGATGCTCTGAGCACCCGGTGGATCTGTTCTGTAACGTCGACGAAACTCACGCTGCACTGTGACTACCGATTTACAGCTCTAAAACTGCAACACACAAAACGCCTTCTACTGTGCGGACGCCATTTTCACACTGACTGTTTGTTGCTAGGCTAGGCCACGGCGTGACTTTGGAGCCCTCTCGCGGTGATCTTGTAAAACTCGGAGATTTCCTCTTTCATGTGGTGTATGCCCAGTTGATGCACGGTTGATAGGTACGGAAGTATTCTCAGTTGAAATCGGATGAATCAATTTCAATAGCCCTGTACTGTATTCTGTATACTGACAAACTAAGGATTATGAGTAGCATTGCAAGACGCCCTGGTAGCCCGGCAAAAAACACGAGTGTTGTCGATAAACCGATCCTCAGCCAAGAAAATGTACAAGAGGACCCAGCCAAAAGTGGACCAACTTTCCTAATAAAATGTCAGTACCAACATCATTCTTTTCTTAATACATTTTAGAAAATCTTGAATATCTTGCGTGCGTAGGTTTTTAAACTATTGCATACCTTTCTATTTACCAATTGTTTAAACTATCCATGTAACTGACTTAAACGCGTATTGATTTTTCTTTTTTGGATTACCTGAAGCTCAGGGCCCCCAGCCTTCGTTAGTTAGCCTTATAAGGCTAACTAACGAAAATATCACGACTTAACCTAACCAGTCGTCAAGGACGTACAGTTGACCTAACGACTGGTTAGGTTAAGTCGTGATATTTTCGTTAGTTAGCCTTATAAGGCTAACTAACGAAGGTGGGGGCCCTGAGCTTCAGGTGATCCCTTTTTTTATACTACAAAGATATAAACAATAAAAAATGGACACACACACACACACACAAACACACACACACACACACACACATATATATATATATATATATATATATATATAATGAATAAAACCACGAAGGAAAGGAAACAGAATGGTGCTCAAGCGCTTTCGTCTAATGACATCCTCAGGAACACTGATCATAAATATTTTTCACGTGTTACTTTCGTGAAATAATATATATATATATATATATATATATATGTGTGTGTGTGTGTGTGTGTGTGTGTGTGTGTGTGTTTGTCTGTGTGTACGCGGACGTCCGTGCTTGCTTTTATCCTTCAGACAATTGGTCAGTTCAGCGATCCAAACATGAATAATCTTAATTAACCTTACCAGCGTTAATATTCGTATGGATGGTCGGTGTAATCTACCATACCAACCTGAGAATAGATTCCTAGACTAAACGAATGATGAGTTTCTAGGTTGTCCAACGAATGGATCCTAGCTCAACCTAACAAAAAAATTCTCGACTAACTTAGAACTGGATTACATGAACAAAATCGAATTTCATACAAAACGTTGACGTTCGACTTTATTCCAGTTTAACTTTATGTTAAATTTAACAAATATGTAACAAATATTTAACCAATAGCATTGGATCACCTGAAGATCAGGGTCCCCCTGTATTCTTGTTTTCGCTTTACAGTACCAAATATAATAATGAATTAAACTGAATGCCCTGTTAGGTCAACTGTACGCTATTGACGATTGGTTAGATTAAGTCGTGATATTTTCGTTAGTTTTAACGAAGATATCATTTGGTAATTGAGGCTGGGGGCCCTGATCTTCAGGTGATCCATAGCATTTAACAAAATTTAACAAATAATTTTGTAAATAAATGTACGAAAACTTTTGCATTTTAACGTTCTTTTACTTTCCTCAAATTCTATAATATATAACATTAAATGTTGGCGTTAAACTAATTTTTTTTTATTTGTTTTTCTAAACAAACGGTGAATTTTTCACAACTATCCTACGCATTGTACAAAAGCTAAGGACGAATGTAACCGAAATATTTATCTGTACGAATACTTATGAGCGCCACTGTATATATATATATATATATATATATATATATATATTTCAGATTTTAAGTGAAAATGACTAACCTAATCTAACAAAACCTAGCATAATGAAACCTAACCTAACCAAGCTAAATCAAACCTAGCTTGAACTAACTTAACACGAATTAAATAGGATTTTTGGGTATCGAACTTATTTGCGAGGCGACGTTATAAAGTTGGATTTTGTACCTTTTCGTAGCTAAGAAGATACAAATGAGACTCCCTTTTTACACCAACACCCATCGCTATTTTGCAGAGACGTTAACCTATGAAAATTTGTGAGATTTCTCAGTCTCCCCCGATTTTATCATTATCATCATTATTATCATTATTATCATTATTATTACTATAGTAATTGTTATTATTATTATTATTATTATTATAATTATTATTATTATCATCATTATTATTATTATTATTAATTAGACTTAAAATCCGTCTCACGGAAAATCCGTGAGAGTTGACATGTCTGTTAAATTTTAACCAGTTTAAACAATAAGAAAACAGAAAAAAAATAAATCTGAATTTTTTTTTTTCCTTTCATTAAAGCATAAGAAATTTTCATTAAAACTTCACCCATAAATTTCATCTTTTCAAACTGAGCTTTACTTTTAATATCAATTTTTTGTTGTGTGTGTGTGTATATATATATATATATATATATATATATATATATATATATATATATATATAGAATGCTCTTTTTCTGCTGGAACACACCGGTACGGCGTACCGGTACCTTTTAATAAATTGACAACAAAAATAAACAAACAGATAATGCACAGAATTTTTTTTTTATTTTGGGAGTAACCTTTAAAGCGAAACTTATCAAATATTATTTGACAAAAATAGCATTTCCTAACCTAATTCTACAAAATCAAATGCGTATTCTTTCATAATTATACGGTGTGAATTCCACCGTTAAGTTTTCCATCCCTTGTTTTCTCTTTCCGTGTCATCATCACGCCAAAAATAATAATGTGCGAATTGTCAACCTGAAAAACATATACATTTCAATTTCGATGTAGCTCCTCCCGATCGCGATTTACTTATATCGTGTTGATATCGCGTCGACTACATCCGCCCTAATGTTTATCAGAATGGTTGGCACACCACCCATCCGGTTTGATCCAACAAAGTACGTCAAACTGTGGCTACTCGGAGTTTATCATTCCGTATCAGACACTAAAAGCAAGGCACGAAAATGTGATAATAGCAACGCTGATGAGAATATGACTTGTGTATGGTGAGATTATTGTGAGGTAAGATTAGAAATAAACAAATATTAATTAATAAATGATACTATTAAACAATTATCATTACTATTTTATCATTTATATGTTACGTGACAAATTTTTAAACATCATTAGAGGGGTCCTCCCTTGAATTGGGATTGTCATGGGTGGGATGGAATAATTATCGGAAAAATCGTAAACAAATATTATAAGAGACTTCCGGTATCTTTTTTCAGAAAAAGCACTGTGTATATATATATATAATATGTGTGTGTGTGTGTGTGTGTGTGTGTGTGTGTGTGTGTGTAGAGAGAGAGAGAGTATATACATAGATATATATATACAAAATAAATATGGAAGCCATATGGGAGTATAAACATAGTAAAAATAAACTGATATTTTACGACAATACAAACGCTTAGGATTTACTGTAGAAGTCCTCAGTCGATATACTGTAAAAGTAAATAATTTCAGATATTAAAAATAATTAAGGAATACAAAATCAGATACAATTAAAAATACAGTAGATACGCGAACAATGGTATAAGACCACATACAGTATATAATTACAGTTTAGGGCACATTAGACAGTTATATAATGAGCTACGGAAGTGCAAGCGTGAAGGGAAATACGAGGGTGGAAAATCATGAAGTATAATTGGTAGATAGATCGTGGGACGAGAAAGTTTCGGAAAGAGACAATAGGCAAAACTAAAAAAAAAAAATCAAACCGTTGAAAGCGAACTTCAGTAAGAACAACAACGGTATTCTTTCTAGAATTAATAATAAAAAGAATAATAATTGTATTAGTACTAATAATATTATTAATGATATTAATAGTGGTAATAAAAGTAAGAATAATAATAATATTTATGATAGTAACGGTAATAACAGAAATAGTGGTAGGAGAAACTCAGTGAAACTTGCAGGAATGAGGACTGAAAGACTAAATTGGATTATAAAGAGGTATACTGGAGAAATATTAAAAACATAACCACAAAACAAAGAAAAGATATTAAAAGTTTTTCCGAATTTTATTCTGGGTTCTTTTGGTGGGGGGGGGGGGGGGAGGTTATTCTACCGTACTACGTAGTTTTCTTTAAATTCGCTTCAGTTTGAGTTTACAAATACATTATTTTACGTGTTGAGTCTATAGCTATATATGAAAAATATTACCCTAAACAAAAAAGCATGTATTGCGGATAATTGTGGTTTTTGGTTCAGTTTGTGTAGAGCAGACCTAAGGTAGAGCGAGTGTGATTGTGATTCATACAGGTACATTTGTGATGCCTTTGGGAGGAAAACACAAACTTGCGGTGCATCTTGCTCCTGAAGATCAGGCACCAGGACTAATAATAACTGGAGGTATCTACAATACAAACTAACAAAAATTGTAATGAATTGAATACGGATATGGATGTTCTTTGGACTAGACTAACACAGCGCAGTGTTGCTTTCAGTGGTGATGAACAACGTACGAAAGTCTCGTCAATACTGTGACGCTCTATTTGCTTGGCAATGCTGCTACGAGCTGCTCATACCCTGAAATGGGCAAATAAACGGACTGGTGTTCTACATAAAAAGATATTTAACTCTTTATATTTCCACTTAAACTATGAACGCATCGATGATTAAATATATGTGTATATATACCCCTCGGTGGTATAGTGGTTAGCGTCGCTGACTACGAACTCATCGGCACCGGGATCGAGACCCGGTAACGGCAGACAGCGCGCAGAAAAACCCGGCTGTTCATCCTTCCTCACAATAAAAAGAAATTGATTGGTGGATAAATGGATACCCTCTGTAGTCTAGTGGTTAAGACACTGGGATGCTGCTGGGGCGTGGTTCGGAATCCACGTTAAACTGTAGGTCTAAGGTGGAGTGACAAGCTTGACCTTTGTCAGAATGAACAATTCCGTCGGAAGCAAAACTAAGTTCAACCGAGGTTATGTTATGTGGTGTGTGTGTGTGTGTGTGTGTGTGTGTTTGTTTACTTTTTAGATACTTAAAATTTTTTTTTGTTGCATTTTTTGAGGATAGTTTTCAGTCTGTGGTCCCTTGATGAGAAACTTTTGTTCATGCTTCTCTTCACATGTGATTATGATAGATATTAAATATATTTT
>JAJOZX010000498.1:0-430000 GCA_023014485.1 Bathynomus jamesi
ACTAAATTTGTAATTGGAGTTTTTTGGAAGGCAAAATAATTTCCATAAATAAAGTTAGTTTGAATAAAAACTAAAAACAAAAATAAATATAAAAATAAATAAAACTAATACACGCCATGAAACAGTGATAATAAAAGTAATACTAAAACTAAAAAAAAAAAACATCTAAAGAAAGGTAATGAAAGTAATGAATATATTGATGATAAATGGAATTACAGACAAACATTTTCATCCCGAGAAGTCGATAGTCGAAAGACATTATTAAACCAGGACTGATGAATAGCTTAGACAATTGGAATGTCTGAGTTTTGAGATCTTTGCTTTAACTATATTGAGCGTGTCCTGCTATCTTCAGGAGGCCGGAACATTATGGTTAGCGAACATTTATGAGCTGAGCGGCTTGAGGTAACTTATGCAGCAATCGAAATGATCTGTTTATAAGCAAAATTTAGGGTTCTGCCAGTCTTTTTTATAATTAGCCACAGTTACTGCACGTAAAGTTTGATGCAGAAAGTACGAGTATCTTCAGCTTTGCTTATACGGAATGAAGTTCCTCGCAATCATATTTGCTTTCATGTAGAAATTCCCACATTTTTTTTATGTATGAATCATCATTCAATCATCAGTATAGACGAAGTTATTTATCCTCAAGTTATCTATACAACATTCGACTCTTGCCTCATTAGAGAAGTAATTAAGTCACAAATATACAATCAAACGGTAGAGGAGGAGAGAACAAGGAGCCTTATCTAACTACCATGAAGAACCAAAACATTCGGACAATATACGTTTATCAAACAGCAATGTATGCTTTCAATGAAAGGCGAAGGATCTCCTTTCTGCAGACATTCTCTTAACTGATAGGGAAAGGAGACTCTTCCCTTCTTGAAAAGAAAACCTTATTTTGATAGAGTGACATTCTAATGAAAAAATTTGTTAAAATTTCTATTTTTCTCAAAATGTGAGTCTTTTTGCAAATGTCTCGAAACTCCAACCCCATTTCTGTGGCGACTATTTTATATTAAAATATGAGCAATCCTTTTTCAGAATTAACCTTGAAGTGGAAGTTGAAATAACAAATATTTACTATTTTATTATTAACTGAAAGAGGAATTATATTTCATTTTAATTATACTCAAGGGCGTCCCTGGATAAATTAAGTAAGGGGGCACTTCCAAATAGGGGGGGGGGCACAAGTATTTGCTAGCTCTAGAGGGGTCCGGGGCATGCTCCCGGAAATTTTTGAAATTTACGTTGTCTGGGACAGCATTTCCTGCCTTCTGGAGGCAGTTAGGAGGGCAAATTATAGGGCTTCAAATACTGAAAAATAAGGATTTTTTTAGACATCCTTTGTATGTCCATGATATTAGGGTGAAACCAGATACACAATAACTTGGTAGATATACAAGTTTATTATTCTTACATAATATACATATAAATAATTGTCATGGGACTGAGAAGGTTAATGAAGACAGTATTCAGCTCTTTAAGTAATGTACAAGATATCCTTCCTAACGATCTCGTAGTCGCGTTCTCCACAACAAATTTTACATGTTTTAATTTTAATCACAGGATTTTCTCTCATACAACAATATGGGAAATTAACAATATTATAATATATATAGTAACCAATTACTATCTTCAAATAGTTATGATGGATTTTGGGTTTATGATAAAATCTCTCTGTAAGCAGTTGACGAAAAAACGAGGGGGCACCATTGAAAACGAGGGACTTGGCCCCTAGTGCCCCCTCATATGGACACCCCTGATTATACTATATATGTGTATTATATATATATATATCAATGGCGTGATGTGACCTTCGAACCTAGTTACGCAATGTGGAGTACATGAGCCTTTGCCTGGATCACAAACTCAAGTAAATATAATTTCTAGGAAATTCCTAATATAAGAATGAAATGAAAATATAGTTTACAAATTACAAATATTGAAAACTATTTTTTTTGGTAATGGTTTTCAATACATAATACATAAATTAAGCGTAGCTTCAAATATTTCCTTTAAAAATTAATTAATCTGATGAAAGCCTTGAAGCTTCGTGGGCAAATTGACTGTAGTGCGCGATGTTGTCAGTGTTCACCATGCCAGTGCCAGTGTTGCATGTATTAAAATAAACTACATATAATAAATACTTAAAAATTACCTGATCACATGAAGATTAGGGTCCCCCAGCCTTCTTTAGTGAGCCTTATAAGGCTAACTAACGAAAATATCACGACTTAACCTAACCAGTCGTCAAGGGCGCACAGTTGACCTAACGATTGGTTAGGTTTAGCCGTGATATTTTCGTTAGTTAGCCTTATAAGGCTAATTAACGAAGGCTGTGGGCCCTGATCTACAGGTGATCTAATTACTCTTATTCTGAGTTGATTTACTACTCACAATTAATAGTTAAATTACAATTATATATGAGTCATGCATATAACTAAGGTAATGATACATGGTAACATTTTAACTTTATATGGACGGTTTAGTGCTGAAACGCAAATTGAAAGTTGCGTACATTGTGGTTTTTTCAATCAGTCTCAGCCAGAGATATATCCTAGTCAACAGCAATAGTTTTTATACTCATGCACGTGAGTACCAAATTAGCTCATACAACACTCGAGCGTCACATGACTTGAATTATATCCGTGCAGAAAAAAAGCGAGATCTTTTATTCGCATGCCTAAATTTCACTTACAGTATATCATAATTTTTTGATTCACAGTGGGTAGGACTTAAAGAAAAAGTACAACAGAAGATTAACTAGGTTAATTTTATCCTATGACAAGTTTTTTTGAGGTACGCTGAGCGTACCTTACATACTCTGCACGCCACTGATATATATATACAGTCTGAAACGCAAGTTGAAAGTTGCGTACATTGTGGTTTTTTTCAATCAGTCTCAGCCAGAGATATATATCCTAGTCAACAGCAATAGTTTTTATACTCATGCACGTGAGTACCAAATTAGCTCATACAACACTCGAGCGTCACATGACTTGAATTATATCCGTGCAGAAAAAAAGCGAGATCTTTTATTCGCATGGCCTAAATTTCACTTACAGTATATCATAATTTTTTGATTCACAGTGGGTAGGACTTAAAGAAAAAGTACAACAGAAGATTAACTAGGTTAATTTTATCCTATGACAAGTTTTTTGGGGTACGCTGAGCGTACCTTACATACTCTGCACGCCACTGATATATATATACAGTCTGAAACGCAAATTGAAAGTTGCGTACATTGTGGTTTTTTCAATCAGTCTCAGCCAGAGATATATATCCTAGTCAACAGCAATAGTTTTTATACTCATGCACGTGAGTACCAAATTAGCTCATACAACACTCGAGCGTCACATGACTTGAATTATATCCGTGCAGAAAAAAGCGAGATCTTTTATTCGCATGGCCTAAATTTCACTTACAGTATATCATAATTTTTTGATTCACAGTGGGTAGGACTTAAAGAAAAAGTACAACAGAAGATTAACTAGGTTAATTTTATCCTATGACAAGTTTTTTGGGGTACGCTGAGCGTACCTTACATACTCTGCACGCCACTGATATATATATATACAGGGTGCTTCATAACTTGTGGGACGCACTTTCAGGGTGGATTCAGGACCTGAAAACAATGAAAAAAGTTTACCTAAACATATGCCCGAAATCGCTTTGTTTCCAAGTTACAGCCCGTTTTGTGTTCCTGCAATTCTTTCCACAAACTGTTTACAAACACTGCTTGCCGACAATGTTTGTGAGTGTATGCGAGACTTATTTCATGTATGGCCTTGCCGAATGTAATGTTTCATACATTCTATGACATGTTTCAATATCGTTGAGTGTAGAGCCATCAGTCAGTCAGAGATGCATCACGGTGTCTCACTGTTCGTATTCGTAACTTCTTACCGTGAATAAGTGCAGTCCAGTGAAAAAAACCTTAAATGTCTTTGTGCTATTCAGTGATAGTGTGCATTTGAAGTGAGAATGGAGACTTATTCAAACAGAGAAATGGCAGACATGCAACTCATGTACAGACTTGCCGATTGTAATACGGCCGCAGCAAGACGTCTGTATGCGGAAATGTTTCCGAATCGCCGTCTGCCAGATAAGAACACCTTTCAGAGAAGACACGAACGTCTTGGTGATACAGGATCATTCAACAAACGAGTTTCAGATGGTGGTAGACCAATCAGCGCCAGAACTGTTGAGTTGGAGGAGCGGGTCCTGAATCGCGTGGAGGAACATCCTGGTGTCAGCACTCGAAGGATAGCAGCAGCAGAGGATGCAAGATACACAAATGTGTGGAGAATTTTACGGAAACAACAGCTTTACCCATATCACATTCAGAGAGTACAAGGCCTTACTGAAGCTGATTTCCCACCACGAGAAGCTTTTTGTACTTGGTTACTTCAACAGTGTGCTCGCGATCCTCTTTTTCTATCCTCCGCGTTGTTTTCTGATGAGGCTGCCTTCACAAGAAATGGCGTGATCAATTTTCACAACACTCATCACTGGGCCGAAGAGAATCCGCATGCCATCGTCCACTCAAGGCACTAACACAATTTACTGTAGTATCAATGTATGGGCAGGACTTATTGCCGACAACTTAATCGGTCCTTTTGTTTTGCCTGGAACATTAACAGGAGAATCCTATTCCAATTTTTTAAGGAATGATTTAAGCGATTTATTAGATGAAGTTCCTCTTAGTGTCCGACATCATATGTGGTTTATGCATGACGGCGCTCCGCCTCATTTTAGTTGAGTAGCCAGAGACTATTTGGATGACCATTTCCCTAATAAATGGATAGGCCGTGGAGGACCCATTGCGTAGCCTGCTCGCTCCCCGGACCTGAATCCACTCCATTATTACTTGTGGGGCCATCTGAAATCCATGGTTTACGTGACACCCATTGACAACGTTCAAATGCTTCGCCAACGTGTAGAATAAGGATGCCAGAAAACCCGAGCAATACCTGGAATGTTTGAACGCGTCAGGTAGTGTATGACGCCTCGTCATTGACGAGGCGTGTTCAGGCGAGTATTCAAGCGCAAGGCGGTCATTTTGAGCACTACTTTTAATTAAAGGTAAGGCGGATACTTGCTGGAACACATAACGGGCTATAACTAGGAAACAAAGCGATTTCGGGCATATGTTTATATAGACGTTTTTCATTGTTTTCAGGTCCTGAATCCATCCTGAAAGTGCGTCCCATGTTATGAGAGTTGATCGTGATAAGTTTGCATGTATTACGTGGCAACACTGTTAGGTTATTGGCAGTGTGGATTGGCATGTACTGCATTAATTGGTAAGTTGATTGTATTGTTTGTAATGTATAGTTAAAACTATTTTCTCGTTCAATTCTGTTATATCTTATTTCCCTATGAGACCGGACTTTTGTTACCATATATATATATATATATATATTATATATATGGGATTGAACTCAGAATGGTTCCCTGAGGCTCTTTCATGATACACACAGACCGTGCATGGAACAAGGCACTCTTCCGGGAAAATTAAATCCACTATAGTCCGAATCAGTAATGGTAAATGACAAACACAATAGTTTTTTCTTTTTCATGATGTTAACCCGACGCGACGTGGGCAACGGGTCACTTGCAAAGAGGCGCCAAAAATATAGCTTCCCTCATCAGCTATCTGCAAAACAGATAGGATCCATCTTTAGGACAAGATCTAGGAGTTAAGCTACACCTAGCCTACTAAATCCAGAACCTCAATATAAGCAAAAGACTCGTTGCATTCGCGTCGGATTGAATACATCAAAGAAAAAGGGGTAACTATTTTATTTTTAGCCAAAAACAAAACTTAAACCTCAACTGGCAAAATTGAGCGTCCACTTTTCAAGGCACATAACATGTCCGTTTCATGATGGGATTCGGACTATAGTGGATTTAATTTTCCCGGAAGAGTGGCTTGTTCCATGCACGGTCTGTGTGTATCATGAAAGATATATATATATATATATATATATATATGGGAATGAACTCACTCAGAATGGTTCCCTGAGGTTTTTTATGATACACACAGACCGTGCATGGAACAAGGAACTCTTCTAGGAAAATTAAATCCACTATAGTCCGAATAAGTAATGGACGGTCTGTGTGTATCATAAAAAAACCTCAGGGAACCATTCTGAGTTCATTCCTATCTTGAAACGGACGTGTTATGTGCCTTGAAAAGTGGACACTCAATTCTGCCAGTTGAGGTTTAAGTTTTGGTTTTTTGGCTAAAAATATAATAGTTACCCCTTTTTCTTTGATGTATTCAATCTGACGTGAAGGCAGCGAGTCTTTTGCTTATATTGAGGTTCTAAATGTAGCTGGGCTAGGCTGCTTTAAACCCTAGATCCTGTCCCAAAGCTGGATCCTATCTGCTTTGCAGATAGCTGGTGAAGGAAGCTATATTTTTGGGACCTCTTTGCGAGTGACCCGTTGCCCACGTCGGCTAGCATCATGAAAAAGAAAAAACTATAGTATTTGTCATTTAGCATTACTTATTCGGACTATAGTGGACTTAATTTTCCGAGAAGAGTTCCTTGTTCCATGCACGGTCTATGTGTATCATATATATATATATATATATATATATATATGTATATGAAAACTATTTCACAAAAGTAACACGTGAATAATATTTATGATAAAAAAAAGAGTGCTCAAGCGCTTTTGTCTAATTTCATACTCAGGAACATTCAGTGTTCCTGAGTATATCATTAAACAACAGCGCTTAAACACTATTTCGTGTTTTATTTTCCTTCGTGGTTATTTTCATTATATATATATTATATATATACGTATATATATATATATATATATATATATATATATATATAATATATATTATATATAATATATATAATATATATATATATATACAGGGTGTCCGAGAATTATCTGTACAATTTTTGGCTGTTATTAAAAGTCAACCATGAAGTGTAGAAATTCCAGTGTTGTCCCATTTTACAGGGAATCTCATTAAGTTTTTTCTGATACCAAGTTTTGACAAGTTTTTTAGAAATTCCAGTGTGTCCGAACATTATCTGTACAATTTCATCTTTTAATAAAATTCTTGATAACACACGTAAAATTCTTAAACAAGATTATTTAGAATCTGTATTTTCAAAAGTTTCTTTTATTAAAGTAACGTTGTTACAAACATTCGATATGTGCACCATTAGTGATTCGCAAAACATCCAATCGATACTCCAAACGTTGCCATGTACGCTGCAGCATATCCACATCAATTCGCTCAATAGCAGCTGTGATTCTTGCTTTTAAATCATCAATGTCTGTCACCCGCGTACATTTCTAAAAAACTTGTTAAAACGTGGTATCAGAAAAACTTTAATGAGATTCTCTGTAAAATGGGACAAACTGGAATTTCTACACTTCATGGTTGACTTTTAATAACAGCCAAAAATTGTACAGATAATTCTCGGACACCCTGTATGTGTATATATATATATATATATATATATATATCAATGCGCCTCGGTGGTGTAGTGGTTAGCGTCGCTGACTACAAATCCATCGGCTCAGGGTTCTTGACCCACGGCAGCCGGCGCGCAGCAAAACCCAGCTGTTCATCCTCCCACACAATAAAGAAAGTGGTTGGTAGGTAAATGGGTACCCTGGGTGGCCTAGTGGTTAAGACGCTGGGCTGCTGGTGGGGTGGTTCGGATTCCACGTTAAACTGTAGGTCTAAGGTGGAGTGAAAAGCTTGACCTTCGTCAGAATGAACAATTCGGGCGGAAGCTAACCAAAGGTTATATTAACGAAAGGTTATATATATATATATATATATATATATATATATATATATATATATATATATATATATTAGGCCGGGTCGAAAAGGGGTCATATTGTGAGGTTGATCATTTTGTAATAGTAGTATCCACACCAAAAATCAAGGCTGTGGGACCTTCGCTACCCCCCTCCCCTACCGATACTCATTTTTTTACATATGAATTTGTATGGGAAATAGGCCAAAAATCGAAAATCGTAAAAATCGACCCTAAATATTAATTTTTTTGCTTTCGGATGGCCAAAATGGGGGTCCCCGGCACGAATTACATCAGAATAGACCATTCACCAACTTTTTTTGAGATCAGAGGGTAAGGGGTAGGGTCTTAAATCCGGTGCTGACTTATAGCACCGGATATAAGACCTAATATTACATTATTTTTGTTTTTTCTTTCCAGATTCTTATTTAGGTACCTAGAATGTTAAAAGTTTGTATTAAAATACGTTATTTAATTTTAAAATCTCAGTAATAAATAAAATATAGTTAAAATCTTATTAAATTAAATTATGGCTACTAGATAAAGAAGCCACAATGCAACCTTCGGATATCCAGCAAAATTTTCATCTTCCATGACGCCATCAAAAGCTGATGTTGTAAGGCACTTCCATTTTATTGTTAGAGAGGAAGAAGCTTAGTAAAGCACACGGTAAAATAAGTAAAAATGATTGCTATAACGTAGTTGTTCAAGATATAAAAGAAATTTGGCAAAAATTTTCTTTCCCAACAATTGATACAAAGGGAATTTATGTTAGAGTTACTAGACTTATAGAAGATGCTGATTAGTTAACTAAATGCCCTATGATAAAAAGAAATGAAAAATATTATGAAAAATTAAAGAAATATGACGAGATGTTTGACATATCTCCATGCCACTGTTATGATAAAGGCAATAGGGATAGAAAACGTTGTAGGTGTGAACATAAAATACCTATTATAGAATGGGTATCTTGGCAGGTCTCTTCAGTGGCTCGTTTGTGAATTACATTTAAACGAATTGCTCTTGATGCACTTTTACAAAAGCATTGAGGGCAGAACCACTGGCCCAAACACCATTGAAGGGCCACTTGGCAAGAAATTAAAAGCTGATTTAACAAAACTTAAAGTAATAAATTTTGAACCGATAGAAGGTAAAGTTCAAGAAATACCTCCTAATATTGTAAAAGATTTGAGTAGTGACCAAAAATACTTGTACGAAATGTGTCATGCAATACAAACAGGAAATGTTTCTGAGAGTCTCGCTGTAAGATCTCCAGGACGATTAAATCACGCCAGGTGGCTGACTTTGGCTAATAGGGTTCTCCGCCTATACATTTCTACATCAAATCATGATATTAACCTAAAAGATCTTGTCATATTTGTCATAAATTTTTATGTCCCTGCGTGGTTTCAAATAAAATCACACCCAAAAGCCACTGAGGGTGCGCGAAATTTTTGGTTTATGACAATTCTTCTTCGAAATTTAGATGTAAAATTCAAGAAAATTATTGAGCCGGTCATGAAAAACAACGCTTACTTCGCTAATCCTTCCAGAACTGTGTTTTCAGGCGCCAGAAATTTTGAGCTACCAAGATCTATAAATTTTCTAGCAAATGATTATATTGATTTGATTAATTGGAATGAGCAGATAATCACTCCTCCACCTTTGCTAAGTAATTTTACCAATGAGCAATTGCTTCTGATTAGAACTAAACCTCTAGAAATACTAGATTTTCCATGTCACAGCCAAAGCGTTGAACGGGGTGTGAACTTAGTAACTAAATCTAGCCAGGAAAGAATTGGTTATATTAATCGGCATAAATTTATTTTAAATACTTTAGAGCAGGGGTCACCAACCTGGGGGGTAGCGCCCACTAGTGGGCTCACATTAAAGGTAATTAAACATTTATTTCATTATTTATTTTATCGATTATGTTGATTTATTCTTTTTTGATCTAAGGTGGCCGATAAGCTTTTTTAATTTTCAAAAAATCGTAAAAGTGGGCGGTGAACAAAAAAAAGGTTGGTGACCCCTGCTTCAGTCTAGAAAAGAACTGCCTACTTTTGAGTGGAAAGGTCAATGGAAGGAATAAAAAAAACATTAGTTTTAGGTCAAAAATTTTATTGAATTTCTGTCTCTTAATTTCTAAATTTCTACCAATAATAGCTAAAAATTTCTGTATTAAATTTTTTTCCATGCATTTTTGTATTTTTAAAATTTATTTTCATTAAAAAATAAATATAACAGTGTTTTATAAGCGAACTTTTGTAATAATAAAAAATTTCGAAGTAAATCGCAAATTATCTCGAATTTTACGAATTTTCTTTAAAAACTGAAACCGGTAGGGGGGGTAGGGGCCCTCAGAATTCAAAAATATTTTACCAGGGTGTTACTACGATTGATTGAACCACCTCACACTATGTACGTAAGAAATAAAAAATTTCGACCCGGCCTAATATATATATATATATATATATATATATATATTATATATATATGGTGTCCATAAATTATGAAATTAAACTATGTTTACAAATTTAATTGAATCTTTAAAGATAATTTATTGTACACCATATATATATGAAAATTATTTCACGAAAGTAACGTGAAAAATATTTATGATGAAAAAACCACGAAGGAAAGGAAACACAGAATGGTACTCAGGCGCTTTCGTCTAATGACATCCTCAGGAACACTGAAGTAAAATAAAGAGTTCGAGACTATATATAGGTCACAAAAAAAATATATATATATTAAATAAATATAGAAATAAAAATTGTGGGAGGAGCATACAAATTTGTAAGAAAAACTACCAATTTTAGCACTTTGCCCTTCTTGTCTAAATCCGTTCTGAACGAATTCAAAACAACAGGATCAAATGGATTGTTTACAACCAATTTTATAGATAATGCCTGAATTATATATAGGTCACAAAAAAAAAAAAAATGAAAATAAATTGAAAAATAAAAATTGTAAGAGGAGCATACAAATTTATAAGGGAAAAATACCAAAGTTTTAGCACTCTGCCCTTCTTGTCTAAATCCGTTCTGAACGAATTCAAAACAACAGGATCAAGTGGAAAAAGACCTTGGCTCATGTTAAAGTTATTTGTAAGTTGGATAATAGCAGACTCAAGAATGTTTATATTAACAATGTTGCTAGAGCGAAACAAAACTAAAGAATTATTCCAATCAATACAGTGGAATAACTCTGACAAATGGACAAAAAGGGCACTGGACGACTGTCCCGTTCTAACGGAATATTGATGCTGTTTTACACGCGTGTGCAAATCCTTTCCCGTCTGACCAATGTAAAAGGAATCACATTGTTTACAACTAATTTTATAGATAATGCCTGAATTATTGGTAAGGCTATTTTTAACTATGATATTTTCCACAATATTGTTATATGAAACTACTACATTATATTCAAAAGTTTAAGTACATTAGCAATGCCTAAAAAGCCTGGGAAAAATGGAAGTACTAAAATATTCTTTGACAAAGTGCGAATGTTTTATTCACACGACAGAAGGTTCGTTTTGCCTTGTTAAGACAAGATTCCATAAACGCAGGTGGGTAGCACAGATCACTTCCAATACCGTTGATTTTTTCCAATTCTGCATCCATGTATTCCGGACTGGCGATCCTAAGAGCGCGGAGAAACATTGAAGAAAATATGGCCTTCTTAATGGGGGTGTCATGTCCAGAGTAAAAGTATACGTAGGACAAATTGTTTGTTTCCATAGCTCGTGACGGCAAAAAAAAAAAAACGCGATTTTTTCAATACGTTAACAATAGGAATCTGGTAAAGAGCGTGTTGGGACCGTTGAGAAATTCTGGCGGTGAGATAGTTTCCGAGAACAAGCAAATAGTTACTCTGCTAAATGAATTTTAGGATAGAGGATATAACGAATATCCCTATGATTATACACATAATACCTTTCGATAATGGTAATACTTTAGATAATATTGTGGTGAGTGAAAGGGAGATAGTACACTATATTTGCAAAATGAAAATGCTTAAATCACCGAAGCCGGATTCCATATATCCCATACAACTAAAAGAATTAAAGAAAGGCATTGTTGTGCCGTTAACAAAGATTTTTAATGCATCTTTTTCTGAGGGGTGCGTACCAGATAATTTCAAGTTAGCAAATGCAACGGCTATTTTAAAGAAAGGCAATAAAGGTGCTGCGGGAAATTATAGGCCAATCAGTTTAACGTCTGTTGCAGGTAAGCAACTGGAATCGATAAGTAGGGATCGTATAGTCGAACACGTAGAATTGCATAACTTGATTAGAAATACGCAGCACAGTTTTAGGCGAAACAAATCTTGCTTCACTAATCTTTTAGAATTTTTTCCAAAGTGTGGTTGAAGTTTACGATAGTCATCGGGCTGTGGATATAGTGTATTTAGATTTTCAAAAAGCGTTTGACACCGTACCACACAAAAACTCGTTGAAAAAACTAAGGCTCATGGAATCAGGGGTGTAGTAATAAATTGGATGGAAGAGTGGTTGCGAGGTAGGAAACAACAGAGGGTGGTTGTTAATGGAGCAGAGTCTTCTTGGGCTAATGTAGCGAGCGGCGTTCCTCAGGGTTCTGTATTGGGAGTTGGGACCCTTGCTTTTTCTTATTATATTAACGAGTTAGATAGCGGCCTAGTCAGTACAGTTTCAAAGTTTGCGGATGACACGAAGTTGGGTGGTAGAACGATAAATGACGAAGATACAGTTAAAATCCAGGAAGATCTCAATCAAATCATTGATTGGTCGGTCACATGGCAAATGAGCTTTAACGTCGATAAGTGCAGAATTTTACATATAGGTCCGCGTAACGGTAATTTTGCGTATACTGTAGTATGTCAGGGAAGGAGTTGGCAAGCGTAGATCAGGAAAAGGATTTAGGAGTTATAGTCACTGGTGATTTGAAAGTAGCGGAACAAAGTACAGCGACGGTCAATTAGCGAACAAAGTGCTAGGTTTTATAGCTAGGAATTTTTAGAACAAATCGCGCGATATTATTGTTCCTCTTTATAAATCATTAGTTAGACCCCATTTGGAGTACGCGATCCATTTTGGAATCCGTATATGCGCAAGGATATAGACAAAATCGAACGAGTTCAAAGACGAGCAACTAAGATGATTCCGTCGCTTAGGTCAAAGTCGTACGAGGATAGGCTTAAGGAGTTAAAACTGACTACACTCGAGACTAGGAGGCTTAGGGTGATCTAATCCAGGTTTTTAAAATTATGAATGGGTTCGATAACGTAAATAGAGAGAGCTTTTTCGAAATAGCACAATATAGTAGAACTAGAAATAACGGGTGTAACGTGACTAGTAGAAGGTTCGAGATAGCAGTTGCCAAAAACTTTTTTACGCATAGAATAGTAAATAGCTGGAATAGTTTGCCGGTAGAAGTAATTAGTAGCAGTCTATAAATATGTTTAAAAATCAATTAGATGCATATGTTAATACATTGGGCATAGTTTAAGGTAGTAAAATTAAGGTTTTTGTGGTTCGGAACCCACGTAAAATTGTAGGTCCCCTCCGCCACCACGGAGGACATGCGCAATACACAATTACAACACGGTTAGGTAGACCACCATGAGTAGATCCTAGGGTCTTTGTTGGTCTGAAACATTATAACAATTTTGAATGTACAACTCAGAATGTATCGCAGTTTGCCCAGGATAATCTTGTGATTCTGTGTCACAATTATTATTGATGAAAATCGTTCTCGGTGCACCGATGGAATTTGGTGAGTGTGTGTGTGTGTGTGTGTGTGTGTGTGTGTGTGTGTGTGTGTGTGTTATAAAAGAGGCGAATAAATGTTGATACAGTAAAAGAGAAGACACATAAAACTTTTCCTATAAAGTAACTTGTTAAATGGTTTTATTTGAACTCTATTCAATAAAAACGTGTTTAGAAACTCACAATCAACTATATTTTATTAAATGGAATTGGTTTGTACTCTTTGAAGTTTCTCCTTTCCGACTATTTCAAGAAATACGCGTAAAAGTTTTAGTCTAGTTCGACTCTTGGTACCGAAAGTACATTTATTATTTTATGTCTATGCATATATAAATATACAGAGTATCGAAATATTGCGAATGCATATAAACATATTCGTACATAAAATAATGATGTACAGTCTAAGTACAAAAAAAACACCACACTGACCCTACTTAGTTAGTTGGTATGCACTGCGACTTTACTTAAGGAAATAGTTGGTTGTATTCTGATACTCGACTATAAATATGTCGGGCGTAAAGAATATGTTCACACTCTAACGGAGGTCTTCGCAAAGTAAGCCGATATTTTGCATCCACTTCTTAAACCTTAAATTCATAATTTATACGAACTTATTAATTATATAATTTAATTAAGAAAACAAAATTCGTGAACTTTAGTTTATTTATTAGTCGTTAAGAATACCTTTTAGGCATTACACCACCTTATAATGCTTATATTGTTTTTTCGGAAGGTCGCACAGGATTTGGTTTGGGAAAATCACCATCAAGACGAAACTTTGTCTTCACTGGATCCAAAGACCACCTTTCATTCTCATTTGTATTTATTTCATATTTTTTAGTTTATCTTCTTTTTTATTATTATTTTTCATTTCATCATTATTTATTTATAAATTATATATCTAGATTTATCTATGTTTTAATTAATTATCAAACCCTCGCCTATTCAGTCGAATAACTCGCATACAGTTTGAAAAAAGTTCGCCAAGAAACAAATAATTTTTTAAAGCATAAAAAAATTATTCATTAGTAATGGATGGGTTTGGTTACTGACATTTTATTGCAAGCAAAAATAATAAAGAAAAAAACATTACCAATTAGTAATTTTTTACGCTTTTTAGAAATTTTGTTTGTAAGCGAACTTTTGTATGAAATTGCACTTTAGGTACCAATAATACAGTTAAACAAAACTAATACACGCATTACTTGAAGTAATCCTAAAGTACAAACTTTAGAGTGTGCAATTTAAAGAATGTTTAGCTGGAAAAAAGTTTCGCAAATGAACTACTTTTGATCATTTCTCGGATGTCTGCAGTTTTTTTTATTTGAAATTTAGGTCATTTACGGATTCCCAAATGAAAAAAATCTTAGACAGAGGATTTGAGGAAGCGTCCACTCAAAATAATTCCCGCAGATCATATCCAGTGTATATAAAACGCTTTGGAAGCGGCGAAGATTGATATTTTGACGCGCTATGCGTGTATCACCTTAATTAACCCTTTAAGCTAAGCCCTGAATTTTTTGTAGGGTTAAGTTATGAATGCTTGTATTTGAAACATTAGCAATTTGTACCTTCAGTCCTTAAAGGGTTAAAATAGTGAATTCTATCTCGTTAAAGTAATTATTGGGTCGTTTTATTTATCGACTCTAGTTTTTATCTCTACTTCTATTCAAAACTATGAGAAAAACTAAGTCTATGTCTCGATCAGAAATCTTACATAATACGGATAAACTCCAACAAAGTTGCAACAGCGCACCAGCACAGGGATTTGGTGTTTTGAAAGCCCCTCAACCTTTTGTGAAGCTTTTGTATTGGATATTCACTTCACTGTTAAAAGCGTTGAATATTATAAAGAGTAAGCAGGTGTTAACTATTAGCCAAAAATTTGTCATCGTTTGCTTCACCCTATCGTTGAATCCTCAAACATTTCTAAATAAGAAGGTTCGTTGCCCAATTTGAAGGTTTTGTTGTACGGACTTTGTATGATTGGGAATGGAGGAATTAATTAGGTCCAAATTGTTTACATTTTCAGCCAATTTTTCATATTTTGATTTACAGTACACATTAACAACGCTCCCTGATGTGCGTATGATGCACACACGATCAATTGTCGCTCGCGTGGTGTTGTACTATATGAATTTGGAGTATCCGTGGACCATCACCTAAATCAGTGTCTTATATTTCGTCCTAAGGTAGAATTATACTCTTTCCAAGGAATATTCTTTCGCGCACGAAACACAAATGAAAAGTAAAAGGAAAACATAAAAATGCAAAATATACGATTAATTTTGAACTTCGCTCTCCAGAAATACATTTATGACAAAATTTTTTCTTATTTCGTTCTTCTCCGAAAGTAAGCGTTCACCATTGCTCCAAAATATCTAAACTTTGATGGTTTTATGTATTAAACTTTTAGCAAGTGAATAATAAAAGCCGTATAATAGCACTAATAGTAATGCTGATACTACTAATAATACTTATACTAATAATGACCTTACTATAGCTACTGTGTATTAGGTAAAATGGCAGCTGAGTGTTCAATTATCGTTTTATGACAACAACAACATTAGGTCATTGTACTTGAGTGCCTTATTAGACATCATAAATATATAATGAACTGTAACAAACTCCTCCGTGGATATTTAGAGTATCCTTTTCGTGGAAAACATTTATTTACATTCTTCTTTTTATTCTCCGTAGTTTTTATCTTCTTTATAATAATGTTAGCCTATCATCAAAAGTTTTAAATTAACTTAAAAGTTCTACAGTGGGTAAATAAAGTGAAAGGTAACAGACTTACTGAGGGAAAAGTTAGTTCATTGAGATTATATATATATATATAAGGGTGAAAAAGATGATCAACGTTCACGTCAACATTAAGAAGATTTAAATCTTTATAATGTTGACGTCGGGGTTTGATCATCCTTTAAACTAAAAGTGAGTATCCTGTTCTGGGATATTTACGTTATTATGATGGCCTCAAGCTCAGTGCGACACAATGTTCTTTAATTATCTTTAATATCTATTTATTTTTGTTTTTTTCCTGGCTTTCGAGCAAACTGAGTGGCATCTCTCTTCAGATGCGAGATTTGATGAAGGAGAGTTGCTTTCTGCTCTCATTCCGCCCTCGAAACTTTCCACGCATAACTAGCAGGAATTTGTCATTCTAACCGCATTTGATCGGTAGCATATTACATCGTATCCGTAATATATCTGTATTATGAGGGGGTAACATATTTTAAAGTATATATATATATTTATTAAAGGTTTGATTGGGTTGCGAGTTACTTATTTACCTGACTGAGGGACGTAAACGTTCAGATACAGACAATCTTCGCTTTGATGCCGCAGGACTGGTACTGCTCTTCGCAGTGACGCTAGTTTAGCACGAGACATGACCGCAAGTGCCGCAGTTTCATTGCGGATGTCTGGAAGTCGTTGCGGGCACGCGGGACCGAAGGAGGAAGCATCATGGACACCTACCCACTGGGACAGGGTTCGAGTGGGGCTGAAGCGGTTAGCGCCCACGGGCGGAGTAGCGTAAGGAACGCCCAGATAGGTAGCTACCCCAACGCCCAATCCCGGGACGGACCGGTAAATGCCTCTCAATTGACCATATTTGGTGGGAATTACCGGTGTCTTTTCGTGGTCTTCCATTTGTCCTATACAGAATAGAACTAAACAAAATAAACGAAAGACAAAGAATTCAAAATTGAAACTGGAAAATACATCACGAAATTTCACACAAAAAATTATTTTTGCTTTTCAACTTGGGATAAATTAGACTATTTTTCTCCTTTCTATGAAATATTTTTGGATAAAAATTCAACCCAAAGATCAACCTAAAAAGACTCGATCAAAAACATCGAAGTTTGACATCAAGCATCGTTCTCATTCAGATTTTCCTTTCAATGAGATAAGATAAAAGTTTTGGCTTAAAAATATCCACCCCCTTTTTTTTTAGGGAGAGGGGAGCGGTCTACGAGTATTTATACTGATACTTAAATACAGTATAGGAAAAATGCCAATTCCCACGCACCATGAAGAATTACTTCCTCCAAAAGTAGGTCTTCGAATAAATATTACTTCACAGTTTATTCATAAACTGAACATAATCTTGGAGAGAAAAAGTATCTTTTAATTCTTAATAGTCAAATTATTTATATCAAAGTTAGTTCATAGAATTTTTTACAGAACGCGCGAACGCATCCTACTCTCGCCACTGCTCAGGGAAAACTGATGGCGGGTTTGAGTTTCCCTCTATCGTTCGAAGAAATCAACTGAAAAATTAAGACTAATGTTTCTTTAGAGTTTAAATTGGAAATTTACATGTCGAAATTTATTTGCAAAGAATTCACTAACGAGTCATTGAAAAATGTTACGAATTTACACTGAATCAAGCTTAAAAAGAGACAAAATGAAATATGAACGTCCATGTTTAAAAAGTTTAAATTAAACACTTGAATGTAACGTTCGAAATTCATTTAATATTAATAAATTAATTAATCGTCTATTCTTTCATTTTCTAATGATAATTACGTCTTTTAAATTTAAAATCTATATTACAAATATTTTTAATTTTTTATAATTTTTAATAAATTTAAAATCTGTATTACAGATATTTTTAATATAAATCTGCTTCTATATATTTCACACGAACATTTTACAATTAAGCAAATAAATAAATATTTTCTTTAATTACCACGCAACTAATTCTCAACAATAAATGGGATGTGCACTGTGCTTATGCTTTTGGCTCTGTAAAAGTGATAATAAATAAGATTTAACGCAATATCTGGCGCAGTTTTTAATTATTTTTTAATACGAGCAAACGAGCAACAGTAGCATTTGAGGATGGTGTTACTGTAACTACATTAAACTGTAAGCAATGATAGTATTTTACAGAATACGAGTAAAATGAAGAACTGTGAAATAAAAATTTAAAAGCGTGACATTTACAGTGAATTCTGGTTTAACTTTGGTCAGATCGTGGTCAACAGTCAGAAACCGAAACGTTAATTTGAAGAGAGAGAGAGAGAGAGAGAGAGATTCTTCAGTTATGACCCAATTAAAAAAAACAATGAAGTATGAATGGTTCCCTGTATGTTCATGAAACGTAGCATAATTATTGTGAAAACCTGGTGGACTTTTTACAGTCACACATCAAACTCAAAGTGTCCTCCACTCTCCGAAATTACATGACGAATCCAGGAGGTGTAATTTTTTATAAAGGTCCCCAGTGTGCGAATTATGTCCAGTGTTTATTGACACAACAGTGGACCAAAATATTTATCTCCGCATCATCCTGTTGAGATTGCTAAATTGGGATTCATTAATAAATACGAAATAATAAAATCTATAATACTTAATTGGAAAAACATAAGTTAATTTTAATAAATGGATTATAAAGTTAAGAAATAGGCCTCAGCTGAATACGTGATTGTTGGCACGAAGTCAGAAGAACACGTTTCGTCGCGTTCATACTTGTCATCGTGAACCATTAGGCATGAGTGTAGCATTCACGTGACATAACACCTTCCGTTTTGTCTAATCATGTGTTTATAAACAGTTTTAATTTAGAAATAGCAATATATATATATATATATGATAGGATTTAATACTGTTAAATAGGCCAAATAAGTTAGTTAAATAACATACAAGAAGTGGGATTTAGTAAAAAATTTTAGTATAGAACATTTTAAGGTTTATGAGGAAAAAAGGACTCAGCATATTTTCATCCAACGAGATCTGTGATAGGAAGCTGTGAGCGGGACAGAGGCGAGAGAGGCGCACTGGAAGAAACCGCCAGAGAATTGAAGAAAGTCGTTTGAAGCGAGAGGTGGAGTTGAGAGCGAAGCTGCGATAGGCCTTAGTCAGAGGACAGAGTGGAGTGTATTAATCCTCCCGTCCTGGGATTTTCGCGGGAATTTCATAAAAAGTTTAATGAATTCAGCTGGCACAATTAATCCAAACCGTCCCGGAATCTTCACGAGAATTTTTAAAGTTGCACTTCAAACATTATAAGATCGTTGTTGTAATTTTCTTTTCTTGTTACCATTTTAGCGAATTATATTTATTTGTTTTTCTCTTTGTTTATTACCCATGTTAAGTATTTGTAAAATAGAGAATTTGGGCTAAAAGCCAAACAGGGCAGTACGTAACTGGCCTACTCTCTTAAGAGATGGTTTACTGTAGGTGCACCCAGGGCCGCCGAGAGGGCGGGGAAACCGGGATAAATCCCCGGGGCCCGGATCTCTAGGGGGCCCGGAAAGAAGGGGATAAAATCTAAAAATATTAATAAAGCAATTGATTAAATAACAGAGAGGAAATATAATTAATGAACATACATTTTATAGAGATTATCATAGCCAAACTGAAACAGATAAAATATTATCTGCGGTCCACCAATGCCCAAGACCGACTGACAGATCTGGGAACCATTGTAACTGAAAGCCAGTTAGCCCGTACTTTAAATTTCATCAGAATCATTTACCATTTTGCTAGAGAGAAGGCAAAGAAAGTACACTTCTAATTATGAAAATCTTTCAGTAAACAATTGTCTTGCTTGCATGGACTAGTACTGCATTTGTAAATTGTATGGTGATAGAATTAATATAATTAATTCGAAAAATAAAATGGCATTTTCGTCTGAGTTGTTTATTTCTACTGTATGTTTTGAATAGTGACTTGGACATATAATCAGTTTGCTTGTTATGTACACAAAAAACATTCATAATAAAATACTGAGTAAACAGGGGGTCCCATATACCAATCCTTCCCCGGAGCCCGGGGCAGCTCTCGGCGACCCTGGGTGCACCGAAACAGTGACCCTCTTCCACTATGCTAATAGGCCACAGTCAACTAATGCTACCCATTTTTTGAAATTATCGAACACTCCCAATTAGACATTATCATTTCGCAGAGAGGGCTAATAGTATAGAGCGATTAGGGCGCAACCCTTCACTTCAAGAACAGTTCGGTCCATTTCTTATTGGCAAAGACTGATTGATACGGCCAGAGTGTGGACTTAAACCGGACTGCGCAAGAACTCCAACAGGAAATGTCGTTTTGAACATTTTGCATAAAACTTTTTACGAGAAAGTTCTGTCCAATATGCGCCTTTACCTTCACGACTGTGGTTTTCTATGACTTCTGTCACCTGGCTTCAATCCATATGACTTCTTATGAGAATACCTAAAGGAGAGGAGCTTCAACGAAAATCCCTGAACATTGGAAACACTAAAACCAGCATTTAAACGTGAAATAGACTCCATTGCTAGCAAAATTATATTGCCCGGATTCGTTACTTAATTTCACAAAAGGGAGGACACTTTGAGCATGTTGTGAGACTGTAAACAGCTCCCATCCTTCCACAATAACCGTGCTAATACACACACACACACACATTTTTATATATATGGGATTGAACTCAGAATGGTCCCCTGAGGTTTTTTTATGATACACACAAACCGTGCATGGAACAAGGAACTCTTCTGGGAAAATTAAATCCACTATAGTCCGAATAAGTAATGGTAAATGACAAACACTATAGTTTTTCTTTTTCACTATAGTGTTTGTCATTTACCATTGCTTATTCGGACTATAGTGGATTCAATTTTCCCAGAAGAGTTCCTTGTTCCATGCACAGTCTGTGTATCATGAAAAAACCTCAGGGATCAATCTGAGCTCAATCCCATCATGAAACGAACACGTTATGTGCCTTGAAAAGTTGCCGCTCAATTTTGCCAGTTGAGGTTTAAGTTTTGGTTTTTGGCTAAAATACAATAGTTACCCCTTTTTCTTTGATGTATTCAATCCGACGCGAATATAACGAGTCTTTTGCTTATATTGAGGTCCTGGATATAGTAGGCTAGGTGTAGCTGCTGTACCCCTAGATTCTGTCTCAAAGCTGGATCCTATCTGCTTTGCAGATAGCTGGTGGGGGAAGCTATATTTTTGGGCCCACGTCTTGCTAACATCATAAAATTGAAAAAACTATAGTGTTTGTCATTAACCATTACTTATTCGGTCTATAGTGGATTTAATTTTCGCAGAAGAGTTCCTTGTTCCATGCACAGTCTGTGTGTATCATATATATATATATATATATATATATATATATATATAATATATATATATATATGATGCAAATCCACAAGGAAAAAGAAAAATGATTCCATTCCAAGGCTTTTCGTGTATCTAAAAGTACACCTCGTCAGGGAATGAAGGGAGAAGGCGAGATGACAAAAATATATACAACGGGACAGAAAAACAAAAAGATTAGCACATGATTAACAATAGTTGATTAGAAGCAAAAGGTATTTTAACATGATATTGTCAATTTTATACATTCCCGCACTGTTATTGAAATTATTTTAAAAATGGATAAATGCACATTCTAGAATATTCCTTTAAATTATATCTCTGTTTTTAACGAGCGCTTTAGAACGATCCCACTTGATACTATGATTACATCTATACATATGGTAAACAAAGCATTAGAATTTTTGCTGTTCTACACGAATATTTATGCTGTTTTACCCTGATATCTAACGTTTTATCCGTTTGGCCTATATATACTGAGTCACATTGTGTACATCCGATCGAATACACGCAACCAACCACATTATCAGGGCTATTCTTTATTAGGAGTGATTTAACAGTATGATTATTTTAAAGACTACAGTGATACCAATTGCTTTAAGTAAAGTCGGAAGATATTGAAAATTTACATGGTAAGGTTGGCTAAGGATATTTTTACGCTCAAATTCCTTTACAGTTACAATATTATAATACCTATTCTTGGCTTTCCTAAGGAAGTTATCTAAAAATTAAATAGGATAACATAATTTAGTACCAATATTCATGATAGTGCATAACTCGGAATCTAAAAATTCATGACTGACAACTCTCAATGCTCTAAGAAACATAGCAGAGAAAATAGAAGATTTAATCGAGGGATCATGGTCAGAATAAAAATGCACATAAGAGTTATTGGTAATTATTCGTTTTAGTGCTTTTTCTCGTTTCTGAACCAAAACACATTTTTCTGTTGTTTTTTGGTGTGATTTGTTCAAATCTGAACTTCGTTTCTTTGGGAAATGAGCCGTTTTTGAGAAATTTTAAAATTGAAAATTTCTAAAAAATGGCTTATTTCCCAAAGAAACGAAGTTCAGATTTGAGCAAATCACACCAAAAAACACCAGAAAAATGTGTTTTGGTTCAGACCTGACCTGACCTGACCCAACCCACGTTTTTTCGCAATTTCTTACCTTAAATAGCACCGTTGGGGTGTTTATACAAATCCGCGGAGACCAACCTGAATTTGTGGAGACGTTGTTGAGAGGGATATTCACGGTTAAACAAGTACCATGCAAGATACTTTGAATAGGATTGGGTTTTGTTGCCAGACCGTAATATCCAGCTCTTCACGTCTTTCCAACAACACTCAATATTTTGAATGTGAACGGTGTCTTCCACGAACCACTGTGAATGGTTGACTGGTGAATGTAGCCTAGATTTCCGAGTTGAGAATACGCATGCCACTCGTTGGAATAGATTGTAGTCCCAGGCCTAATATGTTGCTGGATCAGGCGAACAAGAGTTGTTGCGTCTCTCTGAGGAACCGCAAACAATAGTAGTTTTTTGGAACTGCGTTCCAAGGTACGGTTATTATGTATTTTATCACACTCAGTCATTTTACATACCAAAATACATTTTTCTAGTAGTATTTGATGTGATTTGTTCAAATATGACCTCCATTTCCGTCGGAAATGAGATCCAACAAAGTTATAGTACTTTGAAGTTTGGCTCATTTTCAAGGGAAATGGAAGTCAAAATCTAAGCAAAACACATCAAATATTACTAGAAAAATGTATTTTGGTATTAATTAACCCAACCTTACCTAACCTAACCCTGGCTAAACGAGCCTAACCCTGGCTAACGAGCCTAACCCTGGCTAAACGAGCCTAGAGTATTACCTTATTATGGATTAGGTGGTGGATACAGACGAGAGCTCGTTTAGCCAGGGTTAGGATCGTTTAGCCAGGGTTAGGCTCGTTAGCCAGGGTTAGGCTCGTTTAGCCACGGTTAGGTTAGGTTAGGTTAGGTTAGGTTAATTAATACCAAAATACATTTTTCCTAGTAATATTTGATGTGTTTTGCTTAGATTTTGACTTCCATTTCCCTTGAAAATGAGCCAAACTTCAAAGTACTATAACTTTGTTGGATCTTATTTCCGACGGAAATGGAGGTCATATTTGAACAAATCACATCAAATACTACTAGAAAAATGTATTTTGGTGTGTAAAATGACTGAGTGGGATAAAATACATAATAACCCAAGGTACCAAAAACCCAGGTAATCACAACCTCCACAAACCATAATGAAAACCAGACTGAAAAAGTATTCTTGAATGAGTATGCATTATGAGAGATTCTAAATGTACGTCTCTGATTGGTCGGATAAGGTCACGTGAAACAAAAACCAGATTTAATTGGCTGATTTGACCTATGTTTCCTAATTTTGCCACGAGATGTCTCCCCATAAAACTGGAGATGGCGAGGTTCGTTAAAATTTTAACAGCGTTAAGAGCTAAATACTCGGTCAATGGCCTATAATGGCTGCTTTTTACGTCTAAATTTTTTTTTTTTCCATAAAAAATAATTATTACATTTCCTTGATTTTTATCAGTTTCCCTGAGGTTTCAAGGTGTCCTGAAAGAATTTATATGTTAAATTGTCATAGAATGTCTCCTTCTATCGAAAACGAACAAAGCATTAAAACGAATATTAACCGAGTTATTATATAGGCTTACGATAAACTTCAAATTTGAACTGATTAAATCATCTCCAAATTTTAGATCCAGAAAAGATAGCTTCCTATTTTCTTTTTTGATGTATGCTCGTTATTCACAATGTCCCTGTTGATGACCTACTTGATTTTTTAAAAGATAAGCTCTCTGAATATTCTTTCCCTTGTTGTGTTGAGCACAACACTCTTATTGAGTTAATCAAGCTTTGCGTCAAAGATTGTAAATTTCAGTTTGAAAATAAGTTTTATACTATGTCGTTTGGAATGGCGATGGGAATCCCCTCTCACCGGTATTAGCTAACTTATATATGGAATTTTTGAAAGGAGAATTTTGCCTACTATTGTTAATTTTAACCTTGTTTGGTACAGGTATATAGATGATATTTTATGCCTTTGCCTAATAATTTGGATGTTGACTTATTTCTTGGTAGGCTCAACAATTTAGTCCATTCTATTAAGTTCACGGTTGAAAAGAAAATGATGGAAGCTTATCTTTTCTGAATCTAAAAATTCGGAGATGCTTTAATCAGTTCACATTTGAAGTTTATCGTAAGGCTACTAATAATAACTCTTATGTGCATTTTTATTCTTCATCCCTCGATTAAATCTTCTATTTTCTCTGCTATGTTTCTTAGAGCATTGAGAGTTGTCAGTCCTGAATTTTTAGATTCCGAGTTATGCCCTATCATGAATATTGGTACTAAATTTATCCTATTTCATTTTTAGATAACTGCCTTAGGAAAGCCAAGAATAGGTATTATAATATTGTAACTGCAAAGGAATTTGAGCGTAAAAATATCCTTAAACCTACCTTACCATGTAAATTTTCAATAGCTTCCGACTTTACTTAAAGCATTTGGTATCAATGTAGTCTTTAAGTTATAATAATACTGTTAAATCACGCCTAATAAAGAATAGCCCGGATAATGTGGTTGGTTGTGTGTATTATTCGAATCGGATGTACACAATGTGACTCAGTATATATAGGTCAAACGGGTAAAACGTTAGATATTAGGGTAAAACAGCATAAATATGCGTGTAAAACAACAAATAATTCTAATGCTATGTTTAACCATGTGTATAGAGGTAATCATAGTACCAAGTGGGATAGTTCTACTGTAAAGCGCTCGTTAAAAACAGAAATATAATTGAAAGGAATATTCTAGAATGTGCATTTATCCATTATAGAAATAATTTCAATAACAGTACGGGAATGTATAAAATTGACAATATCCTGGTAAAATACCTTTTGCCTCTAATCAACTATTTTTTTTGTTTTTCTCTCCCGTTGTATATATTTTTGTCATCTCGCTTTCTCTCATTCACTGACGAGGTGTACTTCTGAATACACGAAAGGCCTTGGAATCATTTTTTCTTTTTCCTTGTGGGTTTGCATTATTTATTCATTTCACGTGTTTAATTGTGAAATTCATCAATATATATATATAATATATATATATATATATATATGATATTTATATATATATATATATATCATGCGGGTTGCTTCTACAGAGCTTCAATTTAATATTTAGGAGAATCCAATGACAAGGAAAATGTAAATGCCATGAAAAGTCTTCTTTAATGCGCACGTTTCGAGCAATACGCTCATCTTCAGGCTGTATAATAACAATGTGAAATTAAAATCAATAATTGAATGAAAAACAAGACAAAGAAAATTTCTATAACCTATTCTTTAACTTCCTAAATTCTTTGCACCCCAATATAACGTATACAATGGAAACTGAGCAAAATGGCTCCCTCCCCTTTTTAGATCTTTTAATTTCGAAAAACGGTGATTCTATTACTACATCAGTTTACAGGAAAACCCACTTTCACTGGTTTTGGGCATGAATTTTTTTAGTTTTACTGATTTCAACTATAAGATGTCTTGTATTAAAATCTCCTGTTTCAGAGGATATAATTGACCTCTAGTTTTTACCTTACTTAATGATGAATTTAATAATCTAAGATCATACTTTACTAATAATAGTTTTCCTGTTCAATATGTAGACAAACTAATTAGATCCTTCTTAAATATGTTTTATAGCCCTCAACTTCCTTGTATTACAGTGCCGAAGGATATAAAATATTTCTTGGTACCTGAAATGGGTCCTTTGAATAAGGAATTTAAGCTTAAATTTACAAAGTTGTTAAGGAAATTTTTTTATCATACTGATTTCCGCATCATATTTATTATAAAACGTCTTTAGGTAGCTTTTTCTCAGCGAAGGATCGAACCCTGACTCGTTGCGTAGCGGTGTTTTGTATATTTATTCCTGCCCTAGGTGTCTCCTTGGGAATTACATTGGCAGCACTGTTCGCTCTCTCAGGGCTAGATTTTATTCGCATATGGGAATAAGTGGCCGAACAGGTAAAATTTTAAAACTAAAGAAGTTTCTAGTATTCGGGAACACAGTATAAAATGTAAAACTGATGTCACTTTAGACAATTTTAAAATTCTTGGTTGTAATACTTGTCCCAACTCACTAAGAATTTTGGAATCGCTTTACATTAAAACATTGTCCCCTACTCTAAATGTTGACTCATCAGCCGTCCCTCTAAATTTCTTATAATCCTCCTCCTTCCCCAATTCCTTATAAATCCCCCCTTCCCAATCGCCTCGCCATCTTTCTTTTTCGTCTTGCCTCTGCTTAAATCAGTTAGCCTCGGAATTGCAGTGAAAGGTTAGTTAGTTTCATTATTCCAGTGTACTATTGTTAATTTTTTCCAGTGTATTAATTTCACATTTACTATATGTATTTAAAAAATAGCTTCTTAATTTTTATATGTAAATCTGTATAACTTGAATTTCCCTCTTTTCTCAGTCTTTTAAAATTGCCTTTAAATAGGTTATAGAAATTTTCTTTGTCTTGTTTTTCATTCAATTATTGATTTTAATTTCACATTGTTATTATACAGCCTGAAGATGAGCGTATTGCTCGAAACGTTGCGCATTAAAGAAGACTTTTCATGGCATTTACATTTCTCCTTGTCATTGGATTTCTCCTAAATATATATATATATATATATATACACATGATGAGTCAGAAGTCCTGCCTCATAGGATAATATATATTTAAGTAAATTTATGAATTTGATATAGACATTGGTTTTGATTTTGAATTTGTTATTTATACTGAATTTATTTCTCACCCCTTCCTGAGAATGGCGGAACCAGTGCAGCACGAAGCATTGTACATTCCTCAGGAAAAGGTGGAATTGGTCATTTTGCACAGTTTGAAATTTTTTTATAGCTATCAGTTGTGAACTGTGCGTAATATAAACATATGATATATATTTAAAAATATGATATTATCCGATGAGGAAGGACTTCTGACTCACCTTGTATATGCTAATATAAGAAATACTTGTGATTTATTATGTTTAAAATTTATGCGCGTGTACACAAGATTGGCGCAACCACTTTCCTTTCTTTATATATCAGAAAATTCATTAGACCCTAAAACTAAGATAATAAAATTGAACTTAGAAAAATTTTTAAACCAAAAATTTTCAACTTTAAAAATTTACTCCAAAAGTTTAGCGTCTCGTATTTCTTCCAGGTTTGAACTTCGAAGTATTTGGTGACCATTTTGATGGATTCGTTTGGTGTAAATTTTTGAAGTCTGCAACTTAGATAACCATGTTTTTTGCTCTTCCCGAAGCGAAATAAAACCAAGTTGGTCTTGTTTAAGACTTATTCCTTTTTATGGAAAAGAATTTCCACTCTTTTTTATGGCCACTGTTTACCTATTCATTTTTTGCGCCAATTTTTGGTCGTCTAACATCACAATTTTATGTTTATACAAACGCGTGAGTAACGTATAAAAAATGGAAGTTTTCTATACTTTAACGTTATATGTATGGTTATGTGAATCTCTCTCTCTCTCTCTCCACCCCTACATGGAATTATAGATATATGAAAAGATTCCAGAAATTAACAGGTGCATTGCCCTTTATTTACATCGTCATGTGTACCCATAACAGGAATGAGGGAGTGCAAACTTGACTGAAAAAGGTCGTTGTTTTGATACAGTTTCAACTGCAAGCAAAGCGAGAATGACGTTCCCTTTTACGAGAGATTTATTGAAACACAACTCTGGAATACCAGACACGGAATAGCCATTTGGAAATTAAAGCATGAACAATTTACATTTGGTTCTTGCAATATTTAGTATTATGGGAAAGTAAAAGTATATCCTAATTTCATAAATACTCTCAACTACCCAATAAACTTCTCATTTTTAGTTTAGAAACTGGAAATCTATTTTTTTATGTGATTTATGCTGGAAATTAGTAATTAAATTAAAAAATAATGTAAAATTCATTTTTTTCTAATTTTATTTTATATTGTATATATATTTATGTTACGGCCTTTTTGCGAAATCAGCCTTTTTGCAAACTGGCCGGCCCATTTGCAAAAAGGCCACGATAATGACCTTTTTGCAAATGCGCATTACAATGCCGGCCACTTTGGAAAAAGGCCAGCATATTGGCAATTTTGCAAAATGGCCGGCTGTTTTGCATAATGGCAAATATGCTTCCTGGCCATTTTGCAAAAAGGCCAACGACTTTGACAAACCTTTTAGGGGGCGTTCACACTAACATAGGATACAAAAATGCATTTATTGCAATAACATATGTTAACAAAATAAACAACAAAAAATATATGTGAACAAAATAAAGATAACAAAATAATCAAGCCTTCATATTTGTGAATATGCAGACCTCAATCAGATTTGTTGGAGCAATTGATGCTGCACTTGCATCTGCTGTTGCATGTGGCCTTGTTTTTGAAGTACTTGCAGCGCTTGCTTAGACAAAATTTCCTCCAGCCGCACGTTATGAATTCCTGTCCACGCCCCATTAGGGCATATCCAGAGCTGGGCAGTATTTAAATACATTTGTATTTAAATACATATTTAAATACATTTGTGTATTTAGAACTGTATTTATAAATACATTGTTTTTCATGTATTTAAATACAGTATTTAAATACTTTAATGAGTATTTAAATACAATGTATTTAAATACTCAAAATATAAAAATGTAAATACTTTTACTGGTTTAATACACGTTCTGTACTAGCACAGTACGACGCGTCGACAGTGTAGTACAGCATGGTTCATGTTTCAACGTGTCAGTTCAATCAGTTGTGTGCCACTCTTAGTCGAAAGCGGTTGATTTCTTTATCGTGCGCGTGTCATGGCTTCAACAAGCAAATCCGGTGAATCAAACAGTGATATATCTGCAGATAACAATTTAGTGCACCCTCTGTTTGATGGAAAATACTTTAAAATTAAATCTAAAGACGGTAATAAGGTAAAGTGCACCCGCTTGCTGTGTAAACACGAAGTCTCTGCTGCAAGCAATGCTACAACGAATCTGTACACTCATCCTTTATCAAGCATTTTATATTGTTGTTACTCATGAATTAGTGAATGCATATGTTAAAATTTGTATGTATTTAAAATGTATTTACAAATGTATTTAAATACAATTGATGTATTTTGTATTTAGTATCTAAATACATTCGTAAAATGTATTTAGTATTTAGTATTTAAATACATTTCTCCCATGTATTTAGTATTTAGTATTTAAATACATTCAATGTATTTATTGCCCAGCTCTGGGCATATCATATCATACTCTGGGTTCAGGGTTGAAATTTTGGAAAAACAAAGTGGCTACTATGTATTCCTATGTAAAAATTAATTCTAAGATGGGTTTATTATTTGCAACCTTTCCGAAAAATCTCAGTTTTATGGTCAAAATCGCTATTTTCTGATTTGAAGGCTGCCTAACGCAGTCTCGGGGCACCCAAACCAAAGCACGCAGCTGTTCTGCATATGATTTAGTCTAAAAGCTGCTTTTCTGACCTCATCCTTGCTTTCTTGCGTGTTTCAACACCTCTGGGTGCTGAAAATATGTTTAGATTTCACGTAAAACTTAAGAATTTTAAGTTTTTCTTCAAAGAATAGGCGCGGCTCACCAGCTCTACTCTGATCGAGTAGCAGGAGACTTGCCACCTCCACGTGTAGGTTTACACGCTTGTTCTTCCTGGATCCCTGAAAAGCGTGGCCTCATAAGATCTTATATTATGATCTTATGAGGACTTTCAGCTCTTATGATCATTAACGATGGCTTCAGCCTCTTCATCAGCCACTCGAACCTGAAAAGCTCTTAAGTATGTCCTGCTTCGATCTGAACAGTGGGAGCACTTCTCGATGGTCTGTCCTGGCTCTCACCCACCCATCTCTCCTATCGTGACCCTACACAGCTTGGGAAGCAGTTGAGACTTCCTGTACAGCTCTTTCGCAGGACTGAGTATGAACAGAGAAAGCGTCCACTTTGAGTGGAGTTTTCCTGAGATCCTCGAGCTCAGTCAAGGTCATCTTGCAGGTGAAAATAGGCTCGTAAATATTCTCTGATTCCCAGTTGATGAGATCCTCAGGTGAAGTGGCTTGCAGATTGACTTTGGGATTTTTATGGTACCTCACTGTCGTATCACCAAAGTCTCTTCCTTCTCTGATCTTCTCTATCTGGCTCGCAGCAAAAGCTCTCTGATGCTCATCCACACTGCACAGGAATGAAGCCAGGATGTTCTCAGGATGTGCGTAGTAAGCTCCTCTTATCACTGCAGCAGAGATGATGTTCCTGACCTCGGTAGTCTGGTTCCTCAGCAGCCTCAGGCTTGAAAAAACGTGTGCAGGACCAAATTTGAGGTGGTGGTTCACTTTGATGTCGTAGTACATTTTGAAGTAGAAGTTAAGGCAGAACTTCACGAGGACCTCGAGCCTCCTCAACACCTCCCCCTTCAGTCCGTGCTCCCTCATCCACAACAGCAAGATGGCCTGTGCAGTAGTGAACCACCTGGATTGGTTCAGAGGTCCGCACTTGAGACCAGCCAACTGTGGACTGAGACTTCCAGACTTGGTGGCTTTGATCAGAAGATAGCAGTTGTGCTGGTCTGTGGAGAGAGATTTGACTATCTCTACTGGCAGCTCTATGATATCTTCAGTTCCTTCCACTGGTTTGAAGTTGAAGTTGACCCAAGTTCATTCACTTTCTCAAGAAGTTTTCCAATAGGCCCACTGAAGCCTGACCGGGAGTTACAGGGCCGTCCAGCTTGATGATTAAGTGCCTCAGGGGAGCTCGTTCACATGGAGCTGACAGATCATCCAGTGGCACTTGCACCCAGCATATTCTCCAATAGGGCTATGGCGCCTCCAGACCACCTCGTGTTGGTGTTGGTAGAGTCTCCTCCAATCATTACAAGGTTCTCGTCAGCTCCGTGATCCAGAAGCCACTCATGCAGGTCCTGAGCGATCTTATGAGCAGGCTTTTCTCCTTCCTCAGGTTCCTCGGGAGTGAAATGGAAGAGGTACTTTTCTTCAGGCTCCCACGTGATATTGTAATGCTCCTCGATCACTTTGCCAGGATGAAATCTCCCTGTCACTTCGTCATATTTCAACAGCTTTGTGTTCCTATCCTGCTTGCCATCAAAGAATATCCCAGAGATCTTCTTCCCAGAGATCATCTATTGAGAGAATGTTGAACTTCGCCTTCTGCTTCCAAATGGTTACAAAGATTCAAATGGAGTAGATTTTTTTCTTATGTATGTATGTATTAAACCGTGTAAGAGTTAAACAAAGTTAATGTGTCTAAATGGCAACAAATTACGACAAAGGATTAAAATATGAGGTTGTGTTCAATTGAATATTCAGGTATTTCAACATAGAACAGAAAACCACAATTTTGAACATGATAACGCGATTTTTGGAAAAAGTTGCAGAAAAGAAACCCCTCTTAGAATCAAATTTTACATAAAAATACATATTAGCCAGAGTGAAATTCGGACTCGGAAAAGTATGATATGCCCTAAATTGCCCCATGGAGTCTGATATTGCAACCTCACGTAGACTGACTTCCTTCTCGGTTGGCCGGCCCATTTGCAAAAGGGCCAATATGATGGCCTTTTTGCAAATCGGCATTACAATGCCTGCCATTTTCAAAATGGCCAATATGCTGGCCTTTTTCCAAAGTGACTGGCACTGTATTGGCATTTTTGCAAATGGGCCGGCCATTTTTCAAAAGGCCGATTTCACAAAAAGGCCGTATAATATATATATATATCAACTGCAAAGAACACGCAGTATAAATAACGTAAAGAACGACGCTTGTATAGGAGATATTCCGCGCAAGACGAGAGAGAGAGAACGAAACAAATGAAAAAATGAGGTAACCACCCGGGAATCGAACCCGGGATCTTCCGGCATCTGACCGGCAATCGGAAGATCCCGGGTTCGATTCCCGGGTGGTTACCTCATTTTTTCATTTGTTTCGTTCTCTCTCTCTCGTCTTGCGCGGAATATCTCCTATACAAGCGTCGTTCTTTACGATATATATATATATAAAGGGTGATCCAGAGAAATGGGACCCAAAAGAAACCCCTGTAACTCTTAAAGTATAAGTCCTTTTATAAAATCATACGCATCATTCGAAAGAGGATAGTTACAGGTTTGTACAGGATTGTATAGGTTTTGACAATACAAGACAAGATAAGATACAAAACAAAATAAGTGTTAGTTAAAACTAACCCTTCAAGATAACTGCATGGACTGTGGAACAGCTACGTTTCATAACTGAGCAATATTATGAGTATGGAAGAAGTGTAGTTTCAGCTCAAAGATCTTTCAAGACAAATTTTCAGATGTCAAAATCACCTTCTAAGAAAGTAATCCGTCGGTGTGTCAGAAATTTTTCCCTAACTGGCAGCATTGGAAAAAGAAAACCAACTGGAAGAGTGCGCACAGCAAGGATAGACGAGATCATTAACAGAACTCATGAAATTGTACAGGATAATCCTAACATAAGCATCAGACGTGCTTCTCAGCTGTTAGGAGTTGGATATGGAACAACACACCGTATATTCAAGCAAAATTTAATGCTCTTTCCATATAAAATTCAAACAGTGCAACAACTAAACGATGGAGATTTCGCACGAAGACGACAATTCTGTCAATGGATCCAACAGAAGGTAAATGACACCAACAATTTTCTAGCAACTTTGATTATGTCAGACGAAGCCAATTTTCACTTGAATGGCACTGTAAACAAACAAAATTGTCGTTTCTGGGCAACAGAAAATCCATTGAATATTACCGAAGTCCCGTTGCATAGTCAGCGTGTAACTGCTTGGTGTGGTCTTACTGCATCTCAGATCATAGGGTCGTACTTTTTCGAGGATTCCACCGGAAACACGGTCACTGTAAATGGTGATCGCTACGAAAAAATATTGACCGATTTCCTTATTCCTAAATTAAGAGATCTTTGTCTAGAAAACCACTGGTTCCAACAAGACGGAGCTACCAGCCATACCACGAGGAACTGCATGGCAGTTTTGCGTCAAACGTTTCCAGGCGAGTTAATCTCAAGATTTGGAGACGTTGAATGGCCCGCAAGGTCTCCGGATTTTTCTCCCTTAGATTATTATCTCTGGGGATATTTAAAGATTAGGGTCTACAGAAATAACCCAACGACCTTGCAAGAATTGAAGGCCGCCATCACAGATGAGGTACAGGCCATACCACCGCACACTCTTGCAAAAGTGATGCAGACTTACAAGCGAGAACACTGGAATGCTTGGCAACTAATGGAGCACATTTGAAAGGAGTCATTTTTAAAAATAAATATATCATAATAAACTTGTAACTCTACTCTTTCGAATGATATATAGTTTTTATGAAAGGAATTAAATATTAAGAATATTTGGCTTTTTTTTATGGGTCCCATTTATCTGGATCACCCAGTATATTAAGGTAGGTTGATTTTCCGCATTTTTAGATATCGACTTTGGACTAGTCGAGATAGTCAGGGCCTAATATGATAATAACTGACAAAAAATTTCAGATCCCTAGCTTTAACACCAGCTTTATCCACAGATCCCAACTGGAAAGAGCCCTTGGGTCCTATTTTAGCTCTCTGATCTCTCAAGTATTCCCTCTCCTCTACTGGAACCTGAAATATTAAAGTATATTAAATAGCTGATCTAAAATAAGAGATAAAATCCAGAAAAAAATTGATTATTAATTTCTATTACCAAGGGGGGGGGGAAGGAAGATTACAGGAGGAAAATGCGGATATTTTTCAATTACAAGCATTGGATTTCCTTCCATTTAAAAGGCACCTAATCGCACTAAGTTAGGCCAGTTAAAAGTTAAAAAAATAATAGCATTACCTTCTTACTGGGAGGACAAGTGCAGATTATGTGCTGTGTTTGACAATTTTCTTTCTTGCACTTCACAGCATTGTCATCACAGGGACGAACAGGTAGCTTACAGGTGCAAGCAGAAATGTCAAAAAGTTTATCCAGCTTTTCCTCCAGATTCTGCTCATGGACTGTAGAAAGAGATTTCCTGTTTATCTCTTGCTTTCTTGAAGCACACTTTATCCACCAATTTCACTACATAATATTCCTCATACAGGGGCAGCCGCGGGTTCACTGCCTGCCAGATCTCAATCACATCCTTTGCTATCATTTTAGCAATATCATAGTCTTTCAAGTCCGGGTGGCTGTTTTGGAGGAAATAACTGTACTGAATAACTTGGCGGAGGGTAGGAGGCTCTGTTTTATCCAAAGGGGAAGGCTGGCCACTGAATTTTTTGGCACTATCACTTCGAGTTAACACTGCAGACTTCCGTTTTTTACCCATTTTTATGAAATATCTGAAAATAAACACAATTAAATGAACGCATCATAAAAACTTAATTTAATACACATTTTATAGGTAAATATCATTAAAAAATACAAAATAATACACTAATAAACATCTATAATGCATTTACAATAAGTTTCAAGCATCGTTTTGTTAAAAAGCCGAATTTTAATTGATTATTTTGATGAAATAAGGTCCGATATTTTGTTTGTTTACATTGCGCGAATGCCGCGCGCGCGATTTTACGCGTAAAATTCGGCAATTTTACAACTTAAAAATAATTAACAATCCTCAAAAAATACAATCATTTTCACAAATATGAGACTAGTCCAAGATCACAGTTCCAAAATCAACCTACCTTAATGATACGGTCTTTCCAAATGCCACACCATACCATCACACGAGCGACACCTTGTTCCTTTGAAGCAGTAAACCAGTGAGGGTTGTCTTGCGACCAGTAGCGGGTGTTCTGTCGGTTCACCTCACCATTTGCGTAAAAAACAGCCTTATCACTGAACAGAATGGTGGATGGGAAATTGGCATTTTGAGCACATTGTTCCGTAGCCCATTCATAAAATTCTATCCGTCGGACTGGATCATCTTCGCTTAATTTCTGCACGATTTGAAGTATGTAAGGATGCCATTTGTGTGCTTGAAGAATGCGGTGAATGCTGCTTTTCGACACTCCTGTCTCAGCGGACAACCGCCGAAGAGACTTATGGGGACTGTTTGTGAAATGAGCAAGGATGGTAGCGGCTGTGTCATCGTCGGTGGATGTCCTCGGAGGTCCACTGCGTGGTTTATCTCCTATGGAGCCCGTTTCCCTGAACTTTGCTACAAGTTTGCCGACACAGCTGTGTGTTATCGGCGCGCGGTCCGGATGCAATCTGTTAAATTCCTCAGCGACCTCCCTCTGACTCCGATTTCCTACGAGCAGAATTACCTGGATGCGTTCTTCCTTACTCAAAGACATCATGGGCACTTGCATAAACGGAAAAACATGAATTACTTATTTTACTCTATGGTTCCAGACTTATGGGACACCATATATATATATTATATATGTGTGTGTGTGTGTATATATATATATAAATATATATGGGGAATTAATCCTGACCAAAATTCGAAACCGCGACAATTGAGCAGAAATCGCGAAGGCCACACGGCTATAAATTGACACAACCTGGACCGAAAAGCGTTAATTTTCCTCAGCCAAAAGAACTCGCCAGATTGTGCCATCTTCTGACTTCTAACTGTGCTGTAATTCAGTATATATATATATATATATATATATATATATATATATATATATATATATATTATATATAATATATATATATATATATACACTAATATATATATATATATTAGGGTAGGTTGATTTTGGAACTGTGATCTTGGACTAGTCTAGATAGAAAGGTATTAATGTATAAAAAACGTTGCATCAACTCATATTTGTGAAAATGATTGTATTTGTTGAGGATTGTTAATTATTTTTAAGTTGTAAAATTGCCGAATTTTACGCGTAAAATCGCGCGCGCGGCATTCGCGCAATGTAAACAAACAAAATATCGGACCTTATTTCATCAAAATAATCAATTAAAATTCGGCTTTTTTAACAAAACGATGCTTGAAACTTATTGTAAATGCATTATAGATGTTTATTAGTTTATTATTTTGTATTTTTAATGATATTTACCTATAAAATGTGTATTAAATTAAGTTATTTTACGATGCGTTCATTTAATTGTGTTTATTTTCAGATATTTCATAAAAATGGGTAAAAACCGGAAGTCTGCAGTGTTAACTCGAAGTGATAGTGCCAAAAAATTCAGTGGCCAGCCTTCCCCTTTGGATAAAACAGAGCCTCCTACCCTCCGCCAAGTTATTCAGTACAGTTATTTCCTCCAAAACAGCCACCCGGACTTGAAAGACTATGATATTGCTAAAATGATAGCAAAGGATGTGATTGAGATCTGGCAGGCAGTGAACCCGCGGCTGCCCCTGTATGAGGAATATTATGTAGTGAAATTGGTAGATAAAGTGTGCTTCAAGAAAGCCAAAGAGATGAACAGGAAATCTCTTTCTACAGTCCAGGAGCGGAATCTGGAGGAAAAGCTAGATAAACTTTTTGACATTTCTGCTTGCACCTGTATGCTACCTGTTCGTCCCTGTGATGACAATGCTGTGAAGTGCAAGAAAGAAAATTGTCAAACACAGCACATAATGTGTACTTGTCAATTAGATTGATGTGTCTGTGGACCAGAGGTGCTTACCCTCCAGAACTACAGGATAAGCTTTACCAGGCCATCAAGTTCATTATGGAAGTGTATGCAGCCAGTTGGTTTGAGATCAAAAGGGACAGCAAGTTCCACAATCAGCAGCTGTACATCTTCGACATGATCCAGAGGATCAAGCAGCAGTCTGAAGAAATCCAGGGTGTTGCTTTCAAGAAACTGAAGTCCAATGCTTTTGCCTTGCTGCCCGAGAATGTGCTGCACTCCATGATGAAGTCTGATGACTTGGAAGTGAGAGAAGCTGTTCTCAAGAAAATTCTGTCCATCAGGTAAGCATTTATTAATTTTAAAAAAATGTGAAAAAAAAATTTGATTATGGGGATTTATTTAATAAAAAAAAAGGCCCGAGTTCTATAAATCCCCATAATCGAATTTTTTTTCACATTTTCTTATCCCAATTCCCCTCTTCCCCTCTGATAATGGAAATAATCTTACCTTCTTTCTGAAAAATAATTCGATTATGGGGATTTATAGAACTCGGGTTTTTTTTTTTTTTAATTTAAGTTTAATTTAAATCAACAATTCTGAGACTAATAGGGATTAAATCTTAAACTGGAATAAAAAATAAATTAATTATTATTCTTTCAGAAGTGGGAAGCCAGCCAAGAAGAGGCTGAAGAAGATCACAGCCATCAACATTGAAGCTACCCACTGGTCAGAACTAATTAACCTTTCTCAAAATGGCATCTGTGAACCTGCTCTCACAGAAGACTTTTCTGACCAGGAGCTTCAAGAAGCATTGCTGAATGGCACCAAGCTGGAGCTGCCTGATCTGCCTTCACATTCTCAGAGTGTTGAAAGGGCCGTGAAGCTGACATCTGAAGCTTCCCATACTGTTTATGGACTCGAATCAAGGCACAAACACACTCTGGCCAAAGCCCTAAGCCGCCAGATGAGGCTTTCCTTTGCTTCTAAGGGCTCTTACAGTGAAAATTATGATGATCTTGGGATCTAAATGTGTCTGTTTGACTATGTACATGTTTTTTTTTACTTTTTTTCAATAAAATTGTAACTTTTTTCTGGATTTTTTTTTATGAAAATAGCATGTTTTTTTCGGCCGAAAATTGCGAAAATGCGATATTTTTCGGTACGATTTTTTGACGATTTTTGAAACGGTTTCCTCAAAAAACAGTTAAAGCTAGGGATCTGAAAGTTTTTGTCAGTTATTATCATATTAAGCCTTGACTATCTCGACTAGTCCAAAGTCGATATCTAAAAAAATGCGGAAAATCAACCTACCTTACCGTATCATAGGCCCCTTCTTTTTTGATGATACTGTCACAGGAAACGCCTACTTGTGTATGTTCAACGAGGAAGCATTCCCCAGTGTCTTGAACACAGATGGGGATTTCCCAACATGGTTCCAGCAGGAGGGTGCTCCTGCCCATTACAGCATCCGGGTAAGAGAGTGGCTGCACCGACAATTCCCTGGTCATTGGATAGGACGTCTAGGAGCTGTGGGGTGGCCAGCGAGGAGCCCCGATCTCACTCCGTTGGATTTTTATCTCTGGGGTCTACGCGGAGAAAATTCAGAGTATTGCACATTTGCGGGAGCGCATCATCGACGCATGTAACACCATCACTCCTGATACCATTCGCCGTGTGTTTGCTGACTGGATATCTCGTCTGCATTCGTATATCAATAATAATGGTGGACACATTGAACACGTTCTGTGAATAAAGCCGTTTTTATTGCCGTTTTTATAATTTTGCCCTATGGTTCCAGAGTTATGGGACACCCTATATATATATATATATATATATATATATATATATATATATATATATATATATATATATATATATATATATATATAATTATATATATATATTAATATAATATATATATATATATATATATATATATATATATATATATATATATATATATATATATATATATATTAGGGTGGCCCTTAGTATATATAGAGAAAACTGAAAGTTGGATATTTGTTTCTCTAACCCCCTCCAATTTGTTCAGTTCCTAGTAAAACTCACGTGTACAAAGTATTTTTTAAACTCAAGAATATTTAGAGGTCGCCATCGTCCGGTGAAGTTTACTCAGGCAGCCAAGTCCCCCTTCTTCAACAAGAAGTATTAGCCGCTCGGTGGCGGGGGTCTCGTGGAAGCCTACTCCACTCATTGTCGCCTGGTTCGAGGTGCAAGTGTCGTCTTCTTGCAGTTCGGGAACTGCCGCCTGTGATCAGCGACAACTTGGAGGAGGAATTGCAGCTGCTCCTCTCCACGAGTCAACTTCTTGTTGAACTCTTGGATTAGAGCTACTCCTCTCTCCGTTCGGTCGTTGAACACGGCGAAGCTTTCAACGACCCGCAGAGCTTTCTTGAAGGAGTTCTCCGCCGGCCAACTCTCCGGATCTTTGTGAAGGAATTCATCGACGAAGGCACTCAAGGCGACTCTCGGACGCTTCGGCGGATGGTCGACGGCATCTTCGTCCAAGGCTTCGACCATGAGTTTCTTCATGGCTAAAGGTACTCTGTCGTCAAAGAAGGCCATCCCCATGAGCTCCTCCGACAGGTACCAGAGGTGGTGGGAAAACTTCTTGCTGGTGGCGGTGGAAATCCCTCGATGTGGGAAGGGCATCAGCTCCTTCATGAGATCGAAGTCGTTCCAGGGGGCTCCCACCGTCTTAGGAGCCGTGTTCCATGTTCTCATGTAGAACACCACGGCAAAAACCGCGAGATCACGCACTCCTCTCTCCTCCGATGGTGTCATCCGGAACTGCTCACGGGAGAGCCACATTTTGATCGCGTATAGCACCTTCGCCATCCATCGAGCGCGATGCATTGCTCCAGGAGCTGTGAAGTTGATTCCACGCTCTGGTGTGCCTCCAAGGAAGATTGTACTGAGCTCGAGGAACTTCCGGTAATCGTCGCGAACATGAACCGTTTGTCTCCTTAAGAAATCGAGCAGTTCGTCCCGCAAAGATGCCACTGAGCTCTTCATAGAGGGATAAGTTGAAGCTGGCTTGAACTTGTCTTGATCAATGAACTGCCAGTGACCCATGAACCTTTTGTACAGGATTATCTCAGGTCCCGTCGACGATCCCCCGATGGTGTTCTCGAAAGCGGTTCCAATCACAAGTTCCAACACATGGTGCCGACAGGCAAAGAACAGAAGATCTCTGCCAAGTTTCTCCTCGATGAGAGCGCAGGCGGCAGATCGATGACCTGTGTTTGAAGCTGTGGTGTCAAAGCTTAACGCCTGAACCCCGTCGTCGATCTTCCAGTCTTCGAAACACTTGACGACGGCCGCTGCTTGCGCCTCTCCAGTTCCAGATGGAAGCTTTGGAACACCCAAGAGTTGCTCAACTTCGAGGCCAGACACGAGGACACGAGGACAGGCAAGCGATCAACATGTTCTTGGGATGTCAGATCCTCCATGAGCTTACCATCCCAATGAACGGTAAGGGGGACGTCGGTGGAGAACTCCTCCTTCAAACCTTTTGACTGGGCAGAACGATGGCGAGCCCTTTCTCTGTGGATGGAGTTCCGATTGATGTTCAAGTCGATGACATCATGGCCAAGGTTTTCAGCGGCCTCGGTAAGAACGTAGGTCGCATTTCTGGAGGAGATCTGCGTCCGGTCGAGGGCAGCAGCCAGTTGAGGTGTCATGATATTCTTCCTGGCTCTTTTTGGAGCAGACGCAGCGGCAGCACCCCCAACTGCACCTTCCTTCTCCCGGTCATCATCCGTCTCCTCTGCTGCACTTGACGATGAAGATGATGCCAGCACCGCTCGGCTGGTTGAAGCTTCCTGCTCCTCCTGTGCCCTCTTCTGTTGTCTGGCCTCCTGCTCTGACCTCTTTCGGGATTCCTCGTCCTTCTGGGATGGACCATATCCACAGAGCCGATGCAGCCTGGCCTCCCCTTCTGTCGCTGGGCCAGAAGGAAAGCCCGGTCCTCAGGATTCTTCATCAGGACCAGTGCATCCGCATGAGCGACGTCAAAGAGATCTTCCAAGCGCTCTTGAAACTCCTGTTCCTTCTGCTTGTGGGATGCACTGGTTCTGGTCTGATGTTTTTTCAGAGCTTTCCACTCCTCGAAGACCGCCTGCAGCTTCTTGATGCAATGCTGGTCAGCTCGCGTTGGGATGCTGGCTTTATCCCATAACGCCTTGATGGCCTCCACTGTTTCGCGACTGGCGTCCCGGGTGGTCTTTTTCTTCTCCAAATGGAGGAACAGGAAATGCCCAAAAGCTTGCCGATATGATGGCAATTTAGCGCCCTTGATTTCTGGAAATATTTAGCACGCATGGTTTTTTTCTAGGAACTGCACAAATTGGGGGGGGGGGGGGGGTAGAGAAACAAATTTCAAACTTTTATTTTTAAGGGCCACCCTAATATATATACAGTATATATACACCTCGTTAACCTCGTTCCTGTTCCGTGCATTGGTCTCTCTTCACAAGAAGGTCAAGCTGGTGGCCCCACCTCTAGGTCTGGTTTGGTGGAGGAGCGAGTTGCTTTCTTGCGCTCTCCATCGTACATAGTCAGGTACACCCGGCTCATCTGGTATCGTCCTGAGCCAGGCACTAGTCTTCTCTTGAAGACTTCAACTTTGACCCCTGTAACGTATCTGAGGTTCTTTGGAAGCTGGTTAAAAAGTTTTGGCCTCCTGACAACCAAGCTATTTTCCTTCAGTGTTGCGGAGGTCCCTTGTCGGGCCTTTAATTTGGAAACACTACACATTCTGCCTTTCCTATTTTCCATTGTTGTTTGAATGGTAATTGGGTGTAGTTTAAGGTTTGGTACCAGTTTTTCGATCATTTTCCATATGTAGATTATGGTGTACCTCTCTCTTCTTCTTTCCAGGGAGTACAAATTTAGTTTACGTAGTCTTTCCCAGTAGTTGAGTTCTTTGCATTCATCAATCTTTGCTGTGAAATTCCTCCGAGTTTCTTCTAGTCTATTAGTTTTTTCCTTTTTATATGGTGACGTCAAAACTGAGCAATATTCAAGTTTTGGTATAATCAGTGTTTTTAGCATGGGAATCATTACTGTCTTGTCCCTTCTTTTGAACGTTCTTACTACCTGTCCCGCGACTCTTTTTGCTTTGTTTATCGCTATCTGATTTTGTGTTTCGAATTTAGCATCATCGATCATTATTACCCCCAGATCAATCGCTTTCGTGCTTCTCTGAATTTCCTCTCTATCTGGAGCATAATATGCAGACTGTTTAAGTTCCTCTTTTCTACCATATCTCAAGAGCTGAAAGTTCTCGGTGTTAAATGTCATGTTATTGTCTTCTGACCATTTGTATATTTTGTTCGTGTCCCTCTGCAAGGCCTCCACTTCATTTACATCGTTCATTTTTCTGTTGATCTTTGTTTGTCTGCAAAGTATGTTACTATACTGTTGTTGTTTACTCCGCTGTCTATGTCTGTTAGCAAGATAATGAACAAGAGTGGGGTCAGTACTGTACCTTGTGGTACTGAGCTGCGTATTTCCGATTCTGATGATGATATACATTGAATTTTGACGACCTGTAGACGTTCTCTGAGGAAGTCGTAGATCCATTTTCCCACTTTGCCTGTTATTCCCATATATTTAGTTTTATGTGCTATTATACCGTGATCACATTTGTCGAGAGCTTTAGCGAAATCTGTGTATATGACATCGTAGTTGTCATTGCCTTGATTGGGGACTCACAAATCAGGGGCCTTGAGAAGTACTTTGCTTCTGCAAACCGGGACAGGAGGAAGGTAAGGTGTTTACCCGGGCGGGGAACGGCGCACTTAAGGAAGGAATTAGAGAAGCTGCGCGTGGCTAGTCGTAGGACTGCGATCGTTGTCCATGCTGGTGGCAACGACCTGTTCCTCAAAGGCGGTAGGGTAGGTTCGACGGAAGGGATCATCACCGAGATCATGACTCTTGCGGATGATCTAAAACTTAAGACAGACAGGGGAATGTTGATGGGTATTTTACTGCGGATGAATGCCAGTGACCACGCGATCAGTAACGTCATTGGCATCAACGAGAGGGTGCAAGACTTGTGCGTCCCGCTGGGCGAGAGGTTTGTTCACCCGTTCGACGCGTTTTCGGGTAGGTGGGACCTTTATCAGAGGGATGGTGTCCACCTCAATATCAACGGTAAAGGTGTGCTAGGTACGCTGCTTGACTGGCACCTATACCGTATGGTGAGGTCAAGCCCTGGGATTGATGATGGGCCCCCACCGGGGAGAGATAATCTTGAGCCGGTTGCGGACTTTCCTTCAACTGAAGGTTGCGTCCATGTACAGGTGGGTGACGCTCCTTCCCCATTGGAGGGGGCTCAGCCTCCTGCGGAAGTTGCCCCTCGTTCGTGAGGGTCTCTTCAACTCCCGACAGCCCTGGCTGTTCGGGAAACGGGTCGAGCTAGGGGAATGTCAGAATAGGGAAGGCTCCCTCCGTGCAGTGCTTTTTAATGCTAGGTCGATAAGGAATAAGTTTTGCTAGCTACGGGTGCTCTTAGCATCAGAATACCAGGATATCGTTGCTATCACCGAGTCCTGGATTCATACTGATGGTAGGGGCTTTGTTGGGGAGTTTGAGATTCCCGAGTATAGAATGTTTCACAAGGACTGCACCCGTGGGGAGGGGGGAGGGGTACTAATATATGTCAGGGACACGTTGAGTCCGGATGACTGCCAGTTCCGATCGGAACGGGAGCTGCTTGGCGTCGATCTGAATGTGGGAGGGACGAACTATAGGTTAATCTTGGTGTACAGACCTCCGCATCTCCTCCTCGAGGAGGATACAGCCCTGTACACCGAACTCCGTAGCCTGCTAGGGGACAGGGTATGTGTAGTTTTAGGAGACTTCACCTGTCGCGGCATAAACTGGGAAGTCAGGACTGGTAATGCCGAAGGGAGGAGGCTAGTTGACTTTGCTGATGAGAACTTTCTTACTCAATGGGTCAATGGGCCTACACGAGGCAAAAGCGTTCTAGACTTACTATTCACGACCGAAGACAACCTCGTCACTGGCCTCACCGTTGACGAATCGTTGGGCGGGAGTGATCATGGTCTGATTAGGTTCTGTGTCTGCGTCCCTCGAGTGAAGCGTAGTAACTCGAGAGGCAGTAAGCTCGATCTACGGCGGGCGGACCTTGTTTTGCCTCCGGATAGCGTAGGTGAGATGGGGTTAGAGGTGGGCGGCGATGTTGAGGGAGTGTGGAGTGCATTCTTGGACGAGTTTATGGTGCTGCAGTCTGCTGCCATACCCTCAAAACCGGTCACACCTGCTTCAACGCAGCCTAAGTGGTTCAGTCGTGACATCGCTTCGGCTATCCGAAATAGGAAAGCTGCGTTAGGAGGGCGAAGGCCAATCGTTCCAGTGAGAACAGTGAGGCGTATGTCCGCCTGTGCAGGGAAGTGAAGGCGAAGGTTAGGCTAGCTAAACGTAACGAAGAACTACGGGTGGCAAGCCTCTGCAAGGGGAACCCTAAGGAGTTCTTCAGTTATGTTAATAGTAGAAAGCCCATTAGAAGCATGATAGGCCCGTCAAAGGACCCCAGCGGCGCGCTGCGGACCTCCGACGCGGACATCGCTAATGCGCTAAATGTGTACTTTGCGGGAGTGTTCACCAGGGAGGGCACCCGCGTCATCCCCGATCAAGGCGTCAGGCACGAAGGTGCTGGCCTGGATAGTGTTCGGTGTATTGCGACAGTCGTTGCCGATAGAATAGACAAACTGAGCGCGTTTAAGACTCCTGGGCCACATCAGTTTCTCCCCAGAGTGTTGCGGGAAGTGCGCGACCAGGTGGCTCCCAACCTGGCTACAGTCTTCAACAAATCGTTGGAGACGGGTCAGGTGCCTGGTGACTGGAGGGAAGCCAACGTGACCCCTATCTTTAAGAAAGGGGATCACGAAAGTCCAGGGAACTATCGTCCCATTAGTCTCACTTCGGTTGTAGGTAAATTATTAGAGGGGATAATAGCGGATTGGATCGTTGACCATTTGGATTCCTACAAGCTGCTTGGGGACTCCCAACATGGGTTTAGACGGCATAGGTCGTGTCTCACCAACCTGCTTGAGTTTTTCCACGTCATGTGGAGTGAGTATGATAAGAGTAGGGCGATTGATATACTTTATCTCGACTTTGAGAAAGCCTTTGATAAGGTACTTCACCGCCGGCTAGTGGCCAAAGTGCGCGCGCTGGGGATGAGTGGGGAAGTAGGTAGGTGGATTGAAAACTGGCTGAGGAATAGGCGGCAGAGGGTGGTAATTAAACGGGCTACCTCGGGTTGGGCCTCGGTCACTAGAGGGGTTCCTCAGGGTTCCACTGTTGTTTATTATTTACATAAATGATATCGAGGCTGGCATCGTCAGTAGGATCGCCAAATTCGCTGATGATACCAAGCTTGGGGCCAATGTTGGGACGCTCGAAGCGATCGAGCAACTGCGTGCGGACCTACGTAGGTTAGGAGAGGGGTCCGAAAAATGGCAAATGCCGTTTAACTTGGGTAAATGCAAGGTCATGCACATTGGCTACATCAATCCCAAGTCGGACTACTCGATGTTGGGGAGTAATATCGAGGCCATTGATTTGTAAAAGCACTTGGGTGTGCTAATTAGCAGCAACCTTAAGTTTACCAAACAGTGCGAGAGGTGCGAAGGAAAGCCCAGAAGCTGTTGGGTTATATCAGGCGGCAATTTCAATCTCGGAACAAGGAAATTGTGTTCTCTCTGTACAATTCCCTGGTTCGGTCGCACCTGGAGTATTTTGTGCAGTTCTGGTCGCCCACCCTCACGAAAGATATTGAGAGGCTGGAGCGAGTGCAGGCGAGGGCCACAAAGTTAATCCCTTCCGTTAGGCATAGGGCTACAATCGACGCTTACGTGCCCTGAATTTGTTTTCGCTGGAAACTCGGAGGCTGCGCGGTCAATTTATCGAGGTTTTCAAGCTCTTACGCGGGTTCAACGATGTCTATTTTAGAAGCATGTTTAGTTTAAATGATAACCCAACTCGCAACAATGGTTGGAAGTTGGATTTGAAACGGTTTTAGGACTAGTGTGTGTGGGAATTACTTTACCTATAAGATCTGTGACACATGGAACAGGTTACCCTCAGAAGTTGTGAACAGTTCCTCTGTGGATCAGTTCAAGAAAAGGTTAGACTGAATCTTGCACACTAATGGAGGGTGTAGGAAATTTTTCCTGGCACCCGTTGCCATTGGTACCTCCTCGGTATGAGCCGCAAGGCCTTTTGAGGTACTTCTTTTCCTTGTAACTCCTTGTAACTCTCTGTATGGTCCTTAATCAGGGTTTGTATTTCCCTATCGATACCATCCAGTTTTTCATGTATTACTTTCCTGGCATTATCTCCGCAGTTGGCTAACTTCGTCTCTCTCTCTCTCTCTCTCTCTCTCTCTCTCTCTCTCTCTTCTCTATATATATATATATATATATATATATATATATATATATATATAATATTCTCTAAGTTTCTTGTCTGTCCAAATGCAAAGTAGGATAAATGGTGCTTATTAACAACACATATATATTGCAGTCTGGGGTGAAGAGATTGTAGACACCAATCGACCAGGGAACTACTCCATTATGGGGGCGGGGGATGTTAGGCAGGAGGCAGGGAGTGCTGGACCTCCCGTTTCTCCTTTCACTCTCCTTCTTAGCTGATCTTTTTCCGTGTCTCATGTACCCTGTGAGCAGTCCAGGATGCTCTCAAAAACACATTTCTCCCTCTTTGGATCTTACACACTACACAACCTTTTAAATATATATATATAACAAAATAAGTCATCGCTGAGCCTCAAAGACCTACATTGATTTCGGCTCTCTCCTTCTTCTATGGAGGGGAATTTGTGGGCCCGTGGCCCTCCCTTCCTACATAAAAAAGTGATTTTTTAACAGGAGTTATTAACATCATATTCAATGCATAGCACATTGTACAGTCGCCACCCTTGGCTCAGTCGGTAGCATCGTTTTCCTATAAGCAAAGTGAAGACAATGAGGTTGGAGATTCGACTCCCGATGATGCTGGTAATAATAATACAGGAGTTAATACAATTAGTTGGCCTGAGCACCTGAGCACTGTGCTAGTTTTTGGCTTTCAGAGGTGATTATTATTTAAAAAGAAAGAAAATGGTACGCTAAGAAATAAATGTTAACATATCAAATGGTTTACATATGAAGATTAATAATAAATATGAAGAGCATTAAGAGTAATAATAATAATAATAATAATAATAATAATAATAATACTTTGCAAAATTGAAAATCCTGTCAACGCAATGTGGAATCGACCCAATAATCTCTATGATTCTTTGACGGAGTTCTTCCAGATTACTGGGTTTGTCACAATACACAAGTGTTTTAACATATCTTCATATATAAACATCAAAGGGGTTAAGTTGGGTGATGAAGGTGTCCATGCTGTACGTCTACCACGGTCTATCCAGCTAGAAAGTTGCGAACGGCAGTGATAGAATGTTCTTGTTCAAAGTTTACACTCATGATGCCAGTTCCAATAGCCCTCAGTTGCAGAAATAAAATGATTGTATACCATGTTAAGATAATTCGTTCCAGTCATGGTACGATCGTCAAAAAATATGGACCACTTATGTAGCCACATAACATGGCACACCAAACGTTAACCTTTCATGAATCCCGTTTATGTTGACCTGTTTCATAACTACCTGAATCATCAGAATCAAACTCTTTGGATTTTTATTTATGGGGATTTGTTAAAACACGTGTGTATCGTTACCAACCCAGAGATCTAGCAGAACTCTATCAAAGAATCAGAGGATATTGGATCCATTCCACAAGAGCATCTTGCTCACGTTCTAATGGAGTTCGAGCGTTGAATACGCACTGTAGAGAGGGTTATGATGGTTATCATGTGGAAGTGTTTTAAACTTGGACAGTTTGGAAATGTAAACTACCAATATTGTATATGTAATGCTTAGTAAAAACTGTATAACTAATTATTTTGTATTATTATCATACAGTGGAAATTAGTTCAAATAGTTCATAACCTTGGGACTGCAAATACAGTTCATAAAATCATCACAAATTTCTCTCAGACAAATAAACGAAGAGGTAATCATCGATGAATACAACCATCTTTAATTACTGAATGACTACCAAGACCCTTTACTCGCCAGATGAGATCCAGTTTTATACCCTTGCCTTGCATGCAGATCCTGCGAATAGAGTGAATCCACAATAAGGAAGAGAGTTAATAGAAGCACGAGCTTTCGTCCTATACTAGGTCTTCATCAGGTCTTCATAGGTCGACATTTAGTGATACTAATAAATCCATTTCTTAGTTTGGTTTTATTCCCTTAATTCAACAACCATAATTGAGAATATTTACCTAACATTGCAAATAATGTTATTTTGCTGCAAGGAACAGTTCATCCGTCTGCATAAGTAGTACGACCGCAAAATGGGAGAGTGCAAGAATGTTGCAATTCTGCAATGCAATGTTGATCAATGTTGCAAGATGTTATGCAACAAGGAGGGGTTACGCAATGAAGGGGAAGGAGCTTTAGGGGAGAAGAGAGGATGACCTCCCCCCCAAAGGGGTAACCTTAACCTAAGAGAGGGAGTTGGCTTAGAAGGCTTAATCTGGCTTAGAAGGCGTAAATGGCTTGGTCAGGTGTACATTATTAGGGTTGAGTTCCCAGATTGCGCTATTTATTTAATTAAAGCATATATTCTTGACAGTTGGCTTAGAAATCCGTCAGTCGGTTTAAAACGCTTAATCTGGCTTAGAAAGCGTAAATGGTTTGTTCAGGTGTACATTATTATGGTTGAGTTGCCAGATTGCGCTATTCAGATATTTTTGACAGTTGGTTTAGAAATCCGTCAGTCGGTTTAGAAGGCGTAACTAGCCATTTGGTATACATATAATTAAATAATAATATCGTCTATATATACACAACCAAAAGAATTAAATAAAACACCATTACATCATTCTGTTTATTTAGACGAATTATTGGAATCAATTTCCCAAAATATATAGAAAATAAATATACAATTCTATACAAACGATGAAATATATATATGATCAAAAAATAAATTAAAAAAATAATAATAATAGTATAAGAAATACGAACGAGGAATATATATATATAATCAAAAAATAAAATAAAAAATAATATAATACAAAACGATGGAGTATAACCAACAATATAGCAGTACAAGAGAAATATATATATATATATATATATATTAGGGTGGCCCACTTTTCAATTTTTTTTTTAAAGTATAGGTTATCGTAGTTTTTCCCATTATTTGGCACTATACTAGCACATTGGTACCATTTTTACAAAAATTGATCAATATTTAGGGGTCTCGCATCGACCTTGAAATTACGAGTTTTTTTTTTTAAATGCGTACTTTTTAACTTTTTACTGAATTAAGATAAATCATTAAGTAGGGATGTTTTCTGAATCCTCTTGATGAGAGAAGTCGTTTGGTGTGCCTTCCAATGTCATACGACTAACGGTTTGAAAGTTGTGCCTGTGTACAGGTAATGCCAATGTGCTAGTATAGTGCCAAATAATGGAAAAAACCACGATCACCTATACTTTTCAAAAAAATCAGCAAATAGCAGACAAATAAGGAAGAAAGAAACAATAACTTAAACAATCAATTTCGCATTGTATTGACCACTATCACACGTCACTGGCTGCAACGTTGTCCCTCTGTGCTATGTCATCGTGGCGAGTGATGACTTCTTGAAGTCGCCGAGCTCTTTCCGGTTCTTTTCCACCACTTGCAGAAGATCCTGCAGCTGTGCCTCGTCCTTTGTGACCGTGTTCGCATAGTCTTGTATCAGTTGGACTCCTCTTTCAGCGACGTCATTGGTGACCTGGAGATTAGAGATCACATCCTTCAGACGACAAAAGTCCTCGTTCTCGTCCCACTTATCAGTTGGCAGGGTGAGCCACGAAGACCCATATATCTTCAGACCTGCAAATAAGAACCAGGAGGACTCGTCGATCAGGTCGGGGAGTAGCGTCATCTCGTCGACTGAGACGTTCTCGTATGTGAAGTCTTTGGGTACAGGGAGGTGGGACAGCTTCTCTGCCATCTGTTGCTTCACAGTGCCATCCACCTTGTTGCTGCATAGAGCGAAGATGACGGTCTGAGGCCTCAGATACCAGAAGTGCCGCCTCATCACTGCCAGTGACGCTTCTGCCACCTCGCGGTCCACTGCCCTATACCTCAGAAAACGCTAGTATAGTACCAGGTCATTCAACGGCGCATCAGCTTCACGGCGATGTGACACTCTTCCCCGACGAGTCGTTTCTTTCGAGATGCTGAACTGATTGAGGTCTGCTGGTGGATCCGCCGAACGTGTGATAGCAGCCACAATGCTTACTACCTATGTAGAGAATGGAAAGTGGAAAGGAAACTGTCAAGAATACATGTGGGTTACGGGACACTTTAAAACTGACGCTATCGTTGAATACTATACACAATACGCACCTGATTATTGGACATGAGGAAACGATCAGCCACTTCCATGACAGCAGGTGCATTAAGGATGCGGCGAGGAAGATTGACAGACACACTTGGCTCTTTCGGCAGGGGAACGCTAGTTCTGTCTCTGACTCTCCTGACATGCCAGTATCATCATTCTCCATGGCCTCATCTCCGGTTTCGTATGCACACTTGAGGTTTGCGGCTCCTGGCGAGGACGTTTTCTTCCTTCCTGTAGCTTTCTTTTTACAGCGAAAATTTTATCGTTCCCACTCATCGTTGCCACCCGAGGACCACGTTGATCGAGGTAGAAGTCAATGTCTTCTTTCTTGTCCTTGTCGGACAGCAGTCGATTCTTCTTTATATCTTCGACAGCGTCAGATGCTCCGATATCCCACAGCTTGTCCACACTGTCCGAAAACTTCTGCCGTTTTCCTCCGGCGTCAGTTTCTCGTTTTCTGTTCTTTTGGAGTAAGTGCTACTCTTTCCACAATGCCTCTAGCTTCCGTTCGCAGTTGAGCTTTGTGATTGTTTTAATGCGGGCCATGTTCCAAAACTTTAAGACGTTGTTTACGGTTTCTTTGAATGCGTCTTTCCTGTTAGCAGTGTACTGGATAACACTGAGAAGTATTGCAAAACCTGCCGTGTTGTTGGCAATTTGCTACCACTGATGGAGGACGACGGTTGGCCAACTAAAAAAATTTCCGAGGCCGATCTTAGAGAAGGTAGCGATGTTATTTTCGCCTTTCCTTTTGATGACTCTCTATTTGTAGCTTCAAGAGTTCTTCCAGTTATGGTCGCCATCGATTTGTCCATGACAAAGGATGAGGAACTCAGACAGAATTTCAAAATGTTATGATCTGCAAAAAAAGAAATAGGTTAGGTACCTGGCACAGGCATAGTGCATTTTCTAATTACCTATATACATTATACATTCCGCCCGGGTATGGTGACTCATTTTTTTGAAAAGTATAGGTGATCGTGGTTTTTCCCATTATTTGGCACTATACTAGCACATTGGTATTACCTGTATACAGGCACAACCTTTAAACCGTTAGTCGTATGACATTGGCAGGCACACCAAACGACTTCTCTCATTAAGAGGATTCAGAAAACATCCCTACTTAATGATTTAGCTTCATTTAGTAAAAAGTTAAAAAGTACGCATTTTTAAAAAAGCTAGTAATTTCAAGGTCGATTCGAGACCCCTAAATATTGATCAATTTTTGTAAAAATGGTACCAATGTGCTAGTATAGTGCCAAATAATGGGAAAAACCACGATCACCTATACTTTTCAAAAAAAATTGAAAAGTGGGCCACCCTAATATATATATATATATATATATATATATATATATACACACACGCAATTATATTAAATAATTAAATATATTGAAAATAAATGAACATCAAAATACATTCACTTTGTTCTACTGCGCTTAACTAAAACACTAAACTCGCACGTAAGCGAGTCTACAGTCACATCATTATTGCTTTGCACTACGCAGTAAATACGATTTAACATTATTTCACCGCTCAAATTATAGGGATACCTATACTCCATGTAAATGGCCTTCATATCGTTCAATACTATTTTTGTGCCCACTTTACATTCGGTTGGCAAGTTATCTTTAAACACGGCTAGAATACATTCAAAAGCACGCAAAAAGAGGTCATCGTTATCCACAACATCATTATTAAATACAAGTTTATAAACACTCCTTTCCAATCGAGGGTTTTTCTTATCGACCCGAGCTTTTCAATCGTGAACTCTTCTTCACACTGCATAGCGGCAGTTGAAATAATCTTCTAAGTCGTTACGACAGCTGCTCATTATATAAAGAAATAGTTCTTCAGGGTGAACGGTGTAGGCGAGCTCAGCCCTGTACCGCTCAAGTGCTTTGTACCAAAGTTCATGATATTTCAAAGAGTGTAATCCTCTTAAATAAGCATCCAGCTCCAGACCATTCTCGCCTTGTTCAGTCCTACACTCGGTAAACCCGTCGAGCAGAGCGGTGTATGCGTATTCAAGAACTGTATCAAAATAAAGCATATCCGTAATACGCGCGTCTAACATAGGCTTCAGCATGCGGAAACCGACGATTTCAAACATTCTGTCGAGGATGAAGGGGTTTCGCGTAGGGACAAGAACGTTATTATCAGAAGCATTCTTCCACATCAGTTGTATATCAATGCATGGCTGATCGTTATTTATACACAACTTACAAACAATGGCGTATGAGGGGTATCACTAATCTGCTCTCTTCTTGTACCTACACCTGCAGGAATTTTATAACAGTCCTCACTCCACTTCTCAACTACAACGAAGCTTCTATTCATCTCCTCAACACTTAAACAAACAACATTCCGTTTGTTTTTTGTCTACAAGTCGTTTCTAGTACATAGTTAATGGCACCGGTTTCACGCCTGATCACGCGCTACGACTTCGTCACGGACACATCATACACGGCATTGAGAATGCTGCTCAAAGGAAGTTCCATCGTATTCGAGGAGCGGACGTCCACTCGGTTCAAGCTCTGCGATGACAATGAGCAACAGGAGCGCGGATCGGCTTAACGGGAGGAGTGAGTCACACCATAAGCTGATGAAACGTGTGCGGCGTTGTTCCAACGTGAATACTTGTATCCCATTATACTGGGTAGGTGTTTTGAGAAACTTTCCGATACATGAAGCAATACCGGTTTTAATGTTTTATCACTCCTACTCCCCAGAATACGCACCAGACATTTTTGCTTAGGGGGATTTTCACGAACTAAACACATTTTATTCACACTCCGGCGCACTATTTGAGAGAAGCATATGACCATATTTTTCCTTTTTGCTTAGCATGTGATACTCATCTCAAATTCTGTTAAATACTCACGCAGACCTATAGCCACAACCTCACTACAATTCTCGTCATGATATATATTAATGTAGTGGTAAAAATACTTAAGATTCTCCATTATGACAAGATTTACATTCTCAGCCGCTGGGTACGAGCACTCGATATGATGCAGCATGAAAAATATCGCTTGTCGCACCACTCATCAACAAGGCTCGCTAACCATATCCGTTGCTTCTCTTCTGCACGTGTTGTTTCTTCTACATTACGGTATATATAAGCTTCTATAAGTTTAGTCCTACAACATAGTTCAATACATCACTTGTACCACGAAATCCTGCAATGCTCTCGTCCGAATAGCCGTAGAGTATTTGTACCTCTTGTTCCTTCGCACGATTCAATGTAGCCTTAAAAGTATCAAAGGAGGGTGGAATAGGGAGCCATTCAGTAACCTTATCTTCACACTTTGCCGAATACCACTTCATAAACGTCGAACACGCAATATTAAAGGTAGCCATTACTATTTTTCGTCTACATGGGGAAATGCACGTCTGAGACCCAGAGCTTGCAGCGGTCAACTGAGCACGCAGGGAAGAGATATGCCCAGGTAGTAGCAGGAGTCACGTGAACGATCATAGAGGTGGGCAGAGCTTAGAACTTTCTTCTGTACATACGCACACACACACACACACGCATACGCATACTCATGCTCCCACAAGACTTTGTGAGTGAACTGGGAGTCTATAAGTTGATCGTGGGTGCGGGTCCACGCAAGAGTGTCGGCAGGAGATCTACTATGGATATCTCTTTCGATTCCACACTCAGGACGGGGGCATCCGTGCCACCAGCAACCGTCAAAGGAGTACACAGTCTTCTCACCAGTAGTACGGTTTTCGCTTAGACCATCAACCCCAAAAACACGACCATTAACCTCAATAGTTACTTCCCCCGTGTTGCGGGCATGCTTTATGTATACACCTGTCTGCTGCTGTATGTGCATGAGCCAGTAAATAACCTTGTGCCCATAACTGCGGGGATTGTTTCTGTGAATGATGGCTAAGGTGTCTTTAAGCATGAAATTATTCTTGAACACCATAAAACATAATGAGGCGATGGTGGTTGCGACTTGCAACGAATCGCATTTGAAACGATCTGTGTACATCCTTGTAAAGGCCTGGAAACATACTCTAAGCAACCGCACATCATTCACGCAATAACACTCACATTCATCAGCTATATTATAAGGATTACATTCATTAAAACTGTTGTAGTATCGGTCAAAATCTTCAAGTTCATCTGTACTCATATATTCATAGTTAAAGTAATGTTTGGATGGAGGTAGTCCTACGTAATTTAAAGTTTCGCTAGTGAGGAGTGTGTAAGGGAAATATCCTTTCGAAACTTCAGCTGCTACGCCCATCACCTTGGGTAACTTTGCTAATTTACAAGGTGTGAATAATAAGTGTCTTTAAACTGTACATTACCTCTTATTTGCATCTGTATAAGTTTGTTTCTCTTTTCAAGGGATCACCTGTAAATATTCAGATGACTCGTAATCAAGCAACTCCTTATAAAGGAACTGTGCGTCAAATTTGCCCCGTTATGTGCAAGAATATATCAGTTGTTTTTTTTAACTTGTCCGCTAACTTGACAATATAGGACACAAAGAGATTCATAGGGCTATCGTGGGCAATCGTTTACCACATTTGTGACACTCAGCACACTCGATCTCATACACTCATTACAGATAGTCTGGCTTAGAAGTAAATGTGGAATAACCTCTTTGGTTTCATCGTACGTGTGTTTCTATATCGTATTACACAGTTATACAAGGGCTATTTTAGGCTTAGCGTCTTTCATATAACATACATGCTTTACTCCAACCGCTTTATATTTCTCATGGCATGTAGAATAGTGAATTTCATCACATTTATTCGTGAATTTTCCCCAATTATCCATCATGTGAAACATACCACACTCACAGATTCTCATTTCCTGCACGTGCCAATTGACTTATGGAGCTGAAAACAGTTAGTATTGAAAAATGTGCGTTTACACACATCAGAATCCCTCTTCTCAGCTTCAACTACACGGCTTTCACATTTGGAGCGTTTACACTGCTCACATACCATGTAGCAATCTTTACAATGTTTCACTATATCATCCGCAAACTCGATACACCCCTTACACAAATCATGATGTCGTCCATATTTTCGACTTTGATCATAACTCGCGTAAAGGTCCATTATATTACGGATGGGGAGATACGTCGTCCCTGACATCCCTGAAATAAGTAGGGGTCTTGTACGATCTCTCACACTCTGCTTTAAAAACAGACAGTCCTACGACGATCATCCATTCCAAATACAACTAAACGAACATTCATTTCCTGTTCTACCCTTCTCAGCTCCTCAGGACCCATATGACAATCAAACTCAAGTTTACAGTCTACAGCTAGTCTGCGGGCACGCTCCACTACCATACGCAACCAAATTTTTGGGTCCGTGTATTTAGTACAGCAAACATACGAGCTAAGACTACTGCTATAAAACCGAAACCACGATCGACGTTGATATGCCACCTGTAAATAGCCTGAGAATTGAAGTTAAGAGTATAAAGGTGTGGCACTATATCCCGCAACACGGAATACACGGTCAGTACTTACCGTGAAGTTTTCATATTGAAGGCTATACTACTTTGAGAGGCCTGCATTATACGGCCTAATATATACTCTATATCTTCAGCTGACAAGCGTCTGAATGGTATTACTACCCAAAAATCATCTACATCTCCGTCAAATGACCCGCAGCCTCGTCCTGGCTTCACGTTCGTCGCGGTTTTGAAGGGCAAATTCTACAATACGTTCAACTATGCGCCGTAGTCCGTGTTCAACACCATTGCTACACATGGATCTAGGATCAACCCTGACTATATACTGATTTCTAGTCAAGGTTGGGGTGGGGGTAGCGTTGCGCACCAACTCGGATGTTATACCATCCACTACAGAACGAGAAGCTGCTGCTGCTGTGGAGGATGTACCGAAATTGAACATGAATAAGGGGGTATATTTTTATTTGAGGAAGGTACTATTGTGGGGTTGTGTCGTAAGGCATAGAGGGTTGGGGCTCTATTACTGGTGGTCTAACAACCGCGCAATCCTGGCACGCTTTATACTTGACGTGGAGGGCTCTTCGTCATGCCTCCACTTTGAATTGTCGCGTGCTACAGGTATCGTTAGTGTGAACTCGGAAATGGGAATGGCGTCTGTGATCACAACTACACTCGTCGAGGTCATCTGTAATATCAATGATGGAGTGCTGTACCTCATTGTTATTCACCGTTCTGTGGGAGAAGAGAAAAACAAGACTATAGAATGTAAGGATCATCACTTAAATATTTATTATATTTTGTAAATGACCCACTTAGGAGTATGACTTGTTAGAAATGGATTCTGTAGAAAAATTCAGGTACACGAGTTCATCCACATGTGTTATGTCTGGCCCCACAGGATGTGGTAAAACTGTGTTTATGCTTAAAATCATTAAAGAAAAGGGAGAGATGTTCTCAAAATTTGTGCATAAAGTTATATGGTGCTATTCGACGTATCAATCAGTGTTCAACGAGTACCAAGATGATATTTTGTTCCACAAAGGTGTATATGACGTTAATTCGTAAAAGGTAAATGAACATACAGTTATTGTAATTGACGATCTGATGTTGGAGATGGATAAAACGTTTGCCAAGACATTACAGTATTCTCCCACCATCTTAAAATAAGCGTGTTCTTCATCAATCAGAATCTATTTTTCAAAAATAGATACATGCGCGATGTGTCGTTAAATACACAATATCTAGTCTTATTCGCGCAACGTAGAGATGTATCACATATTGGGGTATTAGCAGTGGTGGCATTCAGCCGGTTCGCTCCGGTTCGCACCGGTTCTTAAAATTTCATGAGTTCGCCGAACCGGTTCTTACAGTCTCTTTGCAATTTCAAAAATTGGTCGCCATTGGGAAAAGGTTAGTTAGATATTTTTCTTATTGTTTTCCTTTGCAAAAAAACTTAGGTGGGGATGTAAAGCGAGATAGAACCGGTTGCTAAAATTTTTGAATGCCACCACTGGGTATTAGCCAATCAAATGTTCCCGAATCAGCGTAAGGAGTTTTGGAAGTTCATAAAGAAGCTACAAGCAGCGTTATGGATATTTGCTTTGTGACCTTCACCCGCGAAACACGTTTAAGGTGCTTCTAAGAACGAATATATTTCCAAATGAGCCTGAAATGGTGTATATTCCAGAATGACAAAGAGGCTAAAGAAATACCATGAATTAATAAAAATCTATCATCGACTGCCCTGGGCATTGCAGCAGATGTTTGCTAAAAATATCGACTCCGACTTTTCAAAATGCATCCATGAAATCTGTCTTAACGTTGTAAATTGCAATGTATCAATGAAAACCCCTCAGAAGGCTCGCCTACGTCGTTACAAGAACATAATACGTGCACTCGCTCGTAAAAGTCAAACTGTGGGGAAGAAAAAACGAATTATTGTACAAAGAGAAGGGTCATTCCTCCCCATTTTATTTTCAGTTTTGGGTCCTTTACTGACTAGATTAATATAATGAAGAAAGTGGTCGTGTTTCCACACGAGGTGTATGCTTCACTGCAAAGTTCAAAGAATCCACACACGTTCTAGAAACCCGTAAAAGCAGGCTTAAAAGAATGGAAAGCGAATTGTTAGCTCTATTAAACAGTGAAAAAAACACCTGATGAGAAAAGAATCTTATACCAAGAAGTTCTGCAGAAATTTCTTCATGAGTACGAAAATTATAAGAAACCGACAGAGGTTCATGTGGTTATTAGGTACAGCACGGAGAATGATGGGCATGGTAACATATAGCCTGTGTCCGACGATAGAGCTGATCAACCAAAGATTAACGGGTCAGCCACACAACATAAAGGTTTAAGTCTTTATAATCTATTGAATGAGGATCCTAACATACAATGGACCGATACAGGTGAGATCATTGTGGAAGGAGCAAAGGTACAGGGATCGAATTTTGTAGACATCGTCCATGATCTGGTGAGAAAGTGGGATAGGTCCTCACCTCACCATCAGGATGGAAGCATATTAAAGCAAGACTGCAACAAATAAATGTCCCCAAAACAATGAAAGGAAATCTGAACAGGTTAAAAGACTTGGAACATGCATCGCACGTGACACAATTGAAAACGACATCACCACCGGCGGTAACACCTCTGAAGAGGAAAGAGAAGAGGATAAACAACGATCAACCCTACCCACGTGCCTCTAAAATACGCAAATGGCTAACATATTAAGACGCTATTATGATATTTCTAGACCTGCCTCCTACGGAGGCGTAGATAGACTGTACAGAAGTGTTTACAATGATGGAGTAGGGAAAAAAGATGGGAGTTTTTTGCGGAAGCAGGACGCTTATACATTTCATAAACTTGTGAGAAAAAGGTTTAAAACAGCCAAGACAACAGCTGCTTCGATTGACTCTATTTGGCAAGCGGATTTAACAGACATGCAAAGATATTCAGTGTATAACGATGGTTACCGCTACATCCTATTCATAATAGCTGTATTCTCTAGATATCTGTGGCTAATTCATCTGAAAAATAAATCGCCTAAAACAGTTGCTAAAGCCACCAAAACGTTGATGTTGAAAGAAAACAGGGTTCCTGGCTATTTTTGTACGGGGCCGAGCTTTCCAGAACATGGTGACAGAGTTTAATATCAGCTACTACACTACCAATTCTATACATAAGACATCTTTAGCTGAAAGAGTTCAACGTACCATAAAGGAACGCATGCACTGCTATTTTACTCATAAAAACACATACAGATTTCTAGACATTCTGGAATCATTGGCCTTATCCTACAACCGCTCCCACCATCGCACGATTGGGACAACACCTAACGAGATTTTAGAAAGAAGTGCGCTCACAGAGCCTGATGTGAGAAGAGATGGAACACCACCACCACTCTTTGCGCGTTTACAAAATCAATGATTATGTAAGGCTATCGCGTTCGGGAAATAAATTCGCTAAGGGATTTGAGCAAGGATGGACACGTGAGATTATTAAAGTTAGGGCTATGAAATCTAAGGACGAGATAATGTTGTATTACGTAGAAGATTTGAATGAGGAAGAAATCGCAGGAGGCTTTTACAGCGAGGAGTTGCAGAAAGTGATATTTAATTTAGAAAAAAATGTTTAAAATTGAAAAAATTTTAGGAAGCAAAGGTTCAGGAAAGAGAAAAATGTACCTGGTGAAATGGCTAAGATACCCAGAAAGCTTCAACACCTATATAAAGGGTGATGCCATAATGAAGCTTAAATAGTATGCAACATGGCGCCTAACCATTTCTACGTCAAACTAGCCAACTTTGTAACAGAACTCCACGGACCCATTGAATTGGGTCGTGATACGTATGAGGTGAGTATACGGGAAATTTAGCTGAATACCCTTTTTTAAAGTATTGATTATAAAGAACCCGTTTTTACGATTCTTAGAGACTGTAATGAGTGTGAAAAAGCAGGGATAATTTGGGGTGAAACCATGCGTACTGCCCTGAGTGGGGATGCACGGTATTACAGTACAGAAGTAACACTAAGACCGGGTAACTATGGTGCGGTCGAGGATGTTATGAGAGACTTAAACCCAGCGATTTAGTATACGAAATCGTAAACAATAATCCCCATGCATGTACTGTGGCCCTAAAATCGCAGGTTAACCGAAATATTGAAGACCAAAGAGTGTTCAAAATTATGACCGATGGACGATATCGATCAGTCATCCAAAGAGATACATTTCACGAGGCACAACACGACTTGTCCAGCGGCATGTATCAATTGAAATTGGAGAAAATGATTGGTGGCTATAAACCCCCAGACATGTGCTATACTGTATGTACAGCAATATTGTGGAGCACCAGTTTATTGGGGATACCCAGGCACGCCTGCTGCGCAAGCGCACATCCCCAACCATAAAGGAAGGAGTTTGAGTATTATATATGACAGCCCCTTTATGTGAATGTCGCAGCTAATCTAATAACCAATATCTCAATATATATAAGAACGATTGAGGGAAAAATTTTCCCATTCGGTAATGGGAGCTTAACATTGAAGCTGCACTTTCGACCCACTGAGTTATAATGGCCAGAGAATCTTTCACACTCTATCGAGGTATGAGATACCAGCGCGGTAGTGGACTTCGATCCATTTTTCCAACCATACTACATACGACTGTCCCCTTCTGAAGAGGGGTGCCAGATACCTCGGGAGGAAAGCGCTGCAATCAAGTCTTAACACGGCAGAAGACATATTGGCTGGGGCTAAACTTAAAGAAGCTCTAAAAAGACACTTAAAGCGTATACGGGACGAAATCGTCAAAGATGCAAGGAGAAAAATGCGTGGTGGTGGGAAGAAGAAGAGGGCTGTCCGGAAGAAGGGGTTACCACCACATTGCATTAAACGTAAAAGGATATCAAAAAAGAAGTGTTCTAAGCGAATTAAACCTATGTTTGGACATTTATTTGATTGATATTAGCTAAGGACATTGATCTCTTGAATCATAGTTTGTTTACTACTTGTCGCAAGAGGAGGCACTATTTCTAACTCGTCATGGCACGCATCATCCATCCGTGTAGTTCACAATGTTGTAAATCGGAGCTGTCCTTCTTTGACATGCCTCCAACTCAAGTTTCTATTGAACACAGCGACTTTATTACAATTAACCCTTTAAGCACAATTAGGTCCCCGAGTGCCTCTATAGAATTCGTGATACCAAGCTCAGGCCCTTACTTTTTTGACCCAAGCTGTGTGCACATGTACGCTAAACTACGTATGCCCATTCTGATGGAACGGACTGCGATGACAAATATGCTGTATACCCTGAAATAAACTTTCTGCACTCCTGTTAAGTCTAGAACTTAAGCCTATACCCCTAGAACTTTATCGACCCCCCTGTCGACCCATAGATCTTTATCGACCTCCCGCACAGTCCCATCGACCCCAGGGGGTCGATATTGAACACTTTGGGAACCCATGGTCTACAAAGCTATTTTAGTAATACTTGTGGGAAGTACTGCCTCTCATTTCTCATGCATATGTCACGTGGTAAAGAATTTATACATTTTTAAAAATTATTCGACCCGTGTCACACTCAACGAAAAGACGAAATGGTATGCAGACAGATAAAAAGCCGTTTTAGATTGTGCGTACTCGTTGTATAGTATGATGTTTTGTTCGTGTATATATATATATATATATATATATTTGTAACCAATAATGTTAGTTTGTGTATTCTGTAGCTTAAGATTGTCTTCTTCCCCGACCAAAAAAGATCGAAACATAAGAAAAAACTTGCATTATTTCGCTAATGATGTGACAATCGCTGGGTTGACTGCTCGGTAAATCTTCTACCTCCGTATTCAGGTCCACGACATGCGTTTCTTCAAAACGAAAAGATTGTATAACACGAGTCAAATCCTCATCGGAATGATAAATATTAGTTCATACTGATTCTTTTTAATAAAAACCCAATTGCTTAAAACATGTGCAGAGTATACATATAGTAAGAGTATTACAATGTGAAGATATCTTGAACCGCTCAGAGAAGTTCCTTTAAGAGAAAATGCCGTATAACATTTATTATGGAATTTATAACATTATTTAGAACTTGCAAAGGATTGCTATAAAAAAATTCAACGAATCAAAACAGGACTTTAGCATAATATTAATTGCAAACTAATCTATAATTGCAGATACCTACTATTCAAATGAGGTATTTTTAATTTAATGAGATGAATTACTACAACGCTCCATATATATGATGAAATAATCTAGAACAGTGCTCTTTCTCCTAATGACAGGCACACTAAATAAAAAACAAGTTCGCGAATAACACTAGGCAACAAAGATTTTGTTACAGAAGACCAAATAGGTGCTCCTAGCTAATTTCGGTATGCTGATTTCAAATCTATAATTAGATTTTTTCTATCACGTCTAGATTTTGTGTAAAATGCAAATCACTTTTAGTAAAATTTTCTACCACTTCCAGATTTTGGTTTTAATCGGCTTAATGCCAGTAATATGAAACTTGCTTTTCAAGGTTAAAGCAATTTTTTTTGCCAACTATATACAAATTCGAACAATTTTGATAAATAAAATTTATCCCGAGTTGGCAACACTGAGTCAAGAGCATAGTAACGGGCAACGGCTCAACGGTCAGTCGCTACGTGACAGTCAAGCAGAACGGTTGTTGAAGCTCTCTGCTGATGAGCAAGTGACAGGTTGTGGTGACTTGTGTGTTTTTATAACATTTGTTTTGTACTACGGTGTGTATTTCTTTTTATTTTGCACATCGTAATAATTACTTTCTACGTTTTTTCAGATATTGTATGGTAATTCAAAATGGCATCAAATAGACGTGCTTGTGTAAATCACCCAGACAACTTCTGCTTTGTCTGTGGACAATATACACCTAAGCCACAAAGTAGAAACATAACAACAAAGATTAAACTTGCCTACAAGTGTTATTTTGACTGTAAGTTAGGAGACCAACAGAGGGACTGGGCACCACATATTTGCTGTGCACAGTGCAATGCAATGTTAATAGCTTGGATGAATGGTAAAAGAAAAGCTATGCCGTTCTCAGTCCCATGGTTTGGCGTGAGCCGAAAAATCACTTCAATGATTGTTATTTTGTTTGACAAAGATTGCTGGTTTCACAAAGAAAAACAAATCAAAGATCACGTACCCAAACTGCGAATCAGCAATGAAACCAGTACCACATGATGAAACAAATCCACCACCAGTTCCACCAGCAACGATAACAGACAGCAGTTCATCTGAAGATTCTGCTAGTGATATAGAAACAGGGAAAGATGGCATATATGTTCCAGATGCAAATATTTCCCCACATTTGTTAAGTCAAGCGGAGTTAAATGACTTAGTGCGCGATTTGGAATTACCAAAGAAAAGGCAGAGTTGCTTGGTTCAAGACTTCAAGAATTTAATCTTCTCCAACCAAACACTAAAGTTTCCCATTTCCGCCATCGCCATTTGCAGTTTTCATCATTTTACTTACAGGAAGAAAACGTTTGTTTCTGCCACGATATCAGTGGTCTGATGCAAGGGATTGGCTGTCGCTATGATCCAAAAGAATGGAGACTGTTCATTGACTCTAGTAAAGCTAGCCTTAAAGCTGTATTACTGCACAACGGCAATGAAAAACCTTCAATACCTGTAGCACATGCCACTGGCCTTAATGAGACTTATGAATCGATGAAACTGCTGCTAAGACTCATCAAATATAAGGACCACACATGGAATATTTGTGGCGACCTTAAAGTTGTATCATTACTTCTTGGGTTACAGTTGGGCTACACAAAGCATATGTGCTTTTTGTGTCTATGGAACAGCAGAGATGACAAGAACCACTACAAAAAACATGATTGGCCATCTAGAACTGAACATGTTGTTGGTAAATACAATGTGAAACACCCAGCACTTATTGACCCTCAGAAAGTACATCTTCCACCACTTCACATTAAACTTGGCCTTATGAAAAATTTCGTGAAGGGTATGGATCATCAAGGTAGTGGTTTCCAATATTTAAAGGATAAATTCAAAGGAATATTGACAGATGCTAAGCTAGAAGCTGGAGTTTTCACTGGACCACAGATCCGCAGTGTCATCCACGACTCATCGTTTCCATCTAACCTAAATGAGAATGAACTAGGAGCATGGACAATTGGACATCTTTCGTTGAAGTTGTCAAAAATTTTCTTGGAAACCACAAAGCTGAAAACCACCGTAAACTCGTAGAAAACATGCTTAAATCTTATGAAATAATGGGATGCAGAATGTCTTTGAAAATTCATTTTTTACATTCTCATCTTGACTTCTTCCCGGCCAACCTTGGGGCTGTAAGTGACGAGCATGGTGAGCGCTTCCACCAACAGATCTCAGTTATGGAAAACAGATACCAAGGTAATTTCAACCCAAATATGATGGGAGATTATTGTTGGTTCCTGCAGAAGGAGAGCTCGTCATCCTACAAGCGGCAAAGAAAGAGGACACACCAAAGTTTCACTTAAGAACAGGAATTTGCCTTTCAGTAGTAACAACAAAATACTAACGCGCTTTGGGTGGATGGTTGGGCGCAGGGGTGGTAACTCCGCCAGCGGAATTCCGCTGTCTGTCTTAAGCCAGAATAAAGGAGGAAAGACATCCCTGTTCACTAATTATTTAAGTATGCTTAACATAAAACATGGCACGGAAAAGTAGCTTAGACGGCTTTCGTAATAGAAGCGGGTGAGAAAAAAAATGAAAAATAGGGGTTTTCGGTTACACAAAATCTGGACGTGATAGAGAAATTTTGATATCAGATCTGAAATCAGCATCAGCGCTTTAGTAGGAATCAGTAGTTCACGTGTCTGTAACAAAAAAAAAGTTGAAATTTGTTGCCTAGTGTAATTGGCTACAAAATTTAAAATTACAGGTACATAATTACTTACATTTCTACGGCAGTTCCTTGCATCGGATCGTAAGGAGCGTCATTGCAAATATCATCAACGGTTTCCGTTGGAAATAATCCATCCCGGTCGTCTGCTTTAAAAAGATTAATTGTAGACACCGCTGCAATGTCTCCACCTTGATATAAATCCGGTAAACTGTAAAGTTCTTGATTCATGACGGAGGAAATGTTTATTCACTAGTGAAAACGACTGTTGTAAGTTCCAGCTGAGAATATTTCCTTTTATATGCATGATCCCTAAGCACCACCCCGAAAGACTAATAGGCGGTTCGTAAGTTTGCTGACTGGTTGTCAATTGTCGATTGGTTGTAACTGGGCCTGGTTATGTTAAATTTTGTGTACCAATCGTAACACCTATATTACGGACCCATGCTTTGGACGTCCTGATTGGTCGACTAATGATGTCTTTAACTTCTTTCTGTAGATTTAACGCTCACATCTCAAGGTGTAGTGCCACTTGCAATTTCTACCACGACAATATTTGCAATATATTTGCGCCCATACTATTCTCTGTTTTCCTATTTTGGAACCCACCCTTTCATGCAATATCCCTCACCCCTTTGCAACATTAATCAACATTTGCCACTTGAAATCTCTATCACGACAATATTTTACATTATTATTATTTGCGGTCATACTATTCGATCCTCAACTTTGATTCATCTATTCGGCTTGACTTTCTACTTGCTAATTCTCGCGTAGGAGTGTGATTAAATTGTGTTTAGTTTGTGAAAATGAATGTCTGGTTGGGCTGGTAGATAAATGGGCACCCTAGGTATCCTAGTGGTTAAGACGCTGGGGTGCTGGTCGGAGGTTGAGAGATCGAGTCCGGATGGTGACATTGTAATTTCTTGGTACATACAAACCCCGATGAGCCGGGTGTACCTATTTGAAGTGGAGATTAAAAGAAGCCAACTCACTACTTCATCAGATCAACTCGAGAGGAGGGACGATAACCTTCCGATAATTTCCCTCTCCGTTTTGTGCGAATTGCTTGCTTTAACTCATTCCGAAGCATGTCAGAATACGATGCACTTGTTACTGTAGTTCCACGTTCTAGAAAATGCTCAAAGATAGGGGGCCTCGTGTATCCCAAAACAGTGTTAGCATAAATTTACCTGCTGACGGCTGCGCTTTGAACTGCTTTGCAACGGGAGATTGTCGGAAGGTGTTATTCTGTTACACGACAATGCGCGCGCGCCCTCATACCGCTGCACAGACTAGAAAATGCCTTCAAGAATTTAAATTTGAAGTTCTCGACCATCCAGCCTACAGTCCAGACCTGGCACCTTCGGATTTTTACCTGTTTGGACCACTAAAAGACGCTTTGAGAGGTCAGCGATTCCAAGGCGATGATGACCTGAAGGAGACGGTGCATGACTGGCTACGCACACAGCCAAAAACATTCTTTTGTGATGGCATTAGGAAGCTTGTAGATCGCTGGACTAAATGTATTGAGAAACAGGGAGACTATGTTGAGAAGTGATGTGTTTATAATCTATCAGATGTGAAAATAAAATTGTGAAAATAAAAAGTGCGGATACTTATTGAATTACCTTCGTGTGTGTGTGTATATATATATATATATATGCATGCAACAATATATATATATATATATATATATATATATAATATATATATATATATATATATATATATCACGGACGTGCGGTGCGTAATAACTCAGGGTTGGCAGTAGGCACTAATAAAATCAATTGCCAACAAAGGGTCTGAAAACTGTATTAACAATAATTACCATCGAAATATAGAAACTAGGCATGCATCGCATTGTTACTCAACTTAATAAAACTGGTCAGAATTTCATAGCTATTTTATACCAACTAATATCCCGGTAATTAATAAAAATATTAAAAGTTCAAAATAAAATTTTAGTTATATAAGTATTTACTTACATTATTTGTAGGTAAATTCCATTCGTCTCTCCTTCTGAAGAAATATTTCTGTAACCATGTCATAAAAGTTGTGTGTAGTACTTTGTTCCAGTTTCATGAACCTTTCTTTTTCTATAGAGATTAAAGCCAGCGATGAAAGCCTTTCATGTTTCATTCGATTCCTAGTGCATGTTTTAATTCTTTTTAAAGCTGAAAATGTTCGCTCAACTGAAACAGTTGTAGCTGGAATTGTAAGGACCAATTGCGGCAGTTTCACTGCTTCTGGAAATGTTTGTTCCAGTTCATTTTTAAAAATGAAGACAAGCAAATCTTTAATAGATTTGTCTCGTAACATTGGTGCATTATAGATTCCAGCGAAATCAGCTTTTAGTCTTACGAAATCAAAGAAGTTAGCATAATTCTTTTCTAAACTTTCTTGTGCTTCCCTATAAACTTGACTAACCATTTCGGCAAACTTCTTACTATTAACTAAAGTAATAAACCGCAAATTTTTGAAGTCATTATATCTAGCTTCCATTTGTTTAATTATATCATTCAATATAAGACAAAAAATTCTTTCTTTCTTCCATAATTGGATGTTTTATGCGACAATAGGATTCAGCAAGGTTATTTTCTATACAATTCTCTTCAAACTTCTCATAAAAAACACCAAAATTTTTACACATATCTTCTAATGATTTTATTGTCATTGATTCTTTCAATGCAATATGGAATATCTATTATTTTAGTTTGCAAGATATTAAAGAGTAGCTCAGTTTTATTGAAAATTTCTTCATAGGTCATTAGTAGAAAGTATGTTGAGTCTTTTGTCAGCCAATTATAAAACCCATTACTCTTTATCAAAGTATCTGCATCCCAAGATAAAGGATTGCTGTTCATATCTTGGAAAACTGCAGTTGCGTTGCCACGTTGCTACATCATACGCCCGCCCCATGGGTTGCTTCGTAGGCAGGTTAAAAATTGCTTTTATTTCCTATTGTTTTAAACGAAAAAGCTTTGATTGACGGTACGCGCTACGAAGAATTTAGCTATTATTTTATAATTTATATGCAGGATAAAAAGCATAGCAATATGTGCCTGCTTCAGCATTACACATAATGCTACATAGAGAATTAGCATGAAATTTGTATGTATTTAAGAGAAAGCATTAAGGAATTGAAAGAATGAAGTTTAAATAACGAAAAAAGTTATTTTTTATATTTTTAGATTTTATGCTAGGGCAGGCACTGCCTACCTTGCCTACCCTGAGTGCACGTCGCTGATATATATATATATATATATATATATATTGTTGCATGTGGAAATATAAGGAAATTCATTACTTAATCAAAGGCTAATTTAGCCTATAAATAATTTGTTAATGGAAAACAATCACGTGATGCCAATGTACATATATTAAGTTGTTTTAACTTCATTATAATAATAACACTGACAATAATAATATTTGAACTGACGTGAGACGAAAACCAGTTTTGAGACGATATGTATGTCAGGTTAACAGCAAAGGTTAACAGCAAAATTTTTAGTTTTTAAATAATTATTCCGTATGTTTGCAAGATTTTTTCTTTTAAATGTACAAGTTCATTACATCATGAATAAGATATATATATATATATGTAATAACCGGCTCTCTCCGTGGTTCGGGCAAGGTCAGGATGCTACTAGAGAGGGTTATTACTTTAGCACTCCTGGATGCAGAAATAGTTTACTCTTCGTATTTCCACAATCGAGGAGTACTGTGTGGGCCCGTGTTTTTCTTTTATCCCAGTTATCAAAGTCCAAAGAGTAGAAAATAAACACAACGGCTTACATGATCTTTAATTTGAATATAGGCGACATAACGGGTAACGGGTAACGAAGAGGGTTTGAGACTGGTTGAGTTTATGGACGATAACTTTTTACGACAGATAGTTACCCAACCAACGCGCGGTGATAATATCTTAGATTTGGTGATGACGAACGGCGAGAATATAGTCGAAAGTTTAGAAGTAGGCGAGAGTTTAGGATGTAGCGATCATCAAATTCTTAGGTTTAAGTTATTGATAGAAAACACACAGGATAGTAACGTAATAGAAGTCCCTGATTTTCGTAGGGCTAATTTGATAGTTTTGCTGATAGGATGAGAGTAGTGGACTGGGATAACTTATTTATGGGTAATGATACAAATTTGCGTTGGGTGGCGTTTAAAGAAAGTTTTAGGAATATTGAAAGGGAGTTTATTCCTCGTAGGCCCAAGCGCGTTAGAAATCGTGGTAGGCCGAAGTGGTGGACTAGGGAAGTAGGCGAGTTCATAAACGAGCGTAATAGAGCGTATAGACTTAACAAGCGCAATGGCCAGGTAGCTAACTTTAATAGATATATCGAGCTTAGACGTCAGGTTAAAAGATCAGTTAGGAATGCCAAGCGTAATTTAGAGATAGTTATAGCTGCGTGATAGTAAACATAATCAAAAAGTTTTTTGAATACGTAAATAATCGTAAGCCGGTAAAGGATAACATAGGCCCTCTATTGGATGTAAATGGCGCTTTGGCTTCGACGCTCAGGCGATGGCGGGTTTCAATAACTTTTTTGCGACAGTTTTTACCGTAGAGGACGTAAATAATGTCCCCGACGTTGACGATATCGTTCCATTTAGTAGCGAGACTATTTTAGATGAAATAACTGTTTACGAGGCTGAGATTGCGCATTATATCGATAGGCTAAAAGTTAGCAAGGCTCCAGGCCCTGACGCTTTTTATCCTAGACATTTGAAAGATTTGAAAGACGTTATCGTAGGCCCCTTAGCGAAGATTTTTAATCAGTCACTCGAAACGGGATTATTCCTGAAGACTTCAAATTAGCTAACGTCACGCCTATTTTAAAAAAGGCGACCGCGCGGTAGCTAGCAATTATAGGCCCATTAGCTTAACGTCAATTGTCGGTAAACTTTTGGAATCCGTAGTTAGGGATCGTATTATCGATCACTTAGAAAGTAGGGGTTTGATTAATAGTAGTCAGCACGGGTTTCGACGCCATAGGTCTTGTTTAACAAATTTGTTAGAATTTTATAACGAAATAGTGCGCGAATACGATAGGCATAGGGCAGCGACGTTATTTATTTAGATTTTAAAAAGGCGTTCGATACAGTTCCGCATAGGAGACTAATTGCGAAGGTTAAAGCGCACGGTATCCGCGGTCAGGTAGCTAACTGGTTAGAAGAATGGCTTCGTGCTAGGAGGCAGAGGGTCGTAGTTAATGGTAGTGAATCGGGTGGTTAGAGGTAGGTAGTGGTGTCCCACAGGGTCAGTGTTAGGCCCATTGTATTCGTAATTTACATTAACGACATAGATGTAGGATTGATTAGTAACGTGTCAAAATTCGCGGACGATACTAAAATAGGCGGTAAGGTTGTTAACGAGGACGATAGAAATAGGATCCAAGACGATGTAGATAAGATTATGGAGTGGACGGATAAGTGGCAGATGCAATTAACGTAGATAAATGTAAAGTTTTGCATATAGGTTCTCGCAACAATAATTACGTGTACACGATGGATGATAGGGATTTAGCGAGCGTTGACGAGGAAGTAGATTTAGGCGTACGCGTAACTAAAGATTTAAAGGTTAGGAACCAGTGCCTGGAGTCTTGCGCAAAAGCTAATAGGATGTTAGGCTTCATAGCGCGTAATTTCGAATTTAAATCGAAGGATATTATATTGCCCCTTTACAAGTCCTAGTCAGGCCTCATTTGGAAATATGCCGTTCAGTTTTGGTGCCCGTACTTGCGTGAGGATATTGATAGGTTAGAAAGGGTTCAGCGTCGTGCCACGAAACTTATTCCGGCATTGCGCAATAAGCCTTATGAAGATAGGATTAAAGTGTTAGACTTGTATTCACTCGAAACTAGGAGATTAAGGGGGGAGCTTATTGAAGTTTTCAAAATCGTTAATAACATCGATAACGTAAATTTGACAAATTGTTCACTTTCGATAATAGTAATACTCGCAATAACGGATTCAAGTTGCGTGGCAGACGTTTCATTACTAATATCGCTAAAACTTCTTTACGTTTAAAGTAATTGATAAATGGAATAATCTTCCCGCGTCAGTCGTTCATTCTACCAGCGTTAATGTGTTTAAGAACCGTCTTGACAGACATTTTAAAAATATTAACGTTGTTTAAAATTAAAAAAGAAAGTTAACAACAGGAGCTCTGGTGGTGGTGCTCGAGGATGAGTCTGTTGACGATGAATGCCAGCTTGTGACATGCCAGCGTGTGATGCCAGCAATAAAAAAAAAAAAAAAAAAAAATTAGACTAACACGAATGTAGATGTAGCTCATAGCGTAAAACCCACTTTTTGTTTAACTTTACCTACTTTTTTTTTTTTTCTTATCCTCCTTACTTTGCATGTCTCTAACTCTTTTCTTGCATGTTTGTAGTTTGCATGGTATGACAGTGAGTTAAGACTGTGTTTGCATGGTTTGTAAGCGTTCTTATTTTACTTCTTTTCATCTTTCACCCCTCTCCTATATTCTCCGACTATTTTTCTGACTTGTCGGCAGTGGCCGGCGGATGATGATGGTGAGACTTTTTCCCTCTTTTTCTGAATGAATGTTAACCACGAATGATAGGTGTTGCTCCTTACTTAACCCCTTATTCTCCTCTCTTCTCTAACCCCCTACTCTCTCCTTTCTCTAGGGCTAGCCTTAGAGTGGATCTTAGGGTCTTTGTTAGCCTTAGCTTCTGTAGATCTGTAGATAAATAGAATAGATTAGCATGAATTAAATGTTTCTTTATATAGAACAGGAGGTAATAATAATAATAAAAATAATACAAGTTTCATAATGATAAAATGTTACTTTATCTTCATTGTAAGATATGAAATAAGTCGAAATCCCTTCTAGAACGCCCTCTCGTCCGTTCTGAGTCCCCAGACTTATATGATCAATTCCAAGCTACCGATCTTTCTCTCTAAACGGACAGACTTCAAATTGATACCCAATCTTCCAATTCTCAAAAGCAATTCCCGTTAACGGACCGAAACCCATTTCAGCCCGGAGACCCTCCTTCAGGGAGCTGCCTCAAGGGCGCTGATCCCCTTCTTATCTAGTCCAAGGAACGGAACCTAGCTACGCCATCACGCAAACGGTTGACGTCACCTGAGAGCATTGTGTTTCCCAAGTGAAATCAAAGAAACCGTCTGCGTCACTGCGCGTCACTTCCGCTCGGAAGGAAACGAGTCATACAGCGCTTGTGAATATTGAATGAATAAAATCACTGTAACAGTCATCAGGGCTCGACTTCGATTATAAATTATAACATGTATAACAGTTTCGCCCAACCTTTAAAAAAACAATTAAAAAAACTGAATCTGTATCGGAAAAGCGAGTATTGGAAGACTCAATTTTTCAGATCACATTACAAATAAAGACAGAAATCATCTTAATGTATTTGAATGTGTTTTAAGATGATCTTTTTTGACAACGGATGTTGTTGGTATTAGGCTTTTCGTGCCAACACTCTAGTTGTCATAATGTGAATAAATATATAAATATATAAATTATAAATAATGATAATAATAATAATGATTAACAATTATTAATTAATTATTTAAGTGATTAATAATTAACAATAATAATTAATAATAATAATAATAACAATAATTATAAATATATAAATTATATCGTTCAGTTATAACAGTAGGCAGGAGAAATTAGTTAAATCATTTATTTACATGATAATTATAGCAAATAACCGTAAAGATACTTATAAGAAATAATTAATCTAATTTCAATTTAAATTTAAATTTGATATGAAGAGACAAAAATAGAATTATACAATTTGAAGGTATTTAATAGATATACTTTGTAAACGCATTTTACTTGTTTATCGTGATGTTGTTGACAAGTATACGTCACATCCTGAATATATTTCTAAAAAAAATTTAATTTCTTGAGATAACTCTTTTAAGTTCGCATTGTGGTATAAAAGAATTATCCCTTTATTAAAAAAGGAAGAATAACAGGAATGGAAATAAAGTATATAGTAAATATAAAGGAATAATTTCAACCTAGAGACATTAATGAACAAATTTAGGCTAAAAAGCAAGTCTACGTCTATGTAACAAATTTAACACAATTTAATAACCAATTTTAATCTAGAATGCACATGTAAGCACGTATACTAAAATTTACCATTTTAAAAAGGTTATTAAGATTTTCACTTTATTTTTAAAGGTAGGTTGCCGTTAAGCATTCACTTAATCACTAATTTCAGTTAAAAATTATTCACTTCAGTTAGAGATTATTCACTTAATTATGGATTTGAGCACGTATTAGATATATAAATATTGAATCACTTATTTCAAGCAAGCAGTACATGCAGTAATGCTATTGTTCTACACCGACTATCAAGTGGGATAAAACGCTTCGTGGTTTGGCGGAATCGTTCGGCTCGGTTACTCGAGGATTCCTTCGGGAGGACTTTTCGGGGGTGGTCACTTTATGTTACCAAGGTCGCTTACCTATTACGTCCAGTTTCGAGTTCCTTCTCCGGAAAAGAAACGTCAATACTTCTGTTCTTCGTCCGCTGATCGAAGTTTCAAGGGATGGAGGCTTTAAACAGGCCTAAGCAGCTGTCCTCGATCTCGTAGTTCCGTCGTCTTCTCCGTGCCGGTGGTTCTCATACACTTGTTTCAGCCGTCGATGGTGTCTGTGGCTAAGAAGAAGGGATAAAGAAAAACTTTGATCACACTTCTGACACAACTTGTAATAACCGGCTCTCTCCGTGGTTCGGGCCAAGGTCAGGATGTTACTAGAGGGAGGGTTATTACTTTAGCACTTTGGATGCAGAAATAGTTTACTCTTCGTATTCCCACAATCGAGGAGTACTGTGTGGGCTCGCGATTTTCTTTTATCCCAGTTATCAAAGTCCAAGGAGTAGAAAATAAACACAACGGCTTACATGATCTTTAATTTGAATATAGGCGAGATAAATAGAATAGATTAGCATGAATCAAATGTTTCTTTTATATAGAACAGGGAGGTAATAATAATAATAAAAATAATACAAGTTTCATAATGATAAAATGTTACTTTATCTTCATTGTAAGATATGAAATAAGTCGAAATCCCTTCTAGAACGCCCTCTCGTCCGTTCTGAGTCCCCAGACTTATATGATCAATTCCAAGCTACCGATCTTTCTCTTTAAACGGACAGACTTCAAATTGATACCCAATCTTCCAATTCTCAAAAGCAATTCCCCTTAATGGATCGAAACCCATTTCAGCCCGGAGACCCTCCTTCAGGGATCTGCTTTAAGGACGCTGATCCCCTTCTTATATAGTCAAAGGAACAGAACCTAGCAACGCCATCACCACAAACATCCCCATATTCTTCGTTCGTATTTCTTATAGGGTTTTAGAGCACACATACCCACCACACACACCCCCATATTCTTCTTTCGTATTTCTTATAGGTTTTTAGTGCACACATACCCACCACAAACAACCCCATATTCTTCGTTCAAGTTGTGCACAGAATTAACTATTTTGATTGTATATTTATTTTCTATATATTTCATGAAATTATATATATATATATATATATATATATATATATATATATATATAAGATTGTGTGATCTTAATTAAATCGTGGGCTAATAAAATAGTCTAATATAAAAATAATACCAAACATCCAGGATCAGCAAGTAGAATGAGGTGTGTTTGTGTGTGTGTGTGTGTGTGTGTGTGTTTAGCCATGTACACTCATTTTTTTATTCAAAAGGAGCCGAGAATTCCACTTTACGTACGTACGTACACATCCAAGAGAAAGTACGCCTCACTCTCTCTCTAACTCTCTTGTGCACAGAGGAATGGCAAAAGTAAATAGACACTTTCGGAGAAGTTAATTAAAATAATTATTGTTTTTCTTTTATATTTAATAAATAAGTAATTAAAATAAATGGTGCAGCCTGGTAACCCTGCATATAATTAACTTATATAGGAGTCTCTGGAAACTCATCTATAAATAAATAATTGAAATGGTGGTACCTGGTAACTCTCCTTTATAAATAAATAACTAAATAAGTGGTAACTGGTAACTCCAGACCCTCTCTATAACAGATGCGTATCTCCTGAACGCTCATTATGCGACGGACTCCGGTGGAGTAAAGAATTCTCTCTCTCTCTCCTTCTTAGGTTAAGGCTTAGGTTAGGTTTTCCTTTGGGAGGTGAGGACATCCCACCTTCTCCTCCAAAGACCCTCCTCCTTCTCCTTTCTCTCCCTCTCTTAGGTTAACGCTACCCCTTTGTGGGAGGTCATCCTCTCTTCTCCCCTCAAAGCTCCCTCCTCCTTCCCCCTTTGCAGCATTGATTTGTTGCATACCCCTCCCTTCTATCTTGCAACATCCCCCTCCCCCTTTACAACAATGAACAATATTGCATTGCAACATTGCACCATTCTTGCACTCTCCCATTTTGCGGTCATACTACTTGCATAAACAGGCCGAAGGGATCACACACACACACACACACACACACACACACACATATTGTACCTTAAAGGTCTGTTCTGTTCTCGAACGAGTTTCATTTAATCACTTCTAGCCAAAGAGATGTTCATATTTATGAAGAATGGATAATGAAGCATTTTTCAAAGCCTGTTTCCTGTGATTTATTATTGGTACATTTAGTAGACCTAGTACAGTTAACGACTTGGAAAGCTACAAAGACTGACTTGGTCTTAATTCTTTTAAATACACACCCATGCATACTCAAAAAATACCCTTCAGAATTATATCCTGTTGTTCCAAATGAATATTTTTCATGTATTGCACCTCACTGCGAGGTGTGACATGTTCTCTCGTGGGGAGCTATAAATCCTTTGGGGACACCTTAATCGCTGTGTGAAGGAATATCTCTTCCCATATCTATTGGAGCCTCACAAGGAAGTTGATTGAACAAGAGCTTCACCATCTCATAATAAGAGACTCATTACTTTCATACTGTAATTGCTACTAACCCTTATATTACGGAGTTCGCGGTAAAGCTACTCCGGTACTATATGACTTGGCAGTGCCCGTAGTGCACTGAGTAACACCATTTTCTCGGTAAGACTGTTTCCCTATACGTGAAGACATTGAGATCCTGCGTTCGCTCCCGATGATGCTGGTAATAATCCGAGAGTTAGCGCAATGGATAGCGTTAGTTTGGCCGGAGCGTTGTACCAGTTTTCTACCCTCCTCACTGATTATTTCTGTCATTCGACTGTTTATTTTGTCTATATTTTATGCGCAACTTACGTGCCACAGTACAATTTATGTGTGTCACAAGGGTGCTTACTCCACCCTTGCAGGGACCCCATTACATAATATCAGGGTTAGGAAAAGAGTTTTGTATCATAGGATGGTCAAGACTTTGCTCAGTCAAGGTTTGTTTAGTGCTCCATTAGAGATGGAAAGAGATCTTCGTTCATGCAGCGATTAAGGAGGAAGAAAGTGTAGACACCAATCTACCAGGGAAGCACTCCGGGGGCAACGTTAGGCAAGAGACAGGGAGTGCTGGAACTCCAGTTTCTCCTCTCACTGTCTTCCTTAAATGATCTTTTTCCATGTCTCATCTACCCTGTGAGCAGTCCATCATGTTCTCAAACACACACTTTTATCACAATCCTTTAGTACACGTATATGCATCTTACATATTTCACAATCTTTTAAAAATTAAAAATGCCTTGATTTTGGCTCTTCTTCCTCTATGTAGGGGCGTTTATGCGGCAATTCACACATTGTCCCTCTTTCCTGCATAAAAAAAACACCCTCAACAAGATTTATATCAGTGCCTTGCAATATATATATATATATATATGAAAATTATTTCACGAAAGTAACACGTGAAAAATATTTATGATGAATAAAACCACGAAGGAAAGGAAACACAAAATGGTGCTCAAGCGCTTTCGTCTAATGAGGATGTCATTAGACGAAAGCGCTTGAGCACCATTTTGTGTTTCCTTTCCTTCGTGGTTTTTATATATATATATATATATATATATATATATATATATATATATATATATACCGAGCCGGATCTAGAAGTTGCGAGGCCCTAGGCAGATCTAGAAATTGCGAGGCCCTAGGCCTATATATATATATGAAAATATGGACTTAATTATCAGTACTATACCAGCAATATTAGAATCCCGCATAGACAGAACTATGCCAGCACTTAAAAATTAAACCAAACCAAAATAATCACGCATGGAAATTGTATAAGAAATATAAATAAACCATACAAATAAGTATAAATTATAATATGAATCAAGATTTGTATCGAAAATATAAGACAATGATTTCTAAGATTTATATAATATTATAGGTAATGACTTTCCATAGTAAACAAACGTTTTTCATATGTGATGTATGAGATGTTAACATTTCATTTTTTATAATAGTGAGCGATCGACTTATCAGGCTAAATATTAATGCTTTAATATTTGGTTCAGATGCTCCTTGAATATTACAGCAATGCTTTTCTACTTTTCTTCGAGCTAAACTCTTCAATTAATTGAGAATAATCTAATGAATTTGTTATATCGTTTTCTATTGATAACATAGCTAATGATTGCAATCTCGCTTGAGACATGGTGGAACGCAAATATGTTTTAATAAGTTTGAGACGCGAGAAACTTCTTTCAGCCGAAGCAACAGTAACTGGGATGGTTAATACTATTCGAAGTGCAACATAAACATTAGGATAAATCTCACTTAGTTGTTTTTGCACTATATAAACAAGGGCATTTCCGAGATCTGTTTTCTCAGGTATAAACCTGCAAAGTACTTTAAGTTCTTCATAGAGTTCTAAATCATTAATATCACTTGAACAGAACGCGCAAAACGGCTTGAGCGAGGCCCCCTTTGGCGCGAGGCCCTAGGCGATCGCCTAGTTCGCCTATAGCTAAATCCGGGCCTGTATATATATATATATATATATATACACAGGCCCGTATATATATATATATATATATATATATATATATATATATATATATATATATATATATATATATATATATATATACTACTATGGGCAATATGTAGTGTGAATTATTTACTAATACTTTAATTGAAATAATTGCAATAAACAATGACCATTCAGGGAGATGACAACAGAATCCCGACTTAAATCAAAGTCCAAATTTCAATACCGGGAGAGTTATCTCCTAATACAAATTATAAATTATTATAAGTTAAAAGTGAAATAAATTTTCTGCGATAAAACGCTTTAAAGTGTCAGTAGTATGGCCGTAAAAGGTTAGAGTGCAAATGCAATGCAATGTTGATCAAACCAGTGGCAGTGCCAACCCCTTCCCCCCTTGTCAAGGTGCCAACCCCTCCCCCCAGGGTGCCCCCCAAAAAGAAAGGAAAAAAGAGGGAATCTCCCCAGCTGCAACAAGCTGGGGAGTCCACCTAACATAAGAGAGAGAGAAGAGACTTTGGGGGAGAAGTGGGACGGCCTCATCCCCCAAAGGGGTATACCTAGCTTAGGAAGGTAAGAGAGAGGAAGAGAGCGAGAGAGAGAGAGAGACAGCATGTTTTCGCCTGGATCGCCAGACGCATAATGAAAGTTCATCCGAGTATCAGCTGGCTATGAAGGTCCTAATCAGCCAGTTGGCTTAATCAGCCACTTGGCAGTTGGCTTAATCCGCCAGTTGGCTTAGAAAACTTAGAAGGCATAAATGGTTTGTATCAGGTCATCCCATAAGTAATGTCGTTTTTTACGATATCTAAGAGGAGATCTATCGTTTCGCTACATACTTTACAGACCTTGACCAGTGAAGACGTGTGTCTTGCTTTATGTGAACCCTTCATAAACATGGCGGTATCAGAAGAGCATATCAGGCATATAATGCTAAAGGTAGTGTAATACACTTTGAAACTTTACCACACAACCAAACAATCACCGCTCAAGTCTACTGTCAACAACTGGATCGATTGAACACTGCACTAAAAGAAAAGAGACCTTCTTTGGTTAATCGGAAAGAAATCGTGTTCCACCACGACAACGCACGTCCTCATACCGCTCGGATCACTTCTGCAAAAATTGAGGAGCTTGGGTGGGAAAAACTTCCACATCCTCCATATTCTCCAGACCTTGCGCCTTCAGATTATCATCTCTTCAGGAGTCTGCAAAACTATCTTGACGAGAAACAGTATACTTCTTTAGATGACCTGCACACCAGTCTTTGTACGTTTTTTGCCTCAAAACTGCCTGAATTTTATAAACATGGCATTGAAAAGCTTGTAGGACGTTGGCAGTGTCATTGATTCCGATGGAACATATATACTAGATTAAAAAGTTTCAGTTGAGTTTTTTTTGTCCTTCAAATTCCGATCTAAAAAACGACATTACTTATGGGATGACCTGATATATATTAATAACCTTCGAGCGAATTAAGAGCCCACACAAACGGACTTACACTCCTCGACTATATAGACCCATAGACCCATAGATCCCATATTATTACACACACACACACACACATTTAGAAGCTCATCCCATCAACACCACGTAGCCGAGATGAGGGCTACAACCAATCGTTTAGACCATAAGATCTCAGTGGTAACACAGTATTACACAGCCGCCGTACCAACGGCATTACTTACCAACACCTAGACCAAAGCCGCCTTACCCACGGCTTTTTCTTACCATCTCCTGGTAAACCAACAAGGTCTCTAAATACGACCTAATTAATAGACAGAACTCTTAAGCATAAACAAATACGTTTATGGGGCCAGGGGTAGACCAACAAGGTCTCAAAAAAAAGGCAACGCTACTATTGAGCTTCTCATGGTGGAAAGCCGCCACGAGGCCAATTTGACGCTTGGTACCGATCTTTTAAACAAAATATAGAATATGATTAACTAAGTTTAATACAAAAACAAATTTTCACCTTAATATACAGATTTATCTTTAAACTACAACATAAAAACATTGATATAATTTTTAAAACAAAATAGAAATTAAATTAGGAGGTAACTATTTAATTTTCGCCGTTTATTCGCATCATGTTTCATGATTAGATGCCGGATTGTGCTATGCATTGAATTAATTCTGTTATTTGTACAATTTTGTACAAGAATAATTCGAACCATCGCGCACCAGACGTAATTCATTATTTAATTTACATAAAATTCGGCATTTTAAAGTGAACTAAAACAATTATAATACTTAGAATATTCTAAATTATTATAGTTTTATTAAGGCATACCCAGAAATATGGCATGTTGCCCAAAAGTTGCCAAAAACTGCCAGTACCCATTTACAAATCAATTTAAGCGTAGAGAATAAACAACAGCATTTAAGAAGGGTGGGTTGTTTTTCAAGAATCAAACACAGATCATCTCCTCTGTAGACTTTAATAAAATTACATTTCAGAAGGCGTCAAACTAACGCAGTACCAGACTTAATTCATTATTTATTTTACATTAAATTCTCCCAAACTCTAAAATTCAGCATTTTTAAACTAAACTAAAACAATTATACTTAGAATATTCTAAATTATTATAGTTTTAGTAGGGCATACCCAATAAATATCGTTTTCTACTACGCGTATTTATAAAAAATGGAATGTATGGTATAACACTTAACTGCACCTTCTACAATTCAATAAATAAAATTAATATAGTTTTACTCTCTGAGCATATGCAAAAGGTTGCCTACTAATATAAAGATACTCGCACTATCAATTATATTAATATTTAATATATTATAAAAGGCTGATTCTTTTTATATTAGGATCCATAAATGTTAAATAATATTTCATAAGGAAAACTTAATAAAGTTTATTGAAAAACAATCTTGCCTTATGAAATGCTTTTTGCTTTTTCCGAAATTCCCTTAGATATATACATTGAAAACTTCGCTCTCTTTTAAAGTTTATTGAAAAACATCCTTGCCTTATGAAATGCTTTTTGCTGTTTCCGAAATTCCCTTAAATATATACAGTACATATACACTGAAAACTTCTCTCTCTCTCTCTCTCTCTCTCTCTCTCTCTCTCTCTCTCTCTCTCGTCCTGCGCATGCGCAGAGTTGACTACCTTAGAAAAGGCTAAGCACCGCCCACTGTATGTCCAATCAGGAAGTCAGCGAGCTTGTGATTGACTTTCTAATCTCTGGGTACAACTGGGCGTCGTACCACATATAAAAATGGGACCCACGAGTAGATCGTGCTATAACAGTTGCTATTTCCACCTGTGAATAACACGCTATACCATCAAGCATGGACACTTCCAGTTAGCCAGAACTCTACTGTTCCCCACAGGTATTTGAAGTCGGTGACCCCTCTGCCTGGGCCACACTCGAACTTTTCGCAGCAGCGACGGAGGAAATCTTTCGACACAAGCCGTGGAGGAATTTTGTGACGTTGAACAGAGTGAACGAAGCACATTTGAAATGTGAGTAGAAATATTTATGTAATTGGAAACTAGGATCTGTGGCGTGTAGTAAAACTTTTTCAAATATCCCGTGTTCGATACCCGGCAGGGGATGCGTAGTATCCCCAGCTAGAATAAAAGTATTTCCGGCTCTGTAAATTAATGTACTCTATTAAGTATTTAGAGAACGAATTTTCAAATTATTTTTTTATCAAATAATTACATAGTAATTTTAAAAATTTATAGAAAGTTCTGCAGGTAGACTTTTAGAATTAGTAAATCCATCGCTCTTCCATATTTGGCCCGTACCAAGAAATTAATTACTGTAAACTTTAAAGGTAGGAAATTCCAACAGTCCTGGGTTCGAGACCCGGTGATGGTAGGCGATGCATAGCATCCCCAGCTAGTAACCCTTCCACACAATTGGATAGTAGACAATTGGTAAATTAGGCAGTTTTTAGTGTATGCGTTATGATTTATTACATAATCTTTACTAATTTGCGAAATATGATTTAAACTGACCGCCGTTCTCTGTATACCGGGTGTCCGAGAATTATCTGTACAATTTTTGGCTGTCATTAAAAGTCAACCATGAAGTGTAGAAATTCCAGTTTTGTCCCATTTTACAGAAAATCTCATTAAGTTTTTTATGATACCACGTTTTGACAAGTTTTTTAGAAATGTACGCGGGTGACAGACATTGATGATTTAAAAGCAAGAATCACAGCTGCTATTGAGCGAATTGATGTGGATATGCTGCAGCGTACATGGCAACATTTGGAGTATCGATTGGATGTTTTGCGAATCACTAATGGTGCACATATCGAATGTTTGTACAACGTTACTTTAATAAAAGAAACTTTTGAAAATACAGATTCTAAATAATCTTGTTTAAGAATTTTACGTGTGTTATCAAGAATTTTATTAAAAGATGAAATTGTACAGATAATGTTCGGACACACTGGAATTTCTAAAAAACTTGTCAAAACTTGGTATCAGAAAAAACTTAATGAGATTCTCTGTAAAATGGGACAACACTGGAATTTCTACACTTCATGGTTGACTTTTAATAACAGCCAAAAATTGTACAGATAATTCTCGGACACCCTGTATATATATATATATATATATATATATATATATATATATATCGTGTCATTCAGTGCTTAATCAAGAATCCTTGCAAGTGTTAACTAATTTATAAAAAGCCATAATAAACGCATTTTGAAGTGTAAAGCTATTCGACCGGTTTCGAGACCAGGCCGGTGGCGGCAGACTATGCGTAGCATGCCCATCTAATTTTCTTTTTGAGCCCAGTTAGGCTAGTTTCTTGCTGTTTATTATTTGATCCGGGTACCCTATTCCGGCATTTTCTCTTATTGTAACTCCTTGTAACTCCTTCTTCATATATATATATACTGTATATATAATAGGCCGGGTCGAAATTTTATATTCAAAAGGTACATATTGTGAGGGGTTTGAATGGAACACAGGAACCCCCTCATAAATTATTTTCGCTGTTTAAAGCCTCCTACCCCTGGCACAATTTTTCACTTTTTGATTCATATTGAAGAATATTCCATTTATACGAGACTTACTCTACATTCAGGTTTTTTGATGACATAAATCTTTATTAACGCATAATATTTTATTTAATAATGTACAACATTAGGAAAATTAATTAAGTACAACAATATATTCAGAATAAAAATTTAGAGGCATAATAAATGTGCTAAAATTCAATTCACTTTTTATTGTTCTTTATTACATCAAAAGGGAAGAAATTTTGAATATCATTAGGAAATTTTATTTCATGTTTCTTACTCATTCCATTGGGCCTTCCATTCAAATTTGGGCAGTTTTCGCCTTGATTCTACTGCGTTTAAGATAAACTTTTAACTGTTGTCATATCCTATTCTTTCCTGACATGCCTTTGTTACTAGGTTCACTGCCCTTTCCACACTTTGACTGTGGCATAGTAAAGAAGCTATCTCCAGTGGCTTACATCGAGCCTGTAGTAGCTCATCGTCGCTAAAATTGCTTGCCAATCGATCATCTCGGTGTAGTCAGTAGATTGGAAATTGAGGGTTCGAGGCAACTCAAAGTTTCTGGTACCTGAAAATCCTGTTCTTGAAAGGATGATTTTCTGAATAGCTTGCTCTCTAATTTCTAGTCTCTTGTCAGTTACCATTGATATGAGTATATTTTCTGGGTGGGCAAAGTAGGCGTTATACTTTAATACTGGTTTTATGATTGATCTATGTTATTCATCTAAATTTCGAAGCAAGCACATTAAATGCCAAACGTTCTATGCACCATCAGTTGCATTAGGATGAGATTTTATCCAAAACCACCCTGGAACATAGAACTGCATAATAATCTTGACTATATCTTGAAGGTTTTTATCGGGATTTGGCGTTGAGATATATAATCGAAGGGTACCTCGGAATCGAGTGGACAGATCTTGAGAAGTGTCTTCAGTTTGCGCTGCCAGACACATATCATAGATATCTTTGATCACTGCTTAGCTTCTTCACAACATTTGCTGGAATTTCTTTGTTTCCCTTTACGCGAGAATATTTGACGACCTCCAATTTTGTTAAATCTGTTTTCAGTTTATTTCCAATTGAACCCACCCAAGTATTTGGACCTGTTGTTTTGCCATCACTGGCTTTGTAGACGTGCATAAAAAGCAGCTCATTCAAATGCAAGAAGCACACCAACCACTGCATTGGTCTGTTAAGATGAATTTCAACCAGTCTTATGGCTCCACCAATTTTTCCTGTATTTACAGGAGTACCATCACACAGTAAACTTTTATAGTATCTGTGCTGTTCGAGTCTGTAATAATAGTTATCAACTCTTCTGCTATGCAGCGAGCAGTTCCATTATCTGGTGTGACATGGTCTACATAGATGCCTCCAGGTTCTTTCGCAATAACATAGTGGTCTTCGTTTATCTTTCCACTTTTAGTTAATGTGTTATCTTTCCTTCCAGGTTTTTATAGGTTTTTTAAGTTTTATAGGTTATAGGTTTTTATAGGTTTTATAGGTTTATATAGGTTTTTATAGGAGTGCCTGTTCTGAATATTCTCAGTCAATTCTAAATCGCCCTCATAATCTACATCCTGTCTCTCTGAATCTACATCCATGTCTTCTTCGGTATTTTCTATAAATTCCGATGGTAAAACATTGGTGGCTTCAGTCATTTCTTTTTGTGCTTTAACTTGACGGTTTTGTGCTTCTTGGGCTCTTGCTAAAGATCTCTTCTTTGTTGAACTAGCTATGCGATCAATTGGTCCTAACTGATTTTTTATTTGTTTTTGACCCACAAAAGACTCCCATTCTGCCATTGGTATTTTATCCTTTCACCTGCAAGATTTCCTATCAATTCCTTTATCATAACATTCACAAGATATAGCAAACATTTCATCATACTGAGCTACCTTTAAGGCAAAACTTTCATTTCTTCGATGTAACAGCACCTTGTTCAATTTTGAGGCTTCTTCTACTAGTCGACTGACTTTAAGATAGATCCTTTGGTGTTAATCGTAGGAAAGGAAAATTTCATCCAAATGTCTTCAATACTGTATCTTTTACAACAACCCTGTAACAATCATTAGCAGTTGCTGATCCTTTTGATTTAGCTTCTTCACGACGGCGCACAAAAAGGTAATGTCTCACAACATCTGCTTTTGAAGGAGTCATGGCTGCTGGGAATTCCGTAGGATATCCAAAGGCTGCATTTGAGGACTTGCTTCTAGTAGTCATAGTTTATATATTCAGAAGTAAAATCACATTATATGTAATTTATAATTTATGATAATTCAAATTATAATTAAAGCAAATACAAATTATTTCTATTCATCTGAAAAATTATTTCTATTTATTTGAAACATAAAAATATCAAGCATTAAACAAACAACTTATCATGTAACATATAACAACATTAAACATATGCAAATATGAAGGTAAAAAAAGGGAGGAGGGGCATGTGATAGTGGTAGTAGGGTAGCACATGCTTGATTTTTTAATATTTTAAAGTGATAAAAATCCCTTCTCACATAGTGTAGTTTTTAAGACATAATATTTTTTCCCATTTAAATATATGCAAATATGAGGGTAAAAAAAGAGGGGGGGTATGTACTAGGGGTATCAGGGGCAGCACATGCTTGATATTTTAATATTTTGTTAAGATGATAAAATGAAACTTCTCACATAGTGTACGTTTTAAGAAATAAAAAATTCCCATTTTCGACCCTGTCTAATATATATGTTTATGGAAGTATATGTTAATGACCCGGTTAGGCTAATCTTTTAGAATTACTAAAGTTGTTAGTTATGAGTATATATATGCTCCTCTGTGTATATTTTGATGAAACAAATGGGTTTTAATTATTATTAAAAAAGATTCAATGTGGATGATTCTATTAGATTAATTCTTTAATATCTGCCCAGGGGCTCGAGAGACTGTGACGGTCGGCAGTGCTTAGTAAGCCCAGTTAGTTGTCCTTCCACACAATATGGCCATTATTAGAAAAATGTATGACCAGCCAAAAATAATTTTCTGTCTATATCAGTGGCCTTTTTTCTTGCAGGTCCGATGAGGAACTGACTCGTGTTTTAGAAACTTTTCGTGATAGCTTTGAAGAAAAGCAAATAGCCGACGACGATTTGGAGATTGAAGTTTTACTGGACATTCGATCCAGTGATTGCCACATCATCAGCGAAGTAATGTAAGCTTTTTTCTTTTTGTTTCGGGTAAGACGACGCAATGTATTTTCATAAATTTATTAAATGATAGAATCATAAGGAAATGTTTTATAAAATAGTACAATTTTTTGTATCCAACTTAAACTAGTTAAATAATTAGTTTCCGTTACATTTTAAATAAGTTACAGAGTACACAAACTAATATTATTGGAAACAATATTGATGCAATTATTCAAGTTACATAAATACGAGCGAAACATCATACTATACAACGGATGCGCACAAACGGAAAACGGTTTTTTATCTGAATGCATACCATTTCATCATTCAGCTCAGTGTGGCACAGGTCGAATAATTTTAAAAAATTTATAAATTCCTTTCTACGTGACATGTGTATGAGAAATAAAAGACAGTACATGCCACAAGTATTACTAAAGTATCCCTGGAATCGGTAGGAATTCCAGACAGTTTCGGGGATATGCAGCTGTTCATGAAATTTTACAATAATAGAGTCGCTGAAAGGATGACCACCCAGTGAATTAAAGTAGTACATTCTTTCCCTATCTTTAAAATAGATGACTATCCAATGAATCCCTTCACCACCAATAACATCGGTGTTCACAATAATTGCATCGCAGCCTCTCGTGGCTGGCAGTTTCAATGTTTCATTCTTCGCAAACACAACGATAAATTTGGAGCGTGTGATTCAGTCACTTTTCATTACTCTCTGAAGTGTATTCGCATCCATTTTAAAAGTCAGTGACTACACTCCTGACGCGATCAATTTCTACAAGAGCTTGTGATTCTAGGTATACTAGTACACTAATGGACGCGTCTAGCGGTTTGAAGAATTCGAATCTGACTGAGATGTTCCCACTCTGCTGTGGACTTAAGTGTGTATTTACACTAGCAGATAAGTCAGGAGTGATGTCAAACGGATAAAGGTTAAATTGCTCGATGAATTCTTTCTGCGTTACCCCCAATCCCAAGCTCATCACAAGCACCGGCAATATGGGCCAGATTGCTATATGCTCTCGCGCAAAACGGAAACACAGTGTTTGATGAATAATCCGTATCAATTTTCCCGCCCAGCGCAACGCCATTAACGTATAGGCCGAAATTCTCGAATTTAAAGGCGTTCTTTTTATATTTTCCATTCACCGAAGCGTGTTCCTGCATTCCAATTAATAGCCTTTTAGATATAACTCCGAGGGCAATGTTTTCCATCTGTTTCGAGGCCAACCCTGTGGGGACCGTGTATAATTTGATCTGTACTCTGTTATTTGGGTATTTTACTGTGGCATGTAGTAATTTTTTTTCAATTTCATTTGTTTTGGTGAACTTAATTTCATTCGCCGTACGCGAAGGTATGTTTCCATAACATGAACCACAACGGGTTTTGCTCCCTCTTCTTGATCAGCTCCCAGATTTATGCAGATCTCAGGATTCGTGCAGGTGAGCTTTATTTTCATGTCGATGCCATTCATAAGCATTTTCTCTTGGAATGTGAAGTCTGTATGCAGGCGTCCAAAATATTCGTATATCTTCTTTTTAGAATTTGTAAATTTATCCTTTATGCTACTTTCGTCTTTAGTTTGATAATAGCCCTCAGCAGTTAAAAAGGTATCCTTCGCTTCTTTTGAAAAGGTGAGGACATTTTCCAGATAGGCTCGTAGGTGATAATAACCCGTTCCTGCCGAGATGTTGACCTGACTTAAAAACACATCACAGTGGCTGAATATGGAGTGCAGAAAGTTTTTTCGGGAAATACAACATATTTATCATCGCAGTCCGTTCCATCTCAATGGGCTATACGTAGTTTAGCGTACATGTGCATGCAGCTTGGATAAAAAAGTAAAAGCCTGAGCTGGGTATCACGAATTCTATAGGGGCACTCGGGGAACTAATTGTGTTTAATGGGTTAATCGTAATAAAGTCACTACTCAATAGAAACTTGTGTTGGGCGCATGTCAAAGAAGGACAGCTCCGATTTAAAACATTGTGAGCTACACGGATGGACGAAGCATGCCATGACAAGTCAGAAATAGTGCCACCTCTCTCGACAACGCCACGTGCTAGTAACCCCTTCTTCTTCTTCTGGACGGCTCTCTTCTTCCCACCACCACGCATTTTTCTCTTTGCGTCTTTGATGATTTCGTCTCGTGTACGCTTTAAGTGCTTTTTTAGAGCTTCTTTAGATCTAGCCCCTGCCATTATGTCTTCTACCGTGTTAAAACCTGATTGTAGCGCCTTCCTCCTGAGGTATCTGGCGCCCCTCTTCAAGAAAGGGACAGCCGTACAGTATGGTTGAAAAAATGGATCGAAGCCCACTCCCACGCTGGTATCTCACCCCTGAATAGACTGTGAAAGGCCTTCGCGCCATTATAACTCAGTGAGACGAGTGTACAGGTTCACTGTTAAGCTCTCGCACCAAATTGGAAACTTTTTCCTCAATCGTTCTTATATATATTGAGATACTGGTTAATAGATTAGTGGTGACATTCACATAATGGGGTTTGTCATATGTAATGCTCAAGTTCTTCCCTCTATGGTTGGGTATGTGAACGATGCGCAGCAGGCGTGCCTGGGTATCCCCAGTAAACTGGTGCTCCACGATGTTGTTGTAAATATAGCACATGTCTAAGGTTGTATACTAGCCATCGCCCAATTTCTCCAATTTCAACTGATATATTAGGCTGGACAATAGGCCGGGTCGAAAAATTAAATTTATGAATTTCCACATGCCTGTGTCCAAGAAATTTGTAGATGCACGATAAATGCTCAACAATGATTAAAAAAACTAAATTGATCAAATTTTAGATGTTGCGCAAGTCCTCTGAAGATTGCAAGTAAAACGTAAAACATTACAAAAACCTTAAACCTTTAAAACTATTTAAATACGTAAACTTTTTAATTATTTGGCAATTATGATTTTTTATTAAGATTTTCTTGTATTTTTTGTATTCTTGTTGCTATTAAGTTAAGATCTGAGCGTAAAGAACAAGAAAGAGCACAATTTTCTAAAAACATTGAAGATGGAGATATCAATAACCCATCCACTTCCAGGGAAGAGCCAATGGACTGGGATAACTTTCATACAATTCCTGATTCTGACACATCAACAGATACAGATAGAGAGCGTGATGATGATGATGACCACATTGAGGAAGCTATAAAGAAATCAGGTAAAGCACATAAGCTCACTCGCAAATTGCCTTCATTAGCAAAAACTTGTGACCGATTCGGAATATCAGACAGAGCTGGTGCAGCCATTGCCTCTGCTGTTCTGGAAGATTTTGGTCTCATTACCTCTGAAGATTATCACAATGTTGTGGATAAGAATAAGGTTTGATGGCAGAGAAAGAAGATCAGATTGGAGTTGAGTAAATCAAGTGAAGAAAGTATAGAAACATTGTATTTTGATGGAAGAAAGGACTTAACTAAAGCAAATCTCTGTAAGGATGGGAGGTACTACAGTACAACAATTACTGAAGAACACATCACGCTTATAGCTGAACCAGAATCAAAATATCTTGGTCACTTCACTCCTGTGACTGGAAATTCAACTAACAACATTTCTAAGGGAGTGATAAAGTTTCTTAATAGTAACAATATTAAGGTAAACAATCTGAAGGTCATTGGATGTGATGGAACCAATATAAACACTGGCATACATAATGGAGTTATCAGGCAACTAGAGGTACACTACAGTACTCCTTTTCATTGGTTCGTGTGTTTGCTGCATACCAATGAGCTACCTCTCCGCCATTTGTTTAATTATTTGGATGGTAAAACCAAAGGACCAAAAGCCCTTGCTGGAAATGTTGGCAAAGTCTTACTGCGTGCGAAAAGATGCCAGTTGTCAAGTTTGAAGCAATCAAATCAAGTAATATGCCTTCTATTCTGGGGGATCTCGATCTAAGTCAAGATCAACAGTATCTCATGAAAATTTGTAATGCAGTCATAGACGGCCAATGTTCCCAAAACCTTGAAAACTGCAACCCAAGTTCTTTGAACAATGCCAGATGGCTTACGACAGCCAACAGGATAGTTAGACTCTATGTTGCGGCCAAAAAGCCGTCAGAAAACTTGAAAACTCTGACCGAATTCATTGTTCGCATTTATGCCCCAACGTGGTTTAATATAAAGCGAAATCCTTACTATTACCAGGGACCAAGGCACCTCTGGTTTATGATATCTAGTTCAAGATACCTATCTGATGAGCTTAAGGCAGTCATTGATCCTGTTATTGAAAGAGGGGCATATTTTGCTCACACAGAAACTTTATTGGTCTCGATGTTATTTGCTGAAAGGCAAGTGATGAGAGAGTTAGCTTTCCGGCGCATTCTCTTAGCCAGGGAAAGTGTGTCCTCGGGCATTAGAGAATTTAGACGGCCTAAAATTAATTTCTTGGCAAGAGCAAGAGACTACACAGATTTAATTCGATTTGGAGACTACCCAAGACATGAACCACCTGTGACAAAGAGCTTGACAAACTCCCAGTTAGAGCTTATCGTAAGGGGTGCTGAAACTAACCCTCTATTGAAAAAGTACCCATGTCATTCACAAGCTGTGGAAAGACATGTCAAGCTTGTAACAGAAGTATCAGCTTCTGTCTGTGGCCAGGAAAATAGAGATGGTTTTATAAAGGCAAGAATTGCTTCAAGATCAAACATGCCTACATTTGAGTCAAAATGCGAATACAAATGTCAATAAACTACATGTAAAAACTAATGGAAGGGAGGTTGGGCTGGGCATGGTGTGGAATTCGACCTACAGCCACCTCCTCGTGGTGAATTCTGGGTGATTTGCCTCGTAAACTATCATGGCAAGTCAGCAAAGAGCTGCAGTTTACTATACGGAGTATCGGAAAAAAAATCACCAAAACTTTGTGACTTGTGAAACCTCAAAATATTTATATAAAAGCTTGAAACTTTGTCATGATATTTCCTATGTAGGTACATAAACTTTCGTAATACAGGGTAAATTAAACTTCCCAAAAAATTTTTTCAAGCAAAAACGACCCGGCCTACTGGACAAGTCATGTTGTGCTTCGTGAAAGGTATCTCTTTGGATGGCTGTTCCATATCGGCCCTAGGTTATAATTTTGAACAGTCCTTTGTCTTTAATCTTTCTATTATCCTGTGATTTTAGGGTCAGAGTATGTGCAGGGGTTTCTTTTTTTAAGATTTCGTATACTAAATCAGCCGTAAGATTTGAGCTTTTTAAACTTCCGTTTAAATCTCTCACAACATCCTCAGCCGCACCATAACGACCCGGGCCTAGTGTAACTACTGTAGTGTAATACCGCGCATCCCCGCTCCGGGCGGTACGCATGGTTTCATCCCGAGTTACCCCGGCTTTTTCACGCTCATCAAGGTCTTTTAGACCCGTAAAAACGGGTTCTTTATAATTAATACTTAAGTAGCTGGTGGATAGCTGATTTTCGCATATCCTCACCTCATACGATACGAATCACGATCCAATTCAATGAGCCCATGGAGTTCTGTTCCAAAGTTGGCCAGGATGTTGTTAGGATGGCCAGACAGAGAAGAAGAGGACGGTAGTGTGACATAGAAGTGGTTAGGCGCCATGTTGCATACTATTTGAGCTTCATTATTGCAGTAGCTTTTATATAGGTGTTGAAGCTTTCTGGGTACCCTAGCCATCTCACCAGGTACACTTTTCTCTTTCCTGAACCTTTGCTGCCTACATTTTTTTCAATTTTAAACACATTTTTTTCTAAATTAAATGTCACTTTCTGCAATTCCTCGCGGTAAAAACCTCCTGCGATTTCTTCACCATTCAAATCTTCAACGTAATACAGCATTATCTCGCCTTTAGGTCTCATAGCCCTACCTTTAAAAATCTTATGTGTCCATCCTTGCTCAAATCCCTTCGCGAATTTATTTCCCGAACGCGATAGCCTTACATAATCATTGATTTTGAAACGTGTAGGGTGTGGCGGTGCTCTACGAATATCTCTTCTCACCTCACGCTCTGCGTAGTGCGTACTTACTTCTTTCTAAAACCTATTTAGGTGTTGTCCCAATCGCGCGATGGTATGATGAGGCCAATGATTCCAGAATGCCTATATATAGTATGTGTTTTTATGTGTAAAAATAACGATGCATGTGTTCCTTTATGGTACGTTGAACTCTTTCAGCTAAAGAGCCTTATGTATAGAATTGGTAGTGTAGTAGCTGATATTAAACTCTGCCAGCATGTTCTGAAAAGCTCGGCCGATAAATTCTTTCCCCATATCCGTACGAATATAGCCTGGAATCTTGCTTTCTTTCAACATCAGCGTTTTGGTGGCTTTAGCAACTGTTTCAGGCGATTTATTTTTCAGGGGAATTAGCCACAGATATCTAGAGAATACATCTATTTTGAATAGAATGTAGCGATAGCCATCATTATATACTGAATATCTTTGCATGTCTGTTAAATCCGCTTGGCAAATAGAGTCAATCGGTGCCGCTGTTGTCTTGGCTGTTTTAAACCTTTTTCTCACAAGCTTATGAAGTGTATAAGCATCCTGCTCCCGCAAAAACCTCTCAACATCTTTTTTCCCTACTCCATCATTGTAAACACTTCTGTACAGTCTATCAGCACCGCCGTAGGCTGGGCTAGAAATGTCATAATAGTGTCTTCTTAATATGTTAGCCATTTGCGTATTTTAGAGGCACATGGAGAGGGTTGACCGTTGTTGTTTAGTCTCTTCTTTCTCTTCTTCAGAGATGCTACCGTTGGTGGTGATGGCGTGCTCAGTTGTGGAACATGCGAGGATTGTTCCAAGTCTTTTAATCGGTTCAGATTTCCTGTCAATGTTTTGGGGACATTTATTTGCTGTAGTTTTGCTTTAATATTCTTCCATCCTGATGGTGAGGGCCCATCCCACTTTCTCACCAGATCGTGGACGATATCGACGATATTCGAGCCCTGTACCTTTGTTCCTTCAACAATGACCTCACCTGTATTGGTCCACTGTATGATGGAGTCCTCACTCAAAAGATTATAAAGACTTAAACCTTTATTCCTCAATGTATTTGGTTGACTGCTTTTTAATACATGTTAAATATGTTGTGGGGCGCACCGTTATTCTTTGGTTGTTCAGCTCTAACGTCGACCCCAGGTCCTATGTCACCATGCTCAACGTTTTCCGTGCTGTGCTTAATAACCACGGGGATCTCTGTCAGATTCTATAAGTTTCGTACTCATGAAGAAATTTCTGCAGAGCTTCTTGGTATAAGATTATTTTCTCATCAGGTGATTTTTCACTGTTTAATAGGTCTAACAATTCGCTTTCCATTCTTTTAAGCCTGTTTTTATGGAGTTCTAGAACCGTGTCTAGACTCTTTGAACTTTGTAGTGAAACATTCACCTCGTGTGGAATCACGACCACTTTCTTCATATATTAATCTAGTCAGTAAAGGTCCCAAAACTGAAAATAAGATAAGGAGGAATGATGCCCCTCTTTGTACAATAATTCGCTTTTTCTTCCCCACAGTTTGACTTTTACGAGCGAATGTGCGTATTATGTTCTTGTAACGACGTAGGCGAGCCTTCTGAGGGGGTTTCATTGGTACATTACATTTTATAACATTAAGACAGATTTCAGAGATATATTTTAAAAAGTCCGAGTCGATATTTTTAACAAACATCTGCTGCATTGCCCGGGGTAATCGATGGTAGATTTTTATTAATTCATGGTATTTCTTTAACGTCTTTGTCATTCTGGAATATACACCGTTTCAGGTTCGTTTGGGAATATATTCGTTCTTGCAAGCACTCTAAACGTGTTTCGTGGGTGAAGGTCACAAAGCAAATATCCATAACGTTGATTTGTAGCTTCTTTATAAACTTCCAAAAACTCGATACGCTGATTCGGGAACATTTGATTGGCTAACACCCCAATTTGTGACACATCTCTACGTTGCGCGAATAAGACTAGATATTGTGTATTTAACGACACATCGCGCACGTATCTATTTTTGAAAAATAGATTCTGATTGATGAAGAACACGCTGATGTTAAGATGGTGGGAGAACACTGTAAATGGCTCGCCAAACGTTTTATCCATTTCCAACATGAGATCATCAATTACAATGACTGTATGTTCTTTCCCTTTAACAAGTTAACGTCATATACACCTTTGTGGAACAAAATACCATCTTCGTACTCGTTGAATACTGACTGGTACGTCGAATAGCACTATATGACTTTATGCACAAATTTTGAGAACATCTCCCCCTTATCTTTAATGATTTTAACTCTAGAGAGACCACATGCGTCAATTGACGCAATTTTTATTTTTTTTGGCCTATAAGTCTAACCCTTTAGGCCTTCATACCTCATCTTTCGTGACTTTTAATATTTCAATGGCAGCTATATTCATGGTCAATTTCATCTTTTCATCTGATACATAAAACCTATGAGAGAGACCACTACCCTGAAGGACCAGGTGCGTCAGATGACGCCTGCAACAGCAAAACATTGTACGAATTCGTCCTGGTCCTACTGCATATTCCACAACACGTGTCATCAAGAATAGCCCACTTTCATCATTCAGAATTCTCTTTGATGAACCAATGATGAGAAACATCCAAAAGTGTACAAATGCTGAAGGCCAACGAGCTACAGGTGATCCCAACTGGTCTGTGACATTAGATGAATTGGATAAGTTCATTGGTCTTGTCATCGCTCGTGGTGTCACTGGTGGACGTAACTTACCCATCAAGAGTATGTGGAATGGCTCCTGGGGATGTCCTATATTCAACAAAACTATGCCACGCAATCGATTCTTGGAAATCATGAAATACCTTCGTTTTGATCTGAAAACTGAGAAGCGGCAAAATCTAGCACAAGATAAGTTTTGTTTGGCATCACCGCTATGGTACCCTTTCATTGACAATTGCCAAAAGGCGTTTATTCCCCATCAATATGTCAGGGTAGATGGCAGTTGTTGCCTTGCAAAGCACGCTGCAAATTTATCCAATACATGGCGAACAAGCCAAACAAGTTTGGCTTGAAGTTTTGGATGGCAGTAGATGTGGAGAATAAGTATTTGTTCAATGGCTTCCCTTACCTTGGAAAGGATGATACCAGAAATGCCGATGTTAGCGTGGCTACCGATGTAGTATTGAAATTGTTGACTCCAGTGTTCAAGCAAGGTTACAGCGTCACCTGTGACAATTACTTCACATCACTGGACCTTGCTATATGACTTGCACAGAAAAAAAGCAGCATAGTTGGTACAATCCGCCAAAATCGCAGAGAGCTTCCTGAAGAATGTAAGGCAACCAAGCAGCTGCACGAAACTGAAGTGTTCAAATATACAGGACAGACTGCTGTGACCCTCACTTCTTATCAGTGCAAAGCATCCAAGGCTGTGGTTCTTTTGAGTAGTCTCCATCCCGATGTTCAGATACCAACAGAAAACAACCCGAAAGAAAAACCGGAGACCATTCTGTTTTATAACAAAAACAAGGTGGGGGTTGACGTGATTGATCAAATGTCAAGGTCCTATTCTGTGAAAGCAGCTAGTAGGCGATGGCCAATTCATGTTTTCTATAATGTGCTGGATATGGCCTTGATCAACAGCTGGATCATCTACAAAATGATGTGTCGCTCCAACATTAGCCGCAGAGAGTACATTCAAAGGGTCAGCGAGGAGCTTACTAACAACTCTCCCCTTGGAGTTCCTGAGGCTTTCGCAGTAGTGGATGTAGACGATGAAGCTGAGAATGCTGCAACTCCAGCCAAAGTGCGTCGTACATGCGGATCCACAAAATGTAGAACCAGAACCGTTGATCTGTGCAGTGTCTGTAGAAAGCCAGTCTGTGGCAATGTGCGACCAAAAAGTGTAGAACATGTGCATTATAAACACATAACTGATACATACTTATTAATAATAAATAATTAATTACTGATAAATTATAATTTTTTTCTTTTATGTAATATATATTATTCCTGCTAACTGCAGTTTTCTAACCTGTGGAAGGGTTAAAAAAAAAAAAATCAACTTGCGTCAATTGACGCTTTCCGGTCCTTATAGGCAGTTAAAAATCTCGGTTCTTCTAGTGTTAAGCATAAACACAGTTTTACCACACCCTGTAGGGCCAGATATAATACATGTGGACGGGCTCGTCAACCTGATTTTTTCCACAGAATCCATCTCTAACACGTCACACCCCTTAGTGGAACATTTACAAAATATAATAAAAATTTAAGTGGTGTTCCTTATGAGATTATTTTACAGTCTTGTTTTTCTTTTCTTCCACAGAACCGTGAATGATTACGAGTTACAGCATCATGTCTCCATCATCGGTATTACAGACGACCCGATGACAGTGTAATTGTGGTTACAGACTCCAACCCCGCTGACGAGCCCACACTAGCGACACCTGTAACATCACCATGCGAAAATTCAAAGCGGAGGCATGATGAAGAGCCTTCCACGTCAGGTATAAAACGTTCCAGGTGTGCTCGGTTGTTAGAAACCGAGTAATAAAGCCCCAGCCCTCTACGCCTTACGACACAACCCCCACACTAGCTCCTTCCTCAAATAAAAATACGTCCCCTTATTCCTGTTCAATTCCGAACACATCCTCCACAGCAGTAGCAGCTTTCGTGCTGTAGAGGAAGGTATAACATTCGAACTGGTGCGCACCGCAACCCCCACACCAGCCCTGACTAGAAATCGGTACGTAGTCAGGGTTGACCCTGGATCCATATATAGCAATGGTGTTGAACCCGGAGTGCGGCGCGTAGTTCAACGTATTGTGGAATTTGCCCTTCAGAGCAGCGACGGTCGTGAAGTCAGGACGAGCTGTCCTTCGGGTTTGGGTCAGTTGACGGGAATGTTGATGATTTTTGGGAAGTAATACCATTCAGACGCTTGCCGCTATAGATATAGATTATATTTTGAGCCGTATAATGCCTGCCTCTCAAAGTAGTACAACCTTCAACAAGGGCAACTTCACGATAGATATTGACATAGTATTCCAGGTTGCAGGTCATAGTGCCACACCTTATACTCTTAACTTCAATTCTCCGGTTATTTACAGAAAGTATTTAAACGTCGAGCGTGGTTGCGGCTTTATAGCAATAGTCTTAGCTCATATGTTCACTGTGCTAAATACAATCGCGTATAGCAGTGGTTCTTAACCGGGGGGGCGCGCCCCCCTAGAAACATGAATTTCTCTAATTGTATTTGTTATTCTCTTAACGAGAGCATGGGCTAATATTGAGAAGTTATTGAGAATGTTATTTTGATTGAAGGGGGGCGTGGAGGGAAGGACCAATTCCTAGAGGGGGCATGGTAGTAAAAAGGTTAAGAACCACTGGCGTATAGTATCTGGTTGCCTACGGTTGTACAGCGTGCCCTAAACTAGCTTCAGATTGCAAGCTTGAGTTTGAGTGTAATATAGGTCCTGAAGAACTGAGAAGGGTGGAGCAGGAAATGAGTGAATGTTCGTATATTTGTATTTGGAATGGATGGTCATCGTAGGACAGCGTATGTTTTTAAAAGCTGTCTGAGAGATCGTACAAGACCTCTACTTGTTTTAGGGTTGTCAGGAATAACGTATCTCCCCATCCGTAATATAAGGACTCTCTACGCGAGTTATGATGAAAGTCGAAAATATGGAAGGTATCATGATTTGTGTAAGGGGTGTCTCGAGTTTGCGGAAGATATAGTGAAACATTGTAAGGAATGCCACATGGTATGTGAGCAGTGTAAAAGCTCCAAATGTGAAAGTCGTGTAGTTGAACCTGAGAAGACGGAATATAATGTGTGCTGACGTACATTTTTCAATAATAAATGCTTTGAGTTCCATCAGTCAATTGGCACGTGCAGGAAAATGAGAATCTGTGATATGTAGTATGTTTCATATGATGGATAATTGGGGGAAATTGAAGCATAAATGTGATGAAATTCACTGTCCTACATGCCATGAGAAATATGAAGCGGATGGAGTGAGGCATGTATGTTATATGAAAGACGCTAAGCCTAAAAATAGACCTTGTATAACTGTGTACTACGATATACAAACATATACGGTTGTTGAAACCAGAGGTTATCCCACATCTACTTTAAGTCAGACTATCTGCGATGAGTACATGGAGGCTGAGTGTGATGAGTGTCACCTATGTGGGAAACGGACAAACTTTTTAAAACGATCGCCCACGATAACCCAGTGAAACTCTTTGTATCCTATATTGTCAAGTTAGCGGACAAGTTAAAAAAAACGACTGTGTATATTCTTGCCCAAAACGGGGCAAAATTTGACACACAATTCCTTTATAAGGAACTGCTTGAACTCGAGTCATCTGAGATATTTACAGGAGACCCCTTGAAAAGGGGAAACAAACTTATACAAATGCAAATAAGAGGTAGTGTTCAGTTTAAAGACACCCTGCTGTTCACACCTTGTAAATTAGCCAAGCTACCCAAGGTGATAGGCGTAGCCGCCGAAGTTTCAAAAGGTATTTCCCTTACACCTTCCTCACTAGCGACACTTTAAATCACGTAGAACTACCTCCCCCCCAAACATTACTTTCACTACGCCAACATGTGTGATAGTGAGCGTGAAGATTTTAGCCGTACTACAACAGTTTTAATGAAGATAATCCTTACAATATATGGCATGAATGTGTGCGTTATTGCTTGAATGATGTGCGCGTGCTTAGAGTATGCTTCCAAGCCTTTAGAAGAATGTACATAGATCGGCTCGACTGCGATCCGCTACAAGTTGCAACAACGATCGCCTCATTGTGCTTTACTGTGTTCAAGAACAATTTCATGCCAAAAGACACCTTAGCCGTCATTCACAGAAATAACTCTCGCAGTTATGGGCATAAGGATATTTACTGGCTCATACACCTACAACAGCAGGCCGATGTATACATAAAACATGCCCGCAACACGGGGGAAGTACCCATGAAGGTCAATGGTCGTGTTTTTTGGTTGATGGCCGAAACGAAAACCGTGTTACTGGTGAGAAGACTGTGTACTCCTTTGACGGTTGCTGGTGGCATGGATGCCCACATCCTGAGTGTGGAATCGTAGGAGATATCCACGGTAGATCTCCTGCCGACAGTCTTGCATGGACCCGCACCCGCGATCAGCTTATTGGCTCCCACTTCACTCACAAGATCTTGTGGGAGCATGAGTATGATGCACTGATGGAAACAGATGGGCAGTACCGTGAAGAAATAAACACCATCAAGCGCTCAATGGTGTTGGACCCTTTCAAGTGCAGTGACAGTTTGTCCGGAGGGAGTACAAACCCATTCAAGTTATACTTTCCGTCTACGGAGGGCGTGAAACTCTATTACTACGATTTCTGTTCTTTATATCCCTACGTGATGAAAAACAATCCATATCCCGTAGGAACAGCTAAAAAACTGGTGGGTCCAGCCCTGCCTATCATCGATGAGTTCTCAGCAAATTTGAACAAGAACTATTTCGGTCTTTCTTTCGTAGATGTGCTCCCCCTCGCGATTTATGGATGTCGATCTTGCCCGTCGTTATAGATCACAAGCTCATGTTTCCCCTGTACGTGAAGTGCGCAGAGGAGAACAATGGGTTCTATAATCACACACCCTACCAGCGGAAGATCAGAGGTGTATATACAAGCCCTGAGCTGGGCCTAGCCGTTCGCCATGGCTTCAGAATATTGAAGATATATGAGGTGTGGAGGTTTCAGAAGCTACCCAACCTTTTCACGCCATATATAAATACTTTTTTGAAGGATAAGGTAGAAGCATCGGTGTATCCGTGAGGGGTTGAGGGTGAAAAATCGGCGTATTTCAGCGCTACCGTGACCGTGAAGGGATACAACTTGACCGGGCCCAAATTTTTAAGAACCCTGGTAAGCGCTTCAGTGCAAAGTTGTGCCTAATAAGTCTTGGGGGAAAATTTGCACAGAATACAAGCAAGGGGAACGTTCATCTGGCCGAAAGTTATAACGAGGTGTGCCCCCGATAAAGAGGTCATGGAGATCGTGAATGTAGGTAATACGTACATAATAAAGTACAACATCACCGAATTGGCTACAGATACCTCACGTGTTACAAACATACCTATAGCCAGTTTCACAACGGCATACGCACACATTAAGCTTTGGGAACTACTGCACTCTCTTGGGCGGAAGTCCGGGAGGGTGAATACATACCGCCTATTGGGGGATTCCTCGGAGAGTTGACTGACGAGATCAAGGATGAGTATGGTGATAGTGCATACGCTGACTCCTTTGTACCAACAGGGCCAAAAACTTATTGGGTACGGTTGAGGGTCGGGGAGGAGCTGAAATATATCGTGAAGGCGAAGGGCATTATACTTAACCAGGCGAATCGACGGTTCGTTAACTTTGACTCGTTGAAGGAGCTTGTGCGCTTGGAAGATGAGGGTGACCAACCGCCCCAACTGACTGTAAGGACTCACAATTTTCAGGCACAGAAACTGGGGGGCGTGAAGGAACTTAGGGGTACGAAGGTGTAACACATATAGGAAACGTTGCCAGGTGCCTGGTACCCACGATACCGTACCGTTTGGGTACCATAGCTCTTGAATGTATTGATATATATATATATACCGATTTACTTGTTAACGATATGTTTATTTTATTTATTAGGTATATTTGCATATGTTTATTAAATAAATCATGTTTCAATTTGGGTATCATTTTCTCCTTTGTGTGTGTGTGTGTGTGTGTGTGTACAGGAAAAGTCCGAAGCTCAGCCCACTGTAAGCTCAATCAAAGGGTCACGTGACTCCTGTTACTACCTGGGCATATCTCTACTCCTGCGTGCTCAGTTGACCGCTGCAAGCCCTGGGTCTCAGACGTGTATTTGAAGAAATCTCCGTAGATTAAAAATAATGATGGCAACCTTTGATACTGCGTGCTTGACGTTTATGAAGTGGTATTCGGTAAAGTCGGAAGATGTGGTGAATATTGAAAGACTCACTAGCCCTCCCTCATATGAGACTTTTAAGGCTACGTTGAACTCTGCGAACAGTGAGGGGCAAGAGGTTCAAATACTCTATGGATATTCTGGCGAGAGCATTGCCGGATTTCGCGGCACAAACGATGTAATGGACTACGTTGTAGGACTAAACTGTATAAAAGCGTACATATACCGTGAAGTGAAAGAAACAACACGTGAAGATGAGAAGCAACGGGTATGGGTAGTGAGTCTTGTTGATGAGTGGTGTGACAAGTGGTATTATATCATGCTGCATCATACCGAGTACTCGTACCCTGTGGCTGAGAATGTAAATCTTGTCATGATGGACAGTCTCAAATATTTTTACCACTACATTCATATATATCATGACGAGGTTCGCAGTGGGGTTGTGGCTAAAAGCCTGTGTTACTATTTAATAGAATTTAGAGATGAGTATCGCTTGCTAAGCAAAAAGGAAAAATATGGGCACATGTTTTTCTCAAATAGTGCGCCGGAGTGTGAATAAAATGTGTTTATTTCGTGAAAATCACCCTGAACGATAATGTCTGGTGCTCATTCTGGGGAGTGAAAAAACACTAAAGCTGATATTACTTCGTGTGACGAAAAAGTTCTGATTGCCCAGTACAATGGGGCACAAGTATTCAGATGATTCTTTCATGCTGGAACAAACCCGTACACGAAACATTAACGCTTGGTATGACTCGTCCGTTTTCCACATTTGTCTCCGAGCCAAACCGCGCACCGGTTGCTCATAATCATCACAGAGCTTGACCCGACTGGACGTGCACTCCTCATAATAGAATACGATGGAGCTTCCTCTGAGCAGCATTCTCAATGCCGTATACGATGTGTCTGTGACGAAGTCATTGCGTGTGGTCAGGTGTAAAACCGGTACCATTAACTATGTACTTGAAACGACTTGTAGACAAATAAACTCTGCTAAACGTAATGTTGTTTATTTAAGTGTTGAGATGAATAGAGGCTTCGTGATAGTTGAGAAATGGAGCGAGGGTCGTTATAAAATACCTGCAGGTGTAGGTACAAGAAGAGAACAGATCAGTGATACCCCCTTAATGCCATTATTTGTACGTTGTGTATAAATAGCGATCAGCCATGCATTGATATACGACTGATGTGGAAGAATGCTTCTGATAATAACGTTCTTGTTCTCACGCGAAACCGCTTCATCCTCGACAGAATGTTTGAAATCGTCTGTTTCCGCAAGCTAAAACCTATATTAGACGCACGTGTTACGGATATGCTTTATTTTGATACGGTTCTTGAATACGCATACACCGCTCTGCTCGACGGGTTTACCGAGTGCAGGAAAGAACATGGTTAGAATAGTCTTGAGTTGGATGCTTATTTAAAAGGTTTAGACTCTTCGAAATATGAAGAACTTTGGTACAAAGGACTTGAGCGGTACAAGGCAGAGCTCACCTACACTGTTCACCCTGAAGAATTGTTTCTTTATATAATGAGCAGCTGTCGTTACGACTTAGATTATTATTTCAACTGCCGCTATGCGTTGTGAAGAAGAGTTCACGAATGAAAAGCTCGGGTCGATAAGAATAAACCCTCGATTGGAAAGGAGTGTTTATAAACTTGAATTTAATAATGAAGTTGTGGTTAACGACGCTCTCTTTGTGCGTGCTTTTGATTGTATTCTCTCCGTGTTTAAAGAGAGTGATAATTTGCCAACCAATTGTAAAGTGGGCACAAAAATAGTATTGAACGAATTGAAGGCCCTTTACATTGAATATAGGTGCCTGCACACCTTGAGTGGTGAAATAATGTTAAGTCGTATTTATTGCATAGTACAAAGCAACAATGATGTAACTGTAGATTCGATCACGTGCGAGTTTAGTATTTTAGTTAAGCGCAGTAGAACATAATGTGTGTATAGATTTCTCCTGTACTTTTTTGATGTTTATATATTAATTTTTCAATGTATATTTATTTTCTCTATATTTGTCAAAATTATTTAACAAATGTATATATAGATTTCTCCTGCACTATTATCATTTTTGAATGTATACTTATATATATCGTTTAAAGTGTGTATAGATTTCTTCTGAACTATTTTGAATGTATATTTATTTTCTATATATTTGTTAAAATTTTATTATTTAATATAAATGTGTATATAGATTTCTCCTGTTTTAATATTATTATTTAAGAATGTATATATTTATATATATATATCGTTTAATGTGTGTAGTTTTGCTGTATATTGTTTTTGAATGTATATTTATTTCCTATATATTTCATGAAATTATTTCCTTTAACTCCTCTAAATAAACAGAATGATGTAGTTGTGTTTTATTATCCAATAAATGCTTTCCTGGGGTATATATAAACTATATTAAGGAATAGCTGGGTGATGGGAATATATATAAATAATGCACCTTCAATAAATACATATATAAGTACAGAATACCAAATGGCTGGTTACGCCTTCTAAGTCGACTGACGGATTTCTAAGCCAACCGTCAAGAATATCTCCACTAATTAAATAAATAGCGCAATCTGGCAACTCAAACTTTATTAATATACACATACATCTAAACAAGCCGTTTACGCCTTCTAAGCCAGATTAAGCCAACTAACGGATTTCGAGTTCTAATGCCGACTGACGGATTTCTAAGCCAACTCACAAGAATATCTCCATTAATTAAATAAATAGCGAAATCTGGCAACTCAAACGTTATTAATATACACATACATCTAAACAAGTCGTTTACGCCTTCTAAGCCTGATTAAGCCAACTGGCGGATTTCGAGTTCTAAGCCAGATGATGCTACCCTGAGCTCTTATTTTGCGTCTGGCGATCTAGGCGAAAACATGCTGTCTCTCTCTCTCTCTCTCTCTCTCTCTTACCTTCCTAAGCTAGGTATACCTCTTCGGGGGGGGGGGGGGTGAGGCCGTCCCACTTCTCCCCCAAAGTCTCTTCTCTCTTTCTTAGGTTAGGTGGACCCCCCCCCCCTAGCTTGTTGCAGCTGGAGAGATTCCCCTTTTTTCCTTTCTTTTTTTTTGGCACCCTGGCACTCATTTGATCAACACTGCATTGCATTTGCACTCTAGTCTTTTGCAGCCATACTACTAGTGTCCACCATATCATTAAGGTCCTTATTCAACAGCTTCAGAATATTAAATATTGATAATTAACTTATTTATCATGATTTAACATTTAGTTCTGCTGATTTAACACTTCTGAAAATTATATTTTTATAATTTTGTCTTCGAAGTAGCTATTAGAGTAATGTGCCACCACCAACTCGGGACATAAAGATATTATGCTATCACGGAAAATAGCTCGCCGAAAACTAAGTATACAAAATATGAAGGTTAAAAAAAAATTAATAACTGTTTGAGAAATAATTTCATGCCCATACCCTTTCCAGAATACGTACCGAACGCACTGACCTCCCTCGGTCCCATTTGCTTACATAAACATTCTCTCCTTATCAAGGGCTACTTCGTGGACAGTGTCGCAACACCGCTTCCCGCCTATCAGTTAAGCGACACTGGATCTAGCAAATAATAAAATGGGCGACCGTCGTATACGTCTAGATGATGTAACGACCCGTGGTTCGGATCCCAAGTAAAGCTGTGGATCCTCTCCGTTATATGACCACTTCTTTCTCGAAAGAGAGTGAACAACCCCCAAAACATACACACTCCCCTTATTAAATTCTCACTTCCCAGTTCCACTGATACGTAGTAAAGGAGTGGAGGAATGGCAGTGTATAAATATTTTATAAATATCGTTTCGCCATAATTATAATGCAAATATGTTTTAGCCTTCAGAAGCTGCACATATATGGTTCACTGTATCATTTTAATTGATAAATAAAGTTAACTGATACGCCTTATAATCAAAATGACGAACTCGTATCCCATTTTAAATAGTAAACTTCAGTTTTAGTACTACCCCTAATTATTTCAATATTTGATTAATTACTCTTTGTGTGACTGCACATTAAGATAGGGGTGATGGTGTATGAAAAATTGGTCGCACAAAGTATGAAATAGTTGTAGAAGGAATGAATTTAAAGGTAGTCGATAATTTTAAGTATTTGGAATGTCTGGTAAGCAAGAATGTACATGTAAAAGTAAAGTGAATGAGAGAATTCAAGCAGGTAAGTATATATGGTCTAGGAGAGCACTGCTAAGGAAGAAATGGTTGTTTGTGAATGCTTCAAGAGGAATATATGAAGGGATGCTGGTGTTAACTTTGTTATACATAAGTGAAGCTATGGTATGGGATGAAGTGTATGTGAGAGGGCTAGGACAAGAACGGTTAAAATAGATTGTTTAAGATGTAAAATGGAAGTAAGGAGGATTGATAGAATGAGAAATGAAGCGATGAGGCGATGGTATAGTGTGATCAGGTCCTGCGAAGAGAGAATGGATGGGAGTTTGTTGAGGTGGTTTAGTTATGTAGGTAGGATGGGTGAGGAAGGTATGGTGAAAAAGGTATACATGAAAGAATGATAAGGTAGGCGTTTGAGAGGAGAACCACATAAAAAATAGATTGATAGTGCAAAACAAAGTTATTTCTAAACGAATGGAAGAAGAATGATGAGAGCGGGATGTGTGCAAGTTCTTGTCTCTTTGTATGAAAGTGAAAAACTGGATATATCATAGAAGTCGGATACAGTCTGGGTTTTGCAGCAATTCAAATCAGGGAACCAAAAGGGATCCCACCACGACTATTGGGATACAAGGGTTGGGGTAATGCCATGCCATGTACTGTAATGCGGCTTTTCTTTTATAATATGTACTTAACTCACTAAGTCTGTGATGTTCATTCTTTTTATTTACCATCTGTTATGCTGAAAAGTTTTCGTGTAATTCATTCTTATAACTGAAGAGAGGAACTGCTCTTTAATTAGACAAGTCTTCATTCATTTTTTACGTTAAATTTGCCATCAAATATACAGAAAAATTTGCAAACATATATTTAACCATTCTGAAGGCTAAAGCATATTTGCATTTAATTATGTTGAAGCAATACCTGAAACATTTATAATATACATATTATTCCTCCCTTACCATGTGTCAGTGGGATATGGAAAGTGAGAAGTGAGGAATAATAATATTAATAATAATAATAATAAAAGGAAACAACTTGGCAACTAATTAGCTCACTGGGGGTGGGGGGGTGAGTATTCTCCATGGGTCACCGGAGCCCGAGCATTGACAGGGTGAGTGGCCAACTCACTTGGCCGAACTTACTCAACCCTAGAGTCAGCTGCTGGGAGCAAACCCACAGCCTCACCGCCCAGAGCCCGAAACGGAGATCACTGAGTAGTACTACTACTACTACTACTACTACTACTAATGACAATAATAATAATAATAATAATAATAATAAATAATAATAATAATAATGTGTTCGAAAATAATTGGATCCCCCCTAAATGCCACACTAGCCAACATCTTTCTCTGTTACCACGAAAATAACCGGCTACTTCATTGCCCCACCCCATTACAAACCACACTTATAAAAAAGATACGTCGATGACACTTTTCTCCTCTTTCACAATGCTAACCATGCCCCTCTTTTTCTTAACTATCTCAATTCCCAGCATCAAACCATCAAGTTCACTAAAGAAGACGAATCCAACAACACCCTACCCTTTTTAGATATAACAATAACAAAACAAAATAATACATTTAGCACTTCCATATGTCGAAAACCTGCATATACAGGCCTAGGTACTAACTACTTAAGCCACATCCCTTCACTATATAAAATTAACAGCATTAAAATCTTAATCCACCGTGCTTATCAACTTTGTTCCTCCTACTTATCATTCCACAACGAAATAGAATTCATTCACAACTTTAGCATTAATAACTCTTTTCCAAAGCATTTACTAGAATCTCTAACTAGAAATTTTCTCAACAACATTTATTAACTCCCCTTAAAGTCCCCACCGTTAAAAAAGATATACAATACTTTTATTTCCCTATTCCGACTAGATTAGTTACAAAGTACAATCAGAACTTCGCCACCTACTCATCCCTCTTTACCCTCAAATTAACCTTCAGTTTGTATTCACCAATAATAACAGCATTAAATCGTATCTCAATCATAAAGAAAAAACCCTCCAGCCCCTGGTTTCGTCCACTATCTACTGTTTCAACTGCACTCACTGCAAAGCGAGTTATATTGGCAGCACCATTCGCCAATATCAAACAAGAGTGGACGAACATCGCGGCATCTCTACCAGAACATTACAACCTTTAAACAAACCATCGAAATCAACAATAAGAGATCATTGCCACCTCCACAATCATCCACTGCTCCCCACCAATTTCAAAATTATCAATTCAGCATACCAACCAACAGACCTCCGCATCCCCGAATCCTTATATCCTTAGTAGCAGGGCCGGATTTTCCAATAGGCAACATAGGCCATTGGCCTAGGGCCCACCAGTAACTGGGGGCCCACTGGGGACCTCCTACAATCCCTTGACACAAACAGTATCATTGACAAATTTGCCATAGAAAAAAGCAGGAAAAAGTCATTTTGAACTTCACATAGTTGTGCTTGCAAAATTTATTATGCTTCAGTTTCATTGTATTTTTCCATTATTCCTATGTGTAAGATGTACATGATATGGAACTTGATTTACTTTGATGTACTTGATATGGAACTAATTTGATTAAAAATTATTAATGTGTAATGTATTACATTATGTTGTAATTCTTATTGCAAAATTTATTATGCTTCAATTTGACTGTATTTTTTTCCATTATTCCTTTGTGTAAGAATAAGTTGTACATGATATAAAACTAATTTGAATAAAATTATTGATGTGTTACATTATGTTGTAATTCTTTTTTTTTTTACATTACAATATTACGATATATATATATATATATAATATTTTTTTTGGGGGGACACTGATAAGGTTTGGCCTAGGGCCCACAAGCAAGTAAATCCGGCCCTGCTTAGTAGTTAAACTAACCCTCAACGACTATAGTTCTGCCTTCAACTTAAACATAGGTAAATAATTCTTCTGAACTATCACTGAAAAAGAAATCCGCTACCACATCTTCGGCTTCTAACATGGATACTTCAACAGTCGAACATTCCTAACCTTTATACAATTAGATTAAACCCCACCTCGTATAATAACCGGGTAAGATTTGTTTTCAATATTCGTTTCATCCTATAACATTTGTATATTTTAGCCATTGTCTTACCTCTTTGCATTTCATGTACCTTTTTTAACTTTAAATTATTATCATAGGACTGCATAAATATATTGTATAAAGTCTTTTACTCACTATATTTGTTCACTTTTTTACTTTTCATTTTTAGCACTGATGATCGAAATTGAATTTCCGAAACGTCTAACCAATAAACATGTACCACTTTCTCGTCCTCTTATTCCTTACTATATATATATATATATATATACACGCTTGCTCCTTGAAATTGCTACTACATCTTTTTCAATAATGAACACTACGTTCAAACAGGCGGAGTATCAATGGGAGGACCCCTCGGGCCCACCTTTGCAAATTTATTCCTCTCTAACCATGAGAAAAAGTGGTTGGAGGACTGTCCACAGCATTTTAAAACAATCTTCTTCCGTCGTTACGTAGACGATTGTTTTGTCCTATTTAAATCTTCCGACCATAATAAATGCAAAAACCACTTTTTTTCTACGTGAAGGTCAAAATATGAAAAAAAAACCACTCTAATAGACAGAGTTTATTTCCACGACAGTTTCGACGCCCACTGGCATCCTCCTCGGGTGGATACAGAAACACGAATGAACCAAAACAAGAGGGAAAAAACAGTCCAGGGACCGACCGTTAAGAAATTCGCACCTAGGTTAGATCCCATTCTCCCGACACCAGGAGGGCATTTTCATTAAGTACATTCGCGCAAATTTAAAACTATCTTCCTGTTCTAAACATACAGATTCTATAATTTTTTTAACATAATTATTACATTTATTATTAAATTTATTACATTTAATATTGCATAATTATTTATTACAGAAATTATAAATTTATTATTACATTGGTTATTACATTGTTGTTTATTATACAGAACTTATAAACCGAAAAACGAATGAAAAAAGCCGATTAGGAAACAATCCAGAGACCATTGAGAAATTTGCACCTAGGTTAGATACCGTTCTCCCGACACCGGAAGGGCATTTTATTACAGGGTCCGCTTATAAGTACATTCCCCAATTAAAACTATCTTCTTGTTCTATACATACAGATTCTAATATTTTAACATAATTACTGCATTTATTATTGCATTTATTTTTTAACATTTATTATTATTACCTTTACCCTAATTATTAAATTTATAATATTACCTTTATTATTACATCTGTTGCATTTATATTTATTTCCACATTTATTACTTCCATTATTACATTTACTAAAAGCGAGTAAGGAAACAATCCAATCCAGAGACATTTAAGAAATTCACACTTAGGTTCGAACACGTTCCCACGACTCCGTAAGGGATTTTTTGACCAAGAATCTCATTAAAGGGTCTAACTTATAAGTACCTTCGCACAAATTAAAATGATCTACTTTTTCTATACACACAGATTCTATTATTTTTCTTTTGACATAATTATTACATTTATAAAGTACCTTACTTGATTCCCAATCTATAGCATGATTATTTTGGCTGGCGTGATAAAAAATGGCATTATTAGTATTACAACTTCTGAAGGCATATTTGTGTTCTTTAATACGGGTTTCAATATTTCTTCCAGTTTCTCCCACGTATACTAAATCACAACTTTTACAGGGAATGCTGTAGACACAGGCTTGTTCCTCTTTTGCCACGTTATTCCTAACCAATTTACTTTTCACGGTAGACGAATATTTGAATGCCAAAGCAAACTTAAAATCTTTCGTCAACGGTTTTACTCTTTCTAAGCCGGCAATGTAAGGCAAACTCACATATTGTTTTTGGTTAACTGAAGGTTCCCGAGGGGCATAAAAAGATTTTCTGGCTTTAAAATACGCCTTTCTGATAAACCACTCGGGATATTTTAAATCCTTGAAAATGTTCCAAATCTTTGAATTTTCCGGGTCCAGCAAATGTGGGCTACAAATCCTGAGTGCTCTTAGAAACATGGAAGAAATAATTGAGCTTTTAACCCCTTCATCATAATATGAAAAATAATGAATGTACGAATTACAATGAGTAGGTTTTCTATAGACCGTGAAATTGGGCTTTCCGCTTTCGTTAATGACCAAAACATCTAGAAAAGGTAATTGTTTGTCGTTCTCCCATTCATATTTAAATTTAATAGAGGGAACAAGATTATTTAATGACTGAAAGAAAGTGTCAAAGTTGTTCCAGTGGTCAGGCCAAAATGAGAAAATATCATCTACATAATGAAACCAAATTAGATTCCTGGGACATATTGTTTGCAACAATTCCGACTCATAATATTCCATGTATAATGTACTCAGTATTGGGGATAAAGGGGACCCCATTCCCATCCCAAAACGATGCAAATAAAATTCTTCACCGAAGGAGAAGGCATTATTGGTGACACAGTTTTATCAGTTCTAAAAATACAGATGTGGGCATGCCTAGTTCTACGTCACATGTTGGCAATTTTCTATCTAAAAAACTAAGTACATCATCAATGGGAACTTTCGTAAACAAGGACTCAACATTAAATGTAATAAATTTAATAATAAATGTAATAATTATGTAAAAAAATTATAGAATCTGTATGTTTAGAACAGGAAGATAGTTTTAAATTTGCGCGAATGTACTTAATGAAAATGCCCTCCTGGTGTCGGGAGAATGGGATCTAACCTAGGTGCGAATTTCTTAACGGTCGGTCCCTGGACTGTTTTTTCCCTCTTGTTTTGGTTCATTCGTGTTTCTGTATCCACCCGAGGAGGATGCCAGTGGGCGTCGAAACTGTCGTGGAAATAAACTCTGTCTATTAGAGTGGGTTTTTATTTTCATCTTCCGACCATATTGAACTTTTTCGTCAATATTTAAATTCAAAACATAGTAACATCAAATTCACGTCTGAAACGGAAAACGATAATTCTTTGCCATTCTTGGACATAAATATTACGCGTAGCAATAATTACTTCGTAACATCAGTTTTTTGGAAACGCACGTTCACAGGCTTGGGAATGAAATTTGACAGTTTCGTACCACTTAAGTACAAACGTAACCTCATTCTTACCCTTCTATGCCGTTCATACGAAATTTGCTCCAACTACCATCTTCTTCATGCCGAGTTGGAATTCCTTAAAAAGTTCTTACTAGGTAATGTTTTCCCTTCTAAACTTATTGACAGTGTAATAAAAAGATTCATAACCTTAAAATTCTCTAATAAAACTAAAATCGTCTTTACTACAGTACAGAAGAAGGTTGTATATTTTAAACTTCTTTACTGTGGACCCGAAAGTCTTGTGTTGAAGAGGAAAATTGGTAAACTGATCAGTAGATTTTATCCATAAATTTCTGTTAAATGTATTTACACATTAGAACGTAAATTACACTCCTTTTTCAAATTTAAAGATATAATTCCAAAGCCCTTGTACTCATCGATCATTTACAATATACATGTGACGATTGCACATCGTCGTACGTTGGCATGACTACATGCCAACTCAAAATTCGTATCGATGAACACGAGGGTATTAGTCGCCGTACTAATAACGGACTTACAAATCCGTATAAAGCCAATAAGCACGTCCGACCCCTCTTAGAAACAAAACTCATTTTAAAGCATAAACCGGATATAAATCATTATACCCATTTCCCTACCAACCAACCAACCAAGTTAGTGCCCGTTACCAAAACTTTTTCAATCTTTCCCATTCTTTGCTGTGTCTGTGATTGAGTAATTTGTACCTGATTTGTTCCTTTTAAGATTTTACAGATTTTAATGTTTTACATTTTAAACTTTTCCATAATGTTCCCCGAAATTATTTATAATGGTTTTACTTACATTTATTCTTATCTTAAAAGTAAGCCCTCTTTTATAGTTCCTTTTATAATATTTTATATTTTAAGTGTATCAACTGTATAATTTCATATGTTTTAATGTTTTATTTTCGCTGTGATATTTGTCAATATTTAAATTGTTTTAAGTTCATAGCTGGTTTTAATTGTATATACTGTACATATCTCATTTTCAGCACTGAAGATGACATTAGAAATGTCGAAAGCTCTGTATATTAAATGTTTGTATATGGACTAGTCTTGTTGTGCCTTATATATATATATATATATATATATATATATATATATATATATATATATATATATGATGAATAAAACCACGAAGGAAAGAAAACACAGAATGGTGCTCAAGCGCTTTCGTCTAATGACATCCTGTGTTCCTGAGGATGTCATTAGACGAAAGCGCTTGAGCACCATTCTGTGTTTCCTTTCCTTCGTGGTTTTATTCAACATAAATATTTTTCACGTGTTACTTTCGTGAAATAATTTTCATATATATATATATATACAGGGCGTCCCAAAAAAATGTATACACACTTTAACAGCTGATAGCTCAATTGATGTTTCTTTCTTTCCAAGTTAACCCCATTACAATTAATAATGGCAGTCAGACTAAGCTTTGAACAAAGGAAATTCATTCTAAAATGCTACTGGAAGTGTGAAAACGCAGTTGAAGTGCAAAGACAGTTTAGGAGGGAGTTTCAAACAGATCCACCAACGCGACTTACCATCACTCGAATTAGAGATAAGTTTGAAGCCGATGGAACTGTTCAGAATGTCCACAAGAAGCGTTCCGGAAGACCACGGACATCGACAAGCCCCACAAAGCAAGAAAGAGTACTGGAAACGTATCACCAAAGTCCAAGAAAATCTGTGCGGCAAGCGAGTCGTGAGGTAGGAATTTCAGAATCGTCTGTCCAACGCATTTTGAAGCGCTGTCAATGGAAAAGTTACATTCCAAGATTAGTCCATGCTATTAATGAAGATGATCCGGACGAAGAGTGGAGTATTGCGAGTGGTACTTGGCACGATGTGGATGTGGATTGGACGAAGGGGTTTCGTAGAATACCCTCCGCGTTCACCAGACCTCACACCACTAGACTTTTTTATGGGGATACTTAAAAGACAAAGTCTACGCTATAAAACCTGCAACAGTCGCTGAATTGAGAGCAGCCATTGAACGAGAATGCACACAAATACCAAACGAAATGTTTCGTGATGTTTGCGATTCCATTGCTTCGCGTTATCAGCAGTGCCTGGACCAGAACGGACGTCAGTTTGAAAACAGGCGTTGACAAAACAATTAAATAATGTCTGTAGATTCTATTACATTTTGAAAATGAAATGAATTTTAATAAACACTGCCTTTATAAGTATTTAAAGTGTGTATACATTTTTTTGGGACGCCCTGTATATATATATAGTGACTGCAAAATTAAGTAACTGTAAAGATAACAACATCAGAAAAATATTAAATGATAAACTGCAGAGTATCGATGGCGTCATACAGGAACTAATTGAAAAGCATACAGAAAAAGAAGATGGCACTATAGAAGCGATAAAGGTTATGTCAAAGTAATTCTATAATTTTGCAAAAAGGAAGTCGAAAAACCATGCGACTATCGGACCTTTGGAAAACCAGGACAGTGCTTTATCTGATGATCTATTAGAAGTATCTGAGATTAATAGCTCAGTACGAATCATCTTTCAGTATCCCAAAAACTAACGAACTGATATGCGATAGAAACGTGTTCTTTGAAGAAGAACTACAAGGGGAAAGTATAACGGACTTCGACTTTACGACAGATGATATCACTAGAGTTAGGATTGATAGGCACTAAAAAATCAATAATAGGTAGGCAAAAAGGCACTAAAGAAGCCCTAAAAAAGTCGCTTAAATAGGCACTAAAAGCTAAAAAAGGCACTTAATAGGCATTTCTATTTTCCCACTTTTCTCTTATTATTGTTGACTTACAGTAAACCCATTTGCAGTTCTGATGAATATCAGGATTTTTATTGTAAAAAATAAACTAAACATCTCAAAAACCATCAAACATTTTATTTGCATCAAAGTGAAATCCAAACATTTAAACTATCTTCTTACAAAAACTCAACTAAACTATAAATTGAAATGGCAATTGATGATTAAATATTTTTCAAAGTTCTGTGGCGTAAATTGACATCGCCTGTCACTCAATACATTTTTATATCGAGAAAACGACCTTTCGACATCGCAAGACGTAATTGGTGCGAACTTCAAAGATGCTAATTCGCTTGTCTCAAAGTCCAGAACCTCCTGACACTCTCCTTTGAACACTGTTGAAACGTTCACTATGGTTTGCCAACCAGGATTGCGTCTGAGAACATTTTCAAATTTTGCTACCACTTCTTTCCCTACGTTACCAGGAACCTGGCTCAGCTCCTTCCTTAAATTTTGAACTATTTCCACTGCTTCAACAAACGGCAGGCCTCTCTCCTCCAGCTTGGTTATGGTCCCTGGCACCCGTCCGAAATTGGCCATGATGTAGGCCAGGTCTCCTCGAAGGGTTTGTTATTTTGGATAGAGAATAAAAAATGTTGCAACGTACCTCTTTGGAACAAGGTTGGCAGAAAATAACCACCATCCGTAGTGAAGTTTGGGTCCTTCTTGATCCACTGCCTGAACAGAACGCTTTTGGCTGTCTTGTCCTTAGGCATTTTTTCTCACTTATAAAAAAAGCCGTAAGCACAAACGTGAGATTTTATTTAGCAAAAGCACTTGAACAAAGACACCACGTTGCACGTACCAAATAAAATGATCGAGGCCGAACGCGTCACAATGACGTATTGTGATCTGATTGGCTGTATTTGGCTGACGTATTGTGATCTGATTGGCTGTGCTGGTTGCCTCAGAACTAGCCTCGGTTTTTCCATCCCCTGCCCTATTTAGGCCTACAAATTTTAAAAAAATGCGAGTTATTTTGCTTTACTTACTACAATAAAATTAAAAAAGGCATATATAGGCACGTATTTTAAAATTAGGCACTAACCATCAAAATAGGCGTTTATAGGCACTATAACATTTAATTATATACATCCCACAGTCCCGAAATGAATTTCTCTAAAAGAAGCCTATGAATCTATAAACGGGAATAAAAAAGGCAAAAAGGGCAAAATCCGGACTCTAGATATCACACAAGTTATAAGGAAACTAAAAGCACACTCAGCGGCAGGACCGGATAAATGGAATGCCACACTGTTCAAAAACTGTAAGAATGCGATCGCTGAGCACCTATATTGGATATAGAGACGATCACTAGACACAGGAGAAATACAGGCATCCTGAAGAGCGCGAACATAGTCTCAATATATAAAGGATGAGATCGATTCGAGGCCAGAAACTATAGGTCAGTGTCGCTTACATCTCATCTCACCAAAATATTTTAAAGAATAGTTAGACAGAAAATCTATGGCTTTTTGGAAACGCAGAAAAAATTGAATGATAACCAACATGGATTTCGGTCAGGCAGATCATGCCTATCACAACTAATGGAACACTACAACAACATTATTGATGCAATAGAAAGTAATGAAAACTATGATGTAACATACACAGACTTTGCCAAAGCTTTCGACAAGTGTGATCATGAAATTATAATACATAAACTGAAATATATGGTAATAACAGGAAAAGTAGGGAAATGGATATATAATTTCCTTAGTGAACGGCAGCAAGTCGTTACAGTACAAGGAGAAGGAGTATCTTCATCAGAATCAGAGGTCCTCAGCTCAGTGCCACAAGGAACAGTATTAGCTCCATACTCTTCATAATCATGCTAACTGACATAGATGAGGACGTTACCAGAGACAGCACAGTAACATCCTTTGCGGATGACACAAAGATCAGTAGAAAAATAAGAAACCCAGAGGATATACGATCTCTACAATCCGACATGAACAGACTCTACAAGTGGGCGGAAGACAACAATATGAAGTTTAACACTGAGAAATTTCAGCTGTTACGGTACGGAAAAAGAGAGGACCTAAAATCCATGGAATATTATATCCCAAATGGACAGGAAATTCAGAGAAATTCTAAAGCAAAAGATTTAGGGGTTGTAATGGTTGATGATGCGAAATTTGAAACACAAAATAAGATACAGTAAACAGAGCAAAGAGAATAACTTGGCAGATACTGAGAACCTTTAAACGAGGGGATAGGAATATAATGATTCCTCTACTGAAAACGCTGATCATACCCAAATTGGAATACTGCTCGGTCCTAACATCCTCATATAAAAAAGAAGACATTAGACAGCTAGAAAGGATTCAGAGAAGCTTCACAGCCAAGATCAAGGGGGTGCAAAGAACTAAATTACTGGGAAAGGTTACGCGAATTAAACCTATATTCAATGGAAAGGAGAAGAGAGAGAGAGATACACCATTATTTACACTTTGAAAATAATGGAGAAACTAGTCCCTAATCTTACTCTGAACCCTGTAACTCCCCAAACAACAGTGGAAAGTAGAACAGGAAGACTGTGTCGTGTTCCCAAATTAAAGGCGAGAAAAGGAACATCCTTAACCCTGAAAGAAAATAGTTTTGTTGTGAGAGGACCAAAACTGTTTAATCAGCTGCCCAAAGCCCTGGGTGGACATCTTCAAAAGAAGATTAGACGCCAGGCTCAGAACAATCTCTGATGAGCCGGGCGTACCTGGCTATGTGAGGTGGAGAGTACAAGAAACCAACTTACTACTTCACCAGGCCAACTCGAGAGGAGGGGCGACAAGCTTGACCTTCGTGAAATGAGGAATCATCGCACGGAACATTTGAAAAGTTGAAAGGTATATGCGTGTATGTTTTTCTGACGTTATACTATGAATTTTAGCGCCCACCATCTACCCTGCACACCCTCTACATAAATGCATTTTGTGGGCGTGGCTTAACTCACTCGACATTCTTCGTTTTATTATCTCTTCGTTTTATTATTAATATTTGTCTAGTCCCCATACCCATCCCCAAGGTCAGTTACCTTCAACCAGGTGGTACACACACACACACACACACACACACACACACACACATATTCTTCGTTTGACCCATTGGCATATCACATAATACAGACAGCATTGTGACCTTGTGGGAACTAAAACCCACTTTACATTGTATATAACTTAATTATACATTACTCCTTATTATAATTTTCACTATAAATAAAACGATGATTTAAAAGGGTTTTAACAGTTAAAAAAAATCCAAATACTAACCAGCAGCCCCGCAAAGCTTAGCGAAGTCTAGTTCCACCCCTGGATAAATCAAGTTTGGTGGGCTAACGTCATAAGGTCCTTACAGTCGTTGATGAGATGTACCCAGTGGTGTTGTGCTGTGGGAACGCGTGGGAACGGCGTTCCCTTACTTTTTTTGGTAGACGGAACGGCGTTCCCTCACTATTTCAAATAAATCCGAACTTACAAATCTCTAACGTCATGAAATTTTAATTCCCACCCCTAGAAGAAATATGAGAAAGAATCATTAACTGCTTCATTTCTTTTAGCTTCGACTGAGGCAATGCTAGCCTATAAAGATCTGGTGAAACAGTCACCATGGAGTACCAGTTGTTAACTTTTTTTTAGTTAATCATTCCAGTTGTTAGCTATTTTTATTGATCGTACCGGATGTCGTATATCTAATGACACTGGAAATACTGCATCTTCAACCTTGGAATATATCCTAATATCCAGTGCATATGACCTCAAAATATCCCTGAAATTGGTCAGATTTCAAAAGATTTCCTGGGGGGCTTACAGTGCCCCCGGACCCCCAGCTGTATGGGCTCGCCGCGCTCGCCATTGTCCCCCCCGCATCTGAGTAACACTTTCAAAATGCGTTCCCTCACTTCTTTATTTAGCACTACACCACTGGATGTACCACAACATTACAATCACAACAGCCAGAAAAGTAATGGGAATTATTTGGAGGAGCTTCCACAGCAGAAAAGCAAACCTCATACTAAAATTATGGAAGAGCTTAGTCCTACCAATAATCGAGTATTGCTCGGTAGTCAAAAGCCTATAAAGAAAACGAGACATTGTAAGCATACAAGCCATACAAAAGACTTTTGCGTCTGAGCTAGAAGAAACGAAAGATGAAGACTACTGGTCTCAACCACAATCCCTGAAACTCTAATCCTTGGAAAACGAGCGGTACACGATAACAGAAAATACTCGAGGGTTGTGTTCCTAACCTTAGAAATGAAATAGAAACATACTGAAATAAGAGAAAAGGCAGATTAAGTACTGTCCCAGCTTCGGTGGAAATGGGGGCCAAGAAAACGAATATGGAAAATACCTTCAGAATAGGTGGTCCAAAACTTTTTAACTTTCTGCCAAAACAAATGAAGAACCGCCAGCACACCAACCTGAATAATTTCACGAACAAGCTGGACAGTTTTTTGTGCAAAGTCCTTGACAAGCCATGCGTAGCTGGATACGAGGTCAGGAGAAGAACGGAAAGCAAGTCTCTCCTCCATCAAATCCGGCAAATGAGGCAGGTTGCTGCAAAGGGTTTGGCTGTAGGTCGAACAAATATATATACAGGGGCACTCAATATATTTTGTCCCACCCTTTTTCCTTAAATAAATAATAGGCCATGGTGCAGAAATATCTTTTGGGCCGTAAGTTTGAACTTTCTGCGCATCACATGATCGGATTTTTCCAGTTTGAACCTCCACTTCTAGTATAAAACCGCTTTTAAACGCTCATGTATAAAACCGATGGTTAACGCAGTTTCGAAAATGGCGTCTGACAGTGATGTGCTTCGTAAACAGAGAGCTCTTATCGAGTTCTTAACCGCAGAGAAGGAAACAGTTGGAAATATTCACAAACGTCTACAAAACGTTTACGGAGATGCTGCTGTTCATCGAAGCACAGTTGGACGCTCGTCTAAACGTGTGAGATCATTGGAGAGAGGGAGAGCCAGCCTCGATGATGAGCCACGCAGCGGTCGCACAACATCGGCTGTGACATCTCACACTGTCCAACGTGCTAACAGCATCATTCGATCAAATCGGGGCGTCACATACAAGGAGCTATCACTTGAGCTAGGAATTAGTGAAGGAAGTGTGAATACGATAATTCAGCAACTGGGATATTCAAAAGTGTGTTCACGGTTTGTTCCTCGCCAACTGACTGAAGATCACAAAGGCCAAAGAAAAGAAATTGCTTCTGAGTCGTTGATTCGATACGAGACAGAAGGGGATGACTTCCTTTCACGAATTGTGACTGGGGATTTGACTTGGGTACACCACTTTGAACCTGAAACAAAATGCAAATCTATGGAATGGCATCACGCAGACTCCCCACGCAAGAAAAAGTTCAAAATGGCTCCCTCTGCAGGAAAGGTTATGGCCACCATCTTCTGGAACATGAAAGGGGTGACTCTGGTGGGCATTATGAAGAAAGGACAAACAATCACTTCAGGGGCATATATTGCTACCCTACAGAGACTCCAGAGACGTATAATGCGAGTTCGACCGGAGAGAAAACTGGAAGACGATAACGCAACGATAACGCAAGACCACACAACAGTTTGCAAACAAGAGAGGCCATCACAAAAATGCGCTTGACTGTGTTACCCCACCCTCCATACAGCCCGGATCTGGCACCTTCAGACTTCCATTTGTTTGGGCCAGTGAAGGATGCTATTCGTGGAAGAAAGTTTCAGAATGACGATGAGGTTAAGAGGTGGCTCCAGCGGAACCCATCGGACTTTTACCAGTAAGGAATAAAGGCCCTTGTTTCGAGGTGGAGGAAAGCCGTAGAAAAGGAGGGAGACTATGTGTAAAAATATAAAGTTGTAAAAAAGGTATGTAACTACTTGTGTACAAAATTTCAGGAACTTACAAGGAAAACGTGGAAAGAAAAAAAAAGGTGGGGCAAAATATATTGAGTGGCCCTTGTGTATATATATATATATATATATACAGGGTGGGTGAAAAAAAGACCCCTTCGAGGTAAACTGTCATATTAAAAAACGTAAGGGGACTAGAGCTCCCAAACTTCATAGATGCTTACCTTAGCAAGTTGTTCGTCTTAATTGAGAAGTTGCTCGATGTGTCCCCCTTCCTGCTCAACGCAGGCCTCCAAACGTGGACGCCACTGATCAATACACCTGTTTACATATCGTTGAGACACCTTCTCCCAGCCGAGCAGAATTCTTTTGCGTAGTTCATCCATGTCTCTTATATTGGTGCCAGGGACGTAAACTTTGGACTTCAGGACTTCCCAAACACCATAATCTAGTGGTGAAAGATCGGGGCTACTAGCCGGCCACATATTGGGTTCGATAATATCCGGTGTGTTTCGTTCTCAAGGAATGTGACAGTTTGGCGTGCTCTGTGAGCAGGGGCTCCATTTTGTTGTAAAGTATATCTTTCACTTTATCTAAATGAATAATTGATGAATTAGTTCTTTTTAAATTACTTTATAAATTTTTAGATTTAGCTTAATCATGTAATCGTGTTAAATTCTGCAATGTTCATTTTCTTTATACATTCTCTCTTCGTTGTAAAAGGTGAAGTCATGTCTTGCTTAGCACTTAATTTTAAATTTTAAACATTTAATTTTAGCTCATATGCATGTTTAATTTTAATCTACTGTATAATAAAATACATATTTCAATTTCCATTTTTAGTTAACTCGACAGATCATGATAAAATCAGATCTGTCAATATGCGGTTTAAAATAAAAATATGGCTCCATCTTCAAATATCTTGCTTATCTGTCTAGACTCTAGACGTTGTTACAGCTAAAGTATTTACCTTATCTTCAAATATTTTGCAAAATAATTCAGCCTATTGAGAATAAAAAAAGAAAACAGGTCATCATTAAATATTAATGATGTCACCAAAAAATTGTGTATATAAGTTGAATAATTTTCAAATGGTCATTCTGATTCTGTCTGATCTGACTTAGAGGCTGAGCAATAGCTGTAACATTTTAGCAGTAAACTACAGTAAGAGAATATCTTTGTCTTCTCCTTCGAGCCTTGCTTCCTTCAGAGAACTTAGTTTTAAAATAGAAAAAATATAATTTCGGGGAACCATTAGAGAATTTAGTAAGTTTCACAGAATCTTCCGATCCACTACAAAAAGAAATCGGAGAGATAGTATATAAGAAACTACTGCGATTCCCTACACGGTACCACTACCAGCTACTCCAGAGTGACAAATCTGTTGCTGCCACCTAACCAAAACCCCGGTCAACCTCGAACCGCCCAAGGCCATAGACGTTGTAAATGTTCAGTTACTAAACAAAAAAATCGTATTCCCCTTTCAAAAAAATGAACGCTATTAAATCAGGTACAATCACAAGTTATATAAATTATATTTTGAAAGTTTCCATTATATTGCGCCGTATACAGGGTGTTTCATAACATGTGGGACACACTTTCAGGATGGCTTCAAGACCTGAAAACAATGAAAAAAGCTTATATAAACATATGCCCGAAATCTCTTTGTTTCCAAATTACAGCCCGTTTTGTGTTCCAGCAATTCCTTCCGCAAACTGTTTACAAACACTGCTTGCCGACATTGTCTGTGAGTGTGTACGAGACTTATTTCATGTTTGGCCTTGCCGACCATAATGTTTTGTAAATTCTATGACATGTTTCACTATCGTTGAAGTAGCCATCAGTCAGTCAGAGGTGCATCGCGGTGTTTCACTGTTCGTAACTTCTTACCTTGAATAAATGCAGTCCAGTGAAAAAAACAACCTTAAAAGTTTTTGTGCTATTCAGTGATAGTGTGCATTTGAAGTGAGAATGGAGGCTTATTCAAACAGAGAAATGGCAGACATGCATCTCATGTATGGACTTACCTGGTGTAATGCGGCCGCAGCAAGACGTCTGTGTGCTGAAAGGTTTCTGAATCGCCGTCTGACAGATAAAAAGACCTTTCAGAGAATAGACGAGCGTCTTGGTGATACAGGATCATTCAACAAGCGAGTTTCAGATGGTGGTAGACCAATCAGCGCCAGAACTGTTGAGTTGGAGGAGCGGGTCCTGAATCGCGTGGAGGAACATCCTGATGTCAGCACCCGAAGGATAGTAGCGGCAGAGAACGTAAGATACACAACTGTGTGGAGAATTTTATGGGAACGACAGCTTTACCTATATCACATTCAGAGAGTACAAGGCCTTACTGAAGCTGATTTCCCACCACGAGAGGCTTTTTATATTTGGTTCCTTCAACAGTGTGCTCGCGATCCTCTTTTTCTATCCTCCATGTTGTTTTCTGATGAGGCTGCCTTCACAAGAAATGGAGTGATCAATTTTCACAACACTCATCACTGGGCCGAAGAGAATCCGCATCCCATCATCCAGTCAAGGCACCAACAACAATTTAGTATCAATGTATGAGCAGGACTTATTGCCGACAACTTAATCGGTCCTTTTGTTTTGCCTGGAACATTAACAGGAGAATCCTATTCCAATTTTTCTAGGAATGATTTAAGCGATTTACTAGATGAAGTTCCTCTTGGTGTCCGACGTCGTATGTGGTTTATGCATGACGGCGCTCCAACTCATTTTAGTCGAGTAGCCAGAGACTATTTGGATGACCATTTCCCTGGTAAATGGATATGCCGTGGAAGACCCATTACGTGGCCTGCTCGCTCCCTGGACCTGAATCCACTCGATTTTTACCTGTGGGGTCATCTGAAATCCATCGTTTACGTGACAGCCATTGACAACGTTGAAATGCTTCGCCAACGTGTAGAACAAGGATGCCAGAAAATCGAGCAATACCTGGAATGTTTGAACGCGTCAAGCAGTCTATGGCGAGGCGTGTTCAGGCGTATATTCAAGCGCAAGGTGGTTATTTTGAGCACTTCCTTTAAAGGTAAGGCGGATACTTGCTGGAACACATAACGGGCTGTAACTCGGAAACAAAGCGATTTCGGACATATGTTTATATGAACTTTTTTCATTGTCTTCAGGTCCTGAATCCATCCTGAAAGTGCGTCCCACATGTTATGAAACACCCTGTATATATATATATATATATATATATGATTGGGATATGGAAAGATTGAAAGAGAGAGAGAGAGAGAATGGGGAGTTCACTTACCGTTATAAGGCATTCTTTCTCTACGTAGTTTGAAATAATCATATATGCGTTTTTCGTTCAGTGCAAAGTTGTTCCGCCAATGCAACAAAGTATTCACCATTGTTATAGCTTTCAATAAGTTTTCTGTCTTCTGGGAAAGTACGGTTATAGTGACGCGGTGGTATTCCGAAGTTCTAATTTAGTCACCATGGATAGAATCTCGTTAATCGCGTATAGGCAATTCAAATAAAACTCACGTGACATTCATTCGCTTCATTGCTTCGGATTGTTCTCCGTTGCAGAACATGGTTGGTTGATGTTCTCGTCACTGTAACTGTGTTTAATAAATAATGCAGCAATTTTCAGGTACATAGTTATTTCATTATTGTCAAACACGCAATTATAATTGTCAAGTAAATAACGGTCTATCATTTAGTTTCCTTCATAATGTATAAGAAAATATTACACTTGTTTATTTATACAACGCAGTCATTCTACTGCATTGTCGAAGCAGTTTAATACAATTTTTCTGTAAAAACCATCGATGCAGTGACGAAATGAAATGAATGTTGTCGAAAGTATTTGGAGTTTGTTCAATCGCACTTGCAAAACATTGTATTACTAAGGTGACCAGAGTCCCGATTTTCTGAAGGACAGTCCCGCTTTGGAGAAGCGTGTCCCGCTGACGTATGGTGTCCCGAAATTGTCCCGCTTTTGGAGATATTGAGCAAAAATGTCCCGCTTTATTAAAATTACTACCAATAAGCTATTTCATAAATGGTTATTGACATACTTCGATTTTTTTTAACTTATCCTTATCACACGTAGATGCTATTATAGACTTGTGCAATAAGTTAGTCTTAAGTATAATGTTAGAATCTTTATGAATTACTTTATAAATACTAAGTTTTCCAGCAAAGATTATTATTATATGAAATTATGTGTATATATATATATAATATATATTTTTTTAAATTCAAACTATACTACAAACTGGCAACTCATTGTTTTAACAGACTGACTGACTCGCTTGTCTCCAAGAGTCGAGTTGGGGTAGAAAATGGCGGTTGTTATTGTCTCTTATTTGATTTTTATTGTTAGTATTGTATATATATTTAGTACAACAGAGAATGGAGCATATATGTATGTCATATGGGCGTTTTTTTTTTGCTGAAATTAACATTGAAATATACGCTTACGAATCCACCAAAACTTGTTTTTTTGATTATTGCAATTTCAAAATTTTCTCAACCGCGATACCCCCTGCCCCCCACTGGACCCCCAGTTGGGGGGTTCAGGATATGTCCCGCTTTTAACTTCAAAAAATTTGGTCACTTTATGTATTACCCTCATTCCCGTTTATGGATTACCTTCGTGACGTCACGTTGCTATGCATGCAATACTGCAATGTTGTAACTGCAATTGCAATTTGAACTCTCGTCGATAAAACGCTACAATACTCTTTATTGTTTTATTAAATGAGTTCAGTTTTGTTGTCCATATATATATATATATATATGCATATATAACTGCAATGACCGCGCAGTATATAAATGAATAGAAACGACATAAGTGTTAAGGAACGTTTCTGCACACGAGGAGGAGAGATAACGAATAATGAAAAATGAGGCGAACCGCCCAGGAATCGAACCCAGGGCCTTCCAATTGCCGGTCGGACGCTCTACCATTATGCTACGGACCTCACTCAATCACAAATCGAAATTCTCCCACATAGGGCAGAAACCAATGCCCTGAGAGGGCACCCTCGCAAATCGTGAATATGCGCATATAACTGCAATGACCGCGCAGTATATAAATGAATAGAAACGACATAAGTGTTAAGGAACGTTTCTGCACACGAGGAGGAGAGATAACGAATATGAAAAATGAGGCGAACCGCCCAGGAATCGAACCCAGGGCCTTCCAATTGCCGGTGGACGCTCTACCATTATGCTACGGACCTCACTCAATCACAAATCGAAATTCTCCCACATAGGGCAGAAACCAATGCCCTGAGAGGGCACCCTCGCAAATCGTGAATATGCGCATATAACTGCAATGACCGCGCAGTATATAAATGAATAGAAACGACATAAGTGTTAAGGAACGTTTCTGCACACGAGGAGGAGAGATAACGAATAATGAAAAATGAGGCGAACCGCCCAGGAATCGAACCCAGGGCCTTCCAATTGCCGGTTGGACGCTCTACCATTATGCTACGGACCTCACTCAATCACAAATCGAAATTCTCCCACATAGGGCAGAAACCAATGCCCTGAGAGGGCACCCTCGCAAATCGTGAATATGCGCATATAACTGCAATGACCGCGCAGTATATAAATGAATAGAAACGACATAAGTGTTAAGGAACGTTTCTGCACACGAGGAGGAGAGATAACGAATAATGAAAAATGAGGCGAACCGCCCGGGAATCGAACCCAGGGCCTTCCAATTGCCGGTGGACGCTCTACCATTATGCTACGGACCTCACTCAATCACAAATCGAAATTCTCCCACATAGGGCAGAAACCAATGCCCTGAGAGGGCACCCTCGCAAATCGTGAATATGCGCATATAACTGCAATGACCGCGCAGTATATAAATGAATAGAAACGACATAAGTGTTAAGGAACGTTTCTGCACACGAGGAGGAGAGATAACGAATAATGAAAAATGAGGCGAACCGCCCGGGAATCGAACCCAGGGCCTTCCAATTGCCGGTGGACGCTCTACCATTATGCTACGGACCTCACTCAATCACAAATCGAAATTCTCCCACATAGGGCAGAAACCAATGCCCTGAGAGGGCACCCTCGCAAATCGTGAATATGCGCATATAACTGCAATGACCGCGCAGTATATAAATGAATAGAAACGACATAAGTGTTAAGGAACGTTTCTGCACACGAGGAGGAGAGATAACGAATAATGAAAAATGAGGCGAACCGCCCAGGAATCGAACCCAGGGCCTTCCAATTGCCGGTTGGACGCTCTACCATTATGCTACGGACCTCACTCAATCACAAATCGAAATTCTCCCACATAGGGCAGAAACCAATGCCCTGAGAGGGCACCCTCGCAAATCGTGAATATGCGCATATAACTGCAATGACCGCGCAGTATATAAATGAATAGAAACGACATAAGTGTTAAGGAACGTTTCTGCACACGAGGAGGAGAGATAACGAATAATGAAAAATGAGGCGAACCGCCCGGGAATCGAACCCAGGGCCTTCCAATTGCCGGTTGGACGCTCTACCATTATGCTACGGACCTCACTCAATCACAAATCGAAATTCTCCCACATAGGGCAGAAACCAATGCCCTGAGAGGGCACCCTCGCAAATCGTGAATATGCGCATATAACTGCAATGACCGCGCAGTATATAAATGAATAGAAACGACATAAGTGTTAAGGAACGTTTCTGCACACGAGGAGGAGAGATAACGAATAATGAAAAATGAGGCGAACCGCCCAGGAATCGAACCCAGGGCCTTCCAATTGCCGGTTGGACGCTCTACCATTATGCTACGGACCTCACTCAATCACAAATCGAAATTCTCCCACATAGGGCAGAAACCAATGCCCTGAGAGGGCACCCTCGCAAATCGTGAATATGCGCATATAACTGCAATGACCGCGCAGTATATAAATGAATAGAAACGACATAAGTGTTAAGGAACGTTTCTGCACACGAGGAGGAGAGATAACGAATAATAAAAATGAGGCGAACCGCCCGGGAATCGAACCCAGGGCCTTCCAATTGCCGGTTGGACGCTCTACCATTATGCTACGGACCTCACTCAATCACAAATCGAAATTCTCCCACATAGGGCAGAAACCAATGCCCTGAGAGGGCACCCTCGCAAATCGTGAATATGCGCATATAACTGCAATGACCGCGCAGTATATAAATGAATAGAAACGACATAAGTGTTAAGGAACGTTTCTGCACACGAGGAGGAGAGATAACGAATAATGAAAAATGAGGCGAACCGCCCAGGAATCGAACCCAGGGCCTTCCAATTGCCGGTTGGACGCTCTACCATTATGCTACGGACCTCACTCAATCACAAATCGAAATTCTCCCACATAGGGCAGAAACCAATGCCCTGAGAGGGCACCCTCGCAAATCGTGAATATGCGCATATAACTGCAATGACCGCGCAGTATATAAATGAATAGAAACGACATAAGTGTTAAGGAACGTTTCTGCACACGAGGAGGAGAGATAACGAATAATGAAAAATGAGGCGAACCGCCCGGGAATCGAACCCAGGGCCTTCCAATTGCCGGTGGACGCTCTACCATTATGCTACGGACCTCACTCAATCACAAATCGAAATTCTCCCACATAGGGCAGAAACCAATGCCCTGAGAGGGCACCCTCGCAAATCGTGAATATGCGCATATAACTGCAATGACCGCGCAGTATATAAATGAATAGAAACGACATAAGTGTTAAGGAACGTTTCTGCACACGAGGAGGAGAGATAACGAATAATGAAAAATGAGGCGAACCGCCCGGGAATCGAACCCAGGGCCTTCCAATTGCCGGTTGGACGCTCTACCATTATGCTACGGACCTCACTCAATCACAAATCGAAATTCTCCCACATAGGGCAGAAACCAATGCCCTGAGAGGGCACCCTCGCAAATCGTGAATATGCGCATATAACTGCAATGACCGCGCAGTATATAAATGAATAGAAACGACATAAGTGTTAAGGAACGTTTCTGCACACGAGGAGGAGAGATAACGAATAATGAAAAATGAGGCGAACCGCCCGGAATCGAACCCAGGGCCTTCCAATTGCCGGTGGACGCTCTACCATTATGCTACGGACCTCACTCAATCACAAATCGAAATTCTCCCACATAGGGCAGAAACCAATGCCCTGAGAGGGCACCCTCGCAAATCGTGAATATGCGCATATAACTGCAATGACCGCGCAGTATATAAATGAATAGAAACGACATAAGTGTTAAGGAACGTTTCTGCACACGAGGAGGAGAGATAACGAATAATGAAAAATGAGGCGAACCGCCCGGGAATCGAACCCAGGGCCTTCCAATTGCCGGTGGACGCTCTACCATTATGCTACGGACCTCACTCAATCACAAATCGAAATTCTCCCACATAGGGCAGAAACCAATGCCCTGAGAGGGCACCCTCGCAAATCGTGAATATGCGCATATAACTGCAATGACCGCGCAGTATATAAATGAATAGAAACGACATAAGTGTTAAGGAACGTTTCTGCACACGAGGAGGAGAGATAACGAATAATGAAAAATGAGGCGAACCGCCCAGGAATCGAACCCAGGGCCTTCCAATTGCCGGTGGACGCTCTACCATTATGCTACGGACCTCACTCAATCACAAATCGAAATTCTCCCACATAGGGCAGAAACCAATGCCCTGAGAGGGCACCCTCGCAAATCGTGAATATGCGCATATAACTGCAATGACCGCGCAGTATATAAATGAATAGAAACGACATAAGTGTTAAGGAACGTTTCTGCACACGAGGAGGAGAGATAACGAATAATGAAAAATGAGGCGAACCGCCCAGGAATCGAACCCAGGGCCTTCCAATTGCCGGTCGGACGCTCTACCATTATGCTACGGACCTCATTTTTCATTATTCGTTATCTCTCCTCCTCGTGTGCAGAAACGTTCCTTAACACTTATGTCGTTTCTATTCATTTATATACTGCGCGGTCATTGCAGTTATATGCGCATATTCACGATTTGCGAGGGTGCCCTCTCAGGGCATTGGTTTCTGCCCTATGTGGGAGAATTTCGATTTGTGATTGAGTGAGGTCCGTAGCATAATGGTTAGAGCGTCCGACCGGCAATTGGAAGGCCCTGGGTTCGATTCCTGGGCGGTTCGCCTCATTTTTCATTATTCGTTATCTCTCCTCCTCGTGTGCAGAAACGTTCCTTAACACTTATGTCGTTTCTATTCATTTATATACTGCGCGGTCATTGCAGTTATTGCGCATATTCACGATTTGCGAGGGTGCTCTCAGGGCATTGGTTTCTGCCCTATGGGAGAATTTCGATTTGTGATTGAGTGAGGTCCGTAGCATAATGGTAGAGCGTCCGACCGGCAATTGGAAGGCCCTGGGTTCGATTCCAGGCGGTTCGCCTCATTTTTCATTATTCGTTATCTCTCCTCCTCGTGTGCAGAAACGTTCCTTAACACTTATGTCGTTTCTATTCATTTATATACTGCGCGGTCATTGCAGTTATATGCGCATATTCACGATTTGCGAGGGTGCTCTCAGGGCATTGGTTTCTGCCCTATGTGGGAGAATTTCGATTTGTGATTGAGTGAGGTCCGTAGCATAATGGTAGAGCGTCCGACCGGCAATTGGAAGGCCCTGGGTTCGATTCCTGGGCGGTTCGCCTCATTTTTCATTATTTCGTTATCTCTCCTCCTCGTGTGCAGAAACGTTCCTTAACACTTATGTCGTTTCTATTCATTTATATACTGCGCGGTCATTGCAGTTATTGCGCATATTCACGATTTGCGAGGGTGCCCTCTCAGGGCATTGGTTTCTGCCCTATTGGGAGAATTTCGATTTGTGATTGAGTGAGGTCCGTAGCATAATGGTAGAGCGTCCGACCGGCAATTGGAAGGCCCTGGGTTCGATTCCTGGGCGGTTCGCCTCATTTTTCATTATTTCGTTATCTCTCCTCCTCGTGTGCAGAAACGTTCCTTAACACTTATGTCGTTTCTATTCATTTATATACTGCGCGGTCATTGCAGTTATGCGCATATTCACGATTTGCGAGGGTGCCTCTCAGGGCATTGGTTTCTGCCCTATGTGGGAGAATTTCGATTTGTGATTGAGTGAGGTCCGTAGCATAATGGTAGAGCGTCCGACCGGCAATTGGAAGGCCCTGGGTTCGATTCCTGGGCGGTTCGCCTCATTTTTCATTATTCGTTATCTCTCCTCCTCGTGTGCAGAAACGTTCCTTAACACTTATGTCGTTTCTATTCATTTATATACTGCGCGGTCATTGCAGTTATATGCGCATATTCACGATTTGCGAGGGTGCCCTCTCAGGGCATTGGTTTCTGCCCTATGTGGGAGAATTTCGATTTGTGATTGAGTGAGGTCCGTAGCATAATGGTAGAGCGTCCGACCGGCAATTGGAAGGCCCTGGGTTCGATTCCGGGCGGTTCGCCTCATTTTTCATTATTTCGTTATCTCTCCTCCTCGTGTGCAGAAACGTTCCTTAACACTTATGTCGTTTCTATTCATTTATATACTGCGCGGTCATTGCAGTTATATGCGCATATTCACGATTTGCGAGGGTGCCCTCTCAGGGCATTGGTTTCTGCCCTATGTGGGAGAATTTCGATTTGTGATTGAGTGAGGTCCGTAGCATAATGGTAGAGCGTCCGACCGGCAATTGGAAGGCCCTGGGTTCGATTCCTGGGCGGTTCGCCTCATTTTTCATTATTCGTTATCTCTCCTCCTCGTGTGCAGAAACGTTCCTTAACACTTATGTCGTTTCTATTCATTTATATACTGCGCGGTCATTGCAGTTATATGCGCATATTCACGATTTGCGAGGGTGCCCTCTCAGGGCATTGGTTTCTGCCCTATGTGGGAGAATTTCGATTTGTGATTGAGTGAGGTCCGTAGCATAATGGTAGAGCGTCCGACCGGCAATTGGAAGGCCCTGGGTTCGATTCCTGGGCGGTTCGCCTCATTTTTCATTATTCGTTATCTCTCCTCCTCGTGTGCAGAAACGTTCCTTAACACTTATGTCGTTTCTATTCATTTATATACTGCGCGGTCATTGCAGTTATATGCGCATATTCACGATTTGCGAGGGTGCCCTCTCAGGGCATTGGTTTCTGCCCTATGTGGGAGAATTTCGATTTGTGATTGAGTGAGGTCCGTAGCATAATGGTAGAGCGTCCGACCGGCAATTGGAAGGCCCTGGGTTCGATTCCTGGCGGTTCGCCTCATTTTTCATTATTCGTTATCTCTCCTCCTCGTGTGCAGAAACGTTCCTTAACACTTATGTCGTTTCTATTCATTTATATACTGCGCGGTCATTGCAGTTATATGCGCATATTCACGATTTGCGAGGGTGCCCTCTCAGGGCATTGGTTTCTGCCCTATGTGGGAGAATTTCGATTTGTGATTGAGTGAGGTCCGTAGCATAATGGTAGAGCGTCCGACCGGCAATTGGAAGGCCCTGGGTTCGATTCCTGGGCGGTTCGCCTCATTTTTCATTATTCGTTATCTCTCCTCCTCGTGTGCAGAAACGTTCCTTAACACTTATGTCGTTTCTATTCATTTATATACTGCGCGGTCATTGCAGTTATATGCGCATATTCACGATTTGCGAGGGTGCCCTCTCAGGGCATTGGTTTCTGCCCTATGGGAGAATTTCGATTTGTGATTGAGTGAGGTCCGTAGCATAATGGTAGAGCGTCCGACCGGCAATTGGAAGGCCCTGGGTTCGATTCCTGGGCGGTTCGCCTCATTTTTCATTATTCGTTATCTCTCCTCCTCGTGTGCAGAAACGTTCCTTAACACTTATGTCGTTTCTATTCATTTATATACTGCGCGGTCATTGCAGTTATATGCGCATATTCACGATTTGCGAGGGTGCCCTCTCAGGGCATTGGTTTCTGCCCTATGTGGGAGAATTTCGATTTGTGATTGAGTGAGGTCCGTAGCATAATGGTAGAGCGTCCGACCGGCAATTGGAAGGCCCTGGGTTCGATTCCTGGGCGGTTCGCCTCATTTTTCATTATTCGTTATCTCTCCTCCTCGTGTGCAGAAACGTTCCTTAACACTTATGTCGTTTCTATTTCATTATATATATATATATATATAGAGAGAGAGAGAGAGAGACCGACCGACCGGAAATTCCTTTCCACGCCGTTCTCAAAAATCATGGAATCAAAACAAAGACCATAAAACTCAAACACGTGGGCATGTAACATGCCCACAGAGGAAACACAGATTTTGTGGTATTTCCCGAAATGCTCACCAGAGGACGTCACCAAGGCCTATAAAATGCGAGTTCTGGAGCAAGTATAGTTTAAGTACCCCTGTGGTGCCTAGTGTGGTTTACGTTTCCCTACATTATCCTAGTGTAGTTTACGTTCCCCAACTTTGTCCGCGTATACCTAATCAAATAAAACGTTAAAACTAACGAAAATATTACGACTTAACCTAACCGATCGTCAATATATATATATATTGACGATTGGTTAGGTTAAGTCGTAATATTTTCGTTAGTTTTAACGTTTTATTTGATGGATTCATTTAAAAAATGTCTCCTGAAGATCCTAGTGTAGTTTACATTCCCCAACTTTGACCTAGTGTAGTTTGTGTCCCCTTTTGCGTTAGGAGGATGTAAACTACACTTGCTCCCGAGTTCTTTCTCAAATCACTCTTACTTGCCATTTTCTCACTTTTGTCGTTACATCTTGCTCTCAGCGCCTTCGCCAGTAACACCACTCGTCAGGCCACCCGCTCTCCGGCTTTCGCCGGAGAGCGGCCCGCCGTTCCTTCAAGGCTCCGGTCGAGCATACACGAAGTCTATCATCAAGTAGGGCCCTCTACAATTTCATCCTGCAAGAAGCAACACCACTGCTGCAAGATGATTTTAGCTGGCCCCCTTTTCAACCTCCACCAGCCTTCAACACTCATCCTCTCGCCGGTAAGGCCAGTCCGCCTTCAGATCCATCTACATCGAAGCCTAAGTCCGTAAATCTTCTCGGAGGCCACAAGCCTACCTTTGTCTTCGAGTTAAGCAACTCTCGCGTAGCCTACATAGTGTAACCTCAGCCTAGCGAATAGGCTATCTTCAAAGTGTTCCCAAATCCAGCAAACTAACTTTCCCATTACGACTACAGTAGGCCTGTTCAATTATTTTACCATATTCAATTATCTTACCGTATTTGTATCCGCTTGTTTATTTGCTCATTTATATATTTTATTTGGTACTTACGTATTATCGGGACTACCAAACTGTTTATTATGTATTTTTGCTCCCGTCATTTTTGTTTAAACTAACGAAAATATCACAACTTAACCTAACCAGTCATCAAGGGCGTACAGTTGACCTAACCGGGCATTTTCATACAAGACGAAGGAACTGAATGATGCTGGTTTCGAACATTTCAAGGTCAATCATAAGTACAACTTCACTGACCCCGACACGGGAGCACACTTGATGATTTGGTTAGGTTAAGTTGTGATATTTTCGTTAGTTTAAACGAAAATGACGTTTGGTAGTCCCGATAATACATAAGTACCTTTTATTTTACTTGCCTAATCCGTTCACTGTACCAACACCGTACTTTCATTACCTCAGTTATTATTTGTCTTAATTATTTATCATTGTGTATTACACTGCCGCATATGTCCTTAGTCTACCTGAATTAGTGTTTCTTGTAATTATTATACTATATAAATTAGGGTTACCATACGTCCGGTTTTTCCCGGACATGTCCGGCAAATTTGAAATTTCTAACATTGATGTTTGAGGCCATAACACTTGCTCTTATTTAATAGATACTCAAAATAGACGACATGTAGTACACAATATATATAACACATTAATACAACGTGAGTTGATAGATACTGATACAGATACACCGGTGCTACTGTAGTATGCGGTCTACCTACGATTCGGCGGTCTACCTTTTAATTATAGCTTCTTATCTTCTTATTATTTTATTATTAGGTTAATTGTACGCCCTTGACGATTGGTTAGGTTAAGTCGTGATATTTTCGTTAAAACTAACGAAAATATCACGACTTAACCTAACCAATCATCAAGGGCGTACTGTAGTATGCGGTCTACCGTTAAGTATGCGGTAGTAGTATGTTTAACTTCTTTAATAATTCCTTAATTGTGTAAATTAAGTTATAATTCCTTTCAATTCATTTTCAATTCCTTTTAAATATTTTGAACGGTAGACCGCGTACTACAGTAGAAACTTAACGGTAGACCGCGTACTACAGTAGAAACTTAACGGTAGACCGCATACTACAGTAGAAACTTAACGGTAGACCACATACTACAGTAGCATCGATACACCTTCCCTCTCCGGAGTGTCCTCTTTTTTGAAAGTTCAAATATGGTAACCCTAATATAAATCATTTTTCATTGCTAAGAATAAGCCATTGTACTCGTAATGTACAATTACAGTATACAGAATTGTTAATCACTGAGAACAAATAATTCATTTCTTTTTCTAATTAAACACAAAACAACAAAGTAATTTCTCTCTTCTTATTAAATAGTGTTTGAAAATAAAAACCCACTCTAACAGACAGAGTTTATTTCCACAACAGTTTCGATGTCCACTGGCATCCTCCTCGGGTGGATACAGAAAAACGAATACAGAAAAACATTCGTTTTTCTGTATCCACCCGAGGATACTCGAGGATTCTGTTGGGGAAATAAACTCTGTCTATTAGAGTGGGTTTTTATTTTCATATTTTGACCTTCACGTAGAAAAAAGTGGTTTTTTGCATTTAAATAGTGTTTGTTTTGGCTGTGCCCCGAAATGGTGATCCCTAATTATTCATTTCAATTTAATTCATAAATTATAGTAAGCCTACTTTCTAGGCCACTACAAATTGGTGATCCGTAGGCTACTATACATACTGTATATACACATTGGGCTTTATTTTTTCCTCTTTCGAAAGCAACTCATTTACAAGAAGTGTAAGTATATAATGTTAATAAAATTATGGATCATATGTAGAATTCGGACCCCAGGTAACCCTAATGGAGAATACAGACCCCAACTTTCCCCTAATGTAGAATCCAGACCCCAACTTTCCCCTAATGTAGAATCCAGACCCCAACTTTCCCCTAATGTATAGATTATAGAAGCCAGACCCCAAACGAATCGTATAAGGACATCAATAAACAATTTAAAGGTTCATAGAAAATTTTATTATTATTATCACAAATAAAAACCATTAAAATCGTTAGGTTAACTGTACGCCCTTGACGATTGGTTAGGTTAGGTCATGATATTTTCGTTAGTTAGCCTTATAAAGCTAACTAAATAAGGCTGGGGTCCGAATTCTACATTTGATCCAATCTTATTAAGTGAAAGTTTAATTAAAAGGATATTGTGAAAAAATGGTATCACAAAATTGGAAAAACGTATTGTTTATGTGTCTTTCATGCCACATAAATTCGTCTAAGTATGAATTTAAGTGTGATCTCCTACATTCCATGTATTGATTTAATAAAACTTTTTTGTCACTACAATGGTTCGGCTAAAACTGACTCGAATAGTTAAAGCGTAGCTTAAACATGGCCTCGGATGTTAAGGCAAATGTAGAAACTCAAATACAGTAGTTAAAGAGTAGCTTAAACAAGCCAAATGGAGAATACAGACCCCAACCTTCCGCTAATGTAGAATTCGGACCCCAATCTTGGTAGGGGTCCGAATTCTACATATGATCCAAAATTATTGCCACTTGCTGTATAAAGCAATAAAAATAAAAACAATAAAAGGAGTTTTATTTTATGTAAACGCGTAATTGAAATAATTAATTGCTTCTAACTTTTTTAGAAGAAAGAAAAATCAGGGAGGTTTTATAGTTAACAGAGGATATACCTTTTAAAAGAGTCTATAAAGAAAATGATTAATGTTAAACTATGAATACGATTAATTATCGAATCCTCTAATGAAATAAATTATGCGTTCTCATCAGCTATAGAGAATATAACATAGTGAGCGGATCTTATTTTCAAAACACGCTACAGAAATAGGTTAATAACTTACTACGGAATACGGGTAATATGCGTTATAACAGTATGGAATGAGCATGAAAGAGAATAGCATATAACGTATTCTCTTAAGAACAGATGCTGACTGACAACTAACGATGCCTAATGTCACATGACCACAAGGGCTACGTCGTGGCCGTGACGCAACACCGCTTCCCGCGGACTAACGAAATTAAGCGAAATTGAGTCTGGGTATTAGGATGGGTGACTGTTCTCTACGTTCAGATGATGTGGTTACCCATAGTTTGAATCCTACGCGAAGCTGTAAGTCTAATACGTCACATGACTTCGAAGTTGCGAAAGAGGTTAAATAACACCAATACAAGAATATATCCACAAATGACATTAAATGCATATTGCTAGTTAATGGATAAACGTTATTTTGTGGTTCTGTTGGTAGGCTAATAGTGATTATATAACTGCTGAATGTTTTGTACATCATTGTGGGTTTAGCAGAGAGAGAGAGAGAGAGAGAGAGAGAGAGCGAAAATTAGATTTTCTGTTGGAGGGACACATTCTACTCGCTGTGTTTAACATTCAGTAGCAAGTATAAAATAATTCGGTGGTTAATTTTATATGTACAGTAATGTAATGTCAACACGATGCCTGTGAATTAGTAGAAATAAAAAAATAAAATGTACAATATACAAGCGGCATCCCGCCTGTTTTCATGTCGGCAACAAGTGCAGGAAAAAGGAAAATGTCATAAACCAAAGTCGGCTCGGATTTCGAGGGAGAAGGAAAGTGACAATTTTCTGTAAAAAAAGGGGATAGAAAAGGAAGGAAATTACTAAACATACAAAGAAGAAGAATAAATGTTAAAACTGCTAAAAACACTGAGAACGTTGAACAAAAACAAACTGGGCGTAAAGAAATGCACAATTATATACTGTATGTCTGCAACTGTTAAAGTGGTCTGGTCTCAGATGTGTATACTGTGTAATACATTCAATCAGACGAGTGCATCAATCTTCGAATAAATGGCAGAAAGACGATCAACCAGGCGAATAATAAAATTACAGATCTTTATAGTAGTACAAAAATGCACTGGACAATGATAAACGTGAAAAGGGATATATTGTAATGTAGGGGAATCAAGGAATACACCAAATATTCAATAGTGTACATGAGCAAGGTAAAGAATAGGAAGGAAAATGTATGGGAAGGAAAATAATAATAATGATGGGGTTGCTTAACTTCCTTCGCAACATTTAAGGTCATTGATGGAGAGGACCTACAACTTCACGTGGGACTCGAACCACGGGTCGCTACATAATCTGGACGCGGAGGACGGTCTCCCAGACCCAATGTCGCTTAACTTCGCTCATCGACGAGAAGTGGTATTATGACACTGGCCACGACGCGTACGTAGCCTGTATGGGAAGGGACTGCAGAAGGTTATCTAGAAGGAGAGTACCACAAGTAGAAGACAATAGTATCAAGAATAAAAATATGAGGATCAGGGAAAAAAAAGGGAATTTCACAATATCAATAAAGGAAAAAAGAGGCAAAAGGAAGAAGTCAAAGAAAATTATTTTTTTTAATATTAAAAAATCGGATTATGCCCGGATGCAGGTGCTACCATCCGCAACATATTTAAACTGTATGAAGAGTGGAACCTGCTATTATGGCGCAAAATACTACTATTATCATATCCTGCCACGTGCTTCCCAAAAAGTCGTTTTTTTACTCGATGGGTTTTCTTTTTTCTTTTTATTGCAAAAAAAACTTTTTTTTATCCTATCCAATAGAAAATCCGTTTACGTAGAAACTAAATATATAGTTTCAATAAATTACTTTTTATATGTTGTAAAACATATAAAGCAATATTTTAAATATATAAAACAGACTTACTTTTAACTGAACTTAAAATACGGCGATACGGGCTACAGCATAGCTTTAATAACATTTTCATCTTCTTTTATATTTCAAACCAAAAATATAGATAACAGTGGATAACAAATTAACTTTTTTCTTGTTCCTCAAGTAAAATAGTGATTCTGGTAGATTTTTGCACAAAGAATACAAATATGGATGCGAAGTGTTTCCATTACCCACAGTTTTTGAACAAATTAAACATGAATTTTGTTTCAAAAACAGGAATATGTAGGTATAATTGGCAGCATTAGAACTACACTTTTCGGGAGGTACTAGGGCTGCCGAAGATGGTACTGTGGCACTGAAAATGGCTAAAATAGCAGTTAGATGAATTGTACTTAATGGGGAGACGAGTGGTTTGCCAGCAAATGGAGAGTACAACTATGATAGAAACGCTGGAACGGGAGTGGTCGTGCGGGATATATATATTATATATATATATATATATATACACAAACTCAGATGGTTCCCTGAGAACATTATATGTTAAACACAGACCGTGCATGGAACAAGGAACTCTTCTGGGAAAATTAAATCCACTATAGTCCGAATAAGTAATGGTAAATGACAAATACCATAGTTTTTTTTCCTTTTTCATGATTTTAGCCCGACGTGGGCAACGGGTCTCTCGCAAAGAGATCCCATAAATATAGCTTCCCTCACCAGCTATCTGCAAAGCAGACAGGATCCAGCTTTGGACGTGGATCTAGGGTTTAAAAGCAAACCTAGATCCCTACACTCAGAACCTCTATATAAGTAAAAGGACTCGTTGCATTCACGTCGTGTTGAATAAATCAAAGAAAAAGGGGGTAACTATTGTATTTTTTAGCCAAAAAACCAAAACTTAAACCTCAACCGGGACATTGAGCGTCCACTTTTCAAGGCACGAAACACGTCCCGTTTAGTATACACAAACTCAGAATGGTTCCCTGAGAAACATTATATGTTAAACACAGACCGTGCATGGAACAAGAACTCTTCTGGGAAAATTAAATCCACTATAGTCCGAATAAGTAATGGTAAATGACAAATACCATAGTTTTTTCCTTTTTCATGATTTTAGCCCGACGTGGGCAACGGGTCTCTCGCAAAGAGATCCCATAAATATAGCTTCCCTCACCAGCTATCTGCAAAGCAACAGGATCCAGCTTTGGGACGTGGATCTAGGGTTTAAAGCAAACCTAGATCCCTACACTCAGAACCTCTATATAAGTAAAAGACTCGTTGCATTCACGTCGTGTTGAATAAATCAAAGAAAAAGGGGGTAACTATTGTATTTTTAGCCAAAAAAAACCAAAACTTAAACCTCAACCGGGACATTGAGCGTCCACTTTTCAAGGCACGAAAACACGTCCGTTTAGTATACACAAACTCAGAATGTTCCCTGAGAACATTATATGTTAAACACAGGACCGTGCATGGAACAAGGAACTCTTCTGGGAAAATTAAATCCATATAGTCCGAATAAGTAATGGTAAATGACAAATACCATAGTTTTTTTCCTTTTTCATGATTTTAGCCCGACGTGGGCAACGGGTCTCTCGCAAAGAGATCCCATAAATATAGCTTCCCTCACCAGCTATCTGCAAGCAGACAGGATCCAGCTTGGGACGTGGATCTAGGGTTTAAAGCAAACCTAGATCCCTACACTCAGAACCTCTATATAAGTAAAAGACTCGTTGCATTCACGTCGTGTTGAATAAATCAAGAAAAAGGGGGAACTATTGTATTTTTAGCCAAAAAAACCAAAACTTAAACCTCAACCGGGACATTGAGCGTCCACTTTTCAAGGCACGAAAACACGTCCGTTTAGTATACACAAACTCAGAATGGTTCCCTGAGAAAACATATGTTAAACACAGACCGTGCATGGAACAAGGAACTCTTCTGGGAAAATTAAATCCACTATGTCCGAATAAGTAATGGTAAATGACAATACCATAGTTTTTTTCCTTTTTCATGATTTTAGCCGACGTGGGCAACGGGTCTCTCGCAAAGAGATCCCATAAATATAGCTTCCCTCACCAGCTATCTGCAAAGCAGACAGGATCCAGCTTTGGGACGTGGATCTAGGTTTAAAGCAAACCTAGATCCCTACACTCAGAACCTCTATATAAGTAAAGACTCGTTGCATTCACGTCGTGTTGAATAAATCAAAGAAAAAGGGGGTAATATTGTATTTTTAGCCAAAAAAACCAAACTTAAACCTCAACCGGGACATTGAGCGTCCACTTTTCAAGGCACGAAACACGTCCGTTTAGTATACACAAACTCAGAATGGTTCCCTGAGAACTATATGTTAAACACAGACCGTGCATATAATGTCTCAGGGAACCATTCTGAGTTTGTGTATACTAAACGGACGTGTTTCGTCCTTGAAAAGTGGACGCTCAATGTCCGGTTGAGGTTTAAGTTTTGGTTTTTTTTGGCTAAAAATACAATAGTTACCCCTTTTCTTTGATTATTCAACACGACGTGAATGCAACGAGTCTTTTACTTATATAGAGGTTCTGAGTGTAGGGATCTAGGTTTGCTTTAAACCCTAGATCCACGTCCCAAAGCTGGATCCTGTATGCTTTGCAGATAGCTGGTGAGGGAAGCTATATTTATGGGATCTCTTTGCGAGAGACCCGTTGCCCACGTCGGGCTAAAATCATGAAAAAGGAAAAACTATGGTATTTGTCATTTACCATTACTTATTCGGACTATAGTGGATTTAATTTTCCCAGAAGAGTTCCTTGTTCCATGCACGGTCTGTGGTTTAACATAATGTTTCAGGGAACCATTCTGAGTTTGTGTATACTAAACGGACGTGTTTCGTGCCTTGAAAGTGGACGCTCAATGTCCGGTTGAGGTTTAAGTTTTGGTTTTTTTGGCTAAAAATACATAGTTACCCCCTTTTTCTTGATTTATTCAACACGACGTGAATGCAACGAGTCTTTTACTTATAAGAGGTTCTGAGTGTAGGGATCTAGGTTTGCTTTAAACCCTAGATCAAGTCCCAAAGCTGGATCCTGTATGCTTTGCAGATAGCTGGTGAGGGAAGCTATATTATGGGATCTCTTGCGAGAGACCCGTGCCCACGTCGGGCTAAAATCATGAAAAGGAAAAAAACTATGGTATTGTCATTTACATTACTTATTCGGGACTATAGTGGATTAATTCCCAGAAGAGTTCCTTGTTCCATGCACGGTCTGTGTTTAACATATAATGTTCTCAGGGAACCATCTGAGTTGTGTATACTAAACGGACGTGTTTCGTGCCTTGAAAAGTGGACGCTCAATGTCCCGGTTGAGGTTTAAGTTGTGGTTTTTTGGCTAAAAATACAATAGTTACCCCTTTTTCTTTGATTTATTCAACACGACGTGAATGCAACGAGTCTTATTACTTATATGAGTTCTGAGTGTAGGGATCTAGGTTTGCTTTAAACCCTAGATCCACGTCCAAAGCTGGATCCTGTCTGCTTTGCAGATAGCTGGTGAGGAAAGCTATATTTATGGGATCTCTTTGCGAGAGACCCGTTGCCCACGTCGGGCTAAAATCATGAAAAAAGGAAAAAAAACTATGGTATTTTGTCATTACCATTACTATTCGGACTATAGTGGATTTAATTTCCAGAAGAGTTCCTTGTTCCATGCACGGTCTGTGTTAACATATATATATATATATATATATAGATATATATATATATATATAAGACTGTGGGTGATAGAAAAAATTTCACTATTATTTTCGAAATTAGCACTAAAAAGTCAGTAAGGAACACCCAACATTACCAGAGAAGCAGAATCTTTGTTGAACAGTGTAATTATATAGACACTAAAATGATTGCTAAATGTTATAAAAACAAAGAAATATATCAAGCATAGAGCAGTGTTTCTCTTTTTGTGCTGGCAAACCCCATTTTTACATAAAAAAAAAATTCGCGATCACCCTCCCTAAATGATGATACAGCTTATACTTCAGCTGCAAAAACAACTCCCAAATTCTTTCCCACATGATAGTGGAACGCTTGGTAAGCGTAATACTTGATCCATTCAGTAAAAGGGTGGTACTGTCTGTCGATTGCAATTAAAATGCATTAACTTACGTTAAATTAAATGAATAAATAATTGACAAGACCCTACAATTGTCATTCCCGTCAGAGGGCTTATGTACATTTTGGACAGCACGGAAAAGTGGTGTCGAATGTCTGATGTTTGAAGCATTGAACGTTTTAATTCCATTTACAACCTCATACTCATGCGAATTGGGCTTCTCATCAATGGTTGCAATTAAAATAGAGGAATGAAACTGACTGTAAGTGTGTTTCTTTGTGTTTAGTCTATGTTCAACTGCATATAAGAAGATTAACGAATGTAAAGCAGGCACAGGTAGCTCATTGAAAGACGTAGATTAACAGTTAAGATGATTATAACATAAAATAATTCCAAATGCAAAATTAATTAAAGTACTGTAGCTTCAACAGTAAAAGTTAATATGATCCTAAAATATGTCAAAAGAAGGTTCTTTACATTATTTGATCAGTTTTGGATTTATCTTTTAAAAATGAAATTAGTGGGGGAGGGGGGTTATGCAACAAGGAGGTGGGGGTTAGCCCCCAAAGTTGCATAAAGGGGGTGAGGGGTTTTGGAGAGAGAGAGAGTGACCTCTCCCTAAAGGGGTAACCCTAACGTGCCCTCGCCGTAGGCGAGTTTGCGAAGCACAAGCCCCGCCCGTAGGGCAGGGAGCCGAAGGCTCTGCTTGTAAAAAGACATTTTTCTAATATAGTTTTATCCGTTACTTTCAAAAATAAAATTCTTTCTTTTTGGAGAAACGAAAAAAAAAAAAAAAATTGGCGTTCAAATTACTAATCAATTCGTAACGTACACTATTTTGCAAAGATGAACTTGATATGAGTCATCCTACTGTGGTTGATTACAACAACTTTTTAAGAGAGGTAAGTTACCTAAATGAGAAACTAAACTAATCTTAACTATACCTAACCTAACCTAACCGAACAACCAAACCTAACTTAACCTAATCAACCTGACTTAACAACCAAACCTGACCTAACCTAACCTAATCTAACCTAACCTAACCTACTCTTCATACTTTTTTCTTTTCTCATCCTCTCTTTACTTGCATGTCTGTAGTTTACATGGTATGACAGTGTTTCTTTGAGTTTAAGACTGTGTTTGCATGGTTTGTAAGCGTTCTTATTTTACTTCTTTTCATCTTTCACCCCTTTCCTATTCTCTTCGACTATTTTTCCGACTTGTCGGCAGTGGCCGGCGGATGGTGATGGTGAGTTTTCTCTCTCTTTTTCTGAATGAATGTTAACCTACGAATGATAGGTTTTGCTACTTACTTAACCCCTTATTCTCTTCTTTCTCTTCTTTTAACCCCCTACTCTCTTCTTTCTCTCGGGCTAACCTTAGAGTGACTCTTAGGGTCTTTGTTAGCCTTAGCTTCTGTGGATCTGTAGAACCAACCTAACCTAACCTAACTAACCTAACACAACCAAACCTAATCTAACAACAAAACCTAACCTAACCTAACCAACCTAACCTAACACAACCAAACCTAACCTAACGTAACTTACTTAACCCCTTATTCTCTTCTTTCTCTTCTTTTAACCCCCTACTCTCTTCTTTCTCTCGGGCTAACCTTAGAGTGACTCTTAGGGTCTTTGTTAGCTTTAGCTTCTGTGGATCTGTAGAACCAACCTAACCTAACCTAACTAACCTAACACAACCAAACCTAATCTAACAACAAAATCTAACCTAACCTAACCAACCTAACTTAACCTAACACAACCAAACCTAACCTAACGTAATTTAAATAGCTTTCCTACATGTTCCAGGTTTGTGCCGAGGCAATTCTAAACCAATCGGATCTTTTCAGTTTCAACTTTTCAGTTGAGGAAAGCCTAGTCTAGGCTTTTTCTCCAAAACAAGAATAGGACTTTAAAGGCAAATCTCTATAATTTCTTTTCGTTTCTCCAAAAAAAGAATGTTCTTTTTTAAATTAGCCGATAAAACTACATAAAAAAAAATTATTTTTATTTAAATTTTTACAGTTCATAAAACTGAAAAGACCCATTTTAAATATCTGAATTAGTTTTCCTCTAAGCCTGTATTGTTCAAGCACATACAGTATCTACTTGTTCAGCTGAGCTTTCCTTAAATGTTTTACTTCTTAGTTCTGGAATCATTTTGTAGCTTTAGCCTGAACGCTTTCAAACTCATTAATATCTTTAATGAGGCATAGGTTGTCTAATTTAGAAACTCAACCTAAGGTAGACCAACGGTACATGAAGACTAGTAATTCTTACTACAGGCAAGACTGGCAAGTCCTGATCTTGAAAAGTGTTACCAACCTAGGCCTAGTCTAATAAATAAAATTAATAAATACATGAAAGACACTGCCCAGAACTAAGCTTAATTGGAATAAATGCAGAAACATAATAATTGTTTTCTCCTCTTTTCGAAATATTATATGATTACGAATAATAAATAAAGTGCACCACAATTTCGCAGTATTTTTTTAACCACAATGCACATGCGTCTAGGCGCAAACAATAGAAAATTAACTTACTAACAAATGAAATCTTTAATTTCTACTCCTTTATATATTTATTTGAAACATTTAAGCAACGTTTTCAGATATTTGAAATATCTAGTAAACATTTCAAAATAGGTATTATTCATTTCAGAAAGCTAAGTTCATAATGAAATGTCGATTAGACGTTTCATATATATAACCAAACGTTTACTACCATTCATAGTGTAGACAGCTGGAACAAACGATAAGAAAAATAGGCATAAAAGTAAAATAGATTTAAGGAGAATGAAGCCAGGAAGAAGCTATGCGAGATCGAAATGGATTTAAAACAAATATTCATTCATGCTCAGCACAAACGAGTAAGATTAGGAAGTGGTAGAAAACAAAAATAACAAAAATTAATTTTTTCTTATGCAAAAAGGAAAAGGAAATATAAAGCAAATAATAACAAATATACCAATAAGCCTGAAAAAATAAGCGAACTGCTTAATTAAAAATTTAATTATCCGAACCAACATTATTTAGGAACTGGAATTTCATGTATTTTGGCCACCGAGAGAAAATAATGGGAGCCTTATGTCGAAATCAAAATACTGACGTAATTCTTAATTTTACCAAAGACTTAATAATGGTCAAGAGATAGTAGTAGCACATGAGCTTAAAGAAACAGTAATTACTAGAAAGATAGACCTTTAATTTTTTAATATAAAACCAAAGAGTAGAGGAAAATAGTTAATGAAATAATCTCAGGAGCGGTCAGTTCTGTTCCACAAAGCACATACCAAGGGTATACAATCTCCGTTCCGTGAGGAAGAGAGAAATCATACGCTCTCGCTACAAGCAGAAATTTTGAAATAGAAAACTGCCAGATACTGTCAACTTATGAAACCTTGGAAAGCTGTCAAAACCTTAGAAAAATACATGAAATCATAATTCAATTGCCCTTTATTTTAAAACCGTGTTTTCTTATAATATCCCTATCGTCTAAGTCAGGGATGTTTAAACTTGTGCACGCGGGCACATTTGTGCTCGCGAAGCCATTTCGGTGTGCCCACGAGTAGCTCCCCAGATGAGGTTTTAGAGACCGGTTAATAGAAAGAATATTGCAATTAAAACCAGATAATAATATTTTTATGTGTTTTATGTATTTTTTAATCGTAATATTTTTTGAGTGTGCCCGCCTGTGCTCCAGCATTTGGAAAATGTTCCCGCCTACGAAAAGTTTGAGCACCCCTGGTCTAAGTCAAAGAAATTCTCATAATTTACGATATCTAAGTGATTCAAATGGCTTACCACGTAATGTTAGAATAAGCTTAAAGAGAGAGAGAGAGAGAGAGAGAGAGAGAGAGAGAGAGAGATTATCAAGCGCTAAATATGAACCCCGCGTAAACAATTTGAATTTCCCAAATGCAGCCAGTTGTGTGATTTCATACGCGCACAAAGAAGACGTCTATTTAGTATTCGCAAAGAAACGGTGTGCCATTAATTGATTTTCTTGCAAAATAGCCAATTTCGAAGCAAATTGTGTGGCGGGACACTTCCATCGACTTGAATAGATGTGGTTTTCGTGTTTTTTAAATTTTATTTATAATTTTTTTAGCTCCTATCCATGGATGGAACATGTGTAATGGTGTCCTGTATCTTTAAATCAGGTATAGGCCTAACGTTAATGATATCCCCCTTTTTCATGATAAAAAGTAGTATTTATAAAGATAATTCACCTCGACATCGCGCGCGCGTGCACACACACACACACACACACACACACACACACACACACACGTAGATACGGTATTATATATTCTTTAAAACCAAAATACATTTTTATATTTATTATCTAAGTCTTTAGCTCAGTATCAGGGAAATAACAATTCCAAAATGTGATCCAAGAAAATATTAAAATTTTAGGGCGTTGAGATGGCTTCAGGGAAGATGCTTAAATAGTTCAAATTCATTCGTTCGTTCAGGGAGGAACAAATAAGTAATTTAATTTTATGCGTTCAGACCATAAAGGCATCTTTTATCTTGCAAGCTACTGTGTAACTTAAAGCTTTTTAGCTATGAAGAAGAATTATGTGGATGCTGTACGAGAGAGAGAGAGAGAGAGAGAGAGAGAGAGAGCAGAAATGCAGAAATGCAGAAATGTGTGAAACGTTTCACTCAAAAAGTATTTTGTGCTTGTGACGTATAAACCATAAGCACTAATAGCAACACACTATCTTGTGTTTATATCGTACATCTTATTCCATTTCCAAAACTCTTCTGTTAATAAATAGCATTCAGGTTTTCGGTTACCTTGAGAGGAAAAATAAAAATGGCGCCGATTTTTTGGCTGTAATTTTTCATATTTTGTCCCCAATGCCTAATGAAATTTTTCTCCATCAACGTTGCAATAAAATGGATTCATCAGTACATACCATACATGACATCGAAGATATCGGTTCAAGGTTAACTTTGCTGCTTCAATTTTATAGTCATAAACTGGCCAAGTTGGTACGCACTCCCAACGTCTCTTAGATAAGCTCACACTTAACACACACACCCACACACACACACACACACACATATATATATATATATATATATATATATATATATATATATATATATATATATACACCTTTCCTTTCAACCTTTCAAAGGTTCCGTGCGATGATTCCTCATTTCGCGAAGGTCAAGCTTGTCGCTCCTCCTCTCGAGTTGGCCTGGTGAAGTAGTAAGTTGGCTTCTTGTACTCTCCACCTCACATAGCCAGGTACGCCCGGCTCATCGGGGATTGTTCTGAGCCAGGCGTCTAATCTTCTTTTGAAGATGTCCACTGCAACACCATTCGTATTCCTTAGGTCTTTGGGCAGCTGATTAAACAGTTTTGGTCTTCTCACAACAAAACTATTTTCTTTCAGGGTTAAGGATGTTCCCTGTCTTGCCTTTAATTTAGGAACACGACACAGCCTTCCTTTTCTACTTTCCACTGTTGTTTGGGGAGTTACAGGGTTCAGAGTAAGATTAGGGACTAGTTTCTCCATTATTTTCCAAGTGTAAATGATGGTGTATATCTCTCTTCTCCTTTCCAGTGAATATAGGTTTAGTTCGCGTTACCTTTCCGACTAATTTAGTTCTTTGCACCCCTTGATCTTGGCTGTGAAGCTTCTCTGAATCCCTTCTAGCTATCTAATGTCCTTTTTTATATGGGGATGTTAGGACCGAGCAGTATTCCAATTTGGGCATGATCAGTGTTTTCAGTACAGGACTCATTATATTCCTATCCCTTCGTTTAAAGGTTCTCAGTATCTGCCAAGTTATTCTCTTTGCTCTGTTTACTGTTATCTTATTTTGTGTTTCAAATTTCGCATCATCAGTCATTACAACCCCTAAACCTTTTGCTCTAGAACTTCTCTGAATTACGTGTCATTTGGGCTATAATATTCCATGGATTTTAGGTCTTCTCATTTTCCGTACCGTAACAGCTGAAATTTCTCAGTGTTAAACTTCATATTGTTGTCTTCCGTCCACTTGATGCACCTGGATATATATATATATATATATATATATATATATATATATATATATATATATATATATATATATTATATATATGCCCCCAATAAGGGGCAAAAAAACAAAGGCCACGAGTAAAAATGGGAAAGGAATTATATGCAGATATTATATAAAAGATAATTGCAGATTTAAAAGAGGACAATGTATATATGAACATCCCCCAATATGCAATTTCTTTTATAATAATGTTTATTGTAAATTTGGAGACAGATGCAAATTCTACCACCCGGACATTTGCAGGACTTATGCAAAATATGGAACCTGCAAATTCGGGAAAAAAATGCTACTATCAACCTCTCCCGACGGACTCAAAGAACAAAGGACAAAGTTCAAATGACGATAGGAATAACAATAACAATTGGAATAACAATAGGAACATAATAAGCGAACAAGAAATTTTTTTCAACATCGCGGACACGTTACGGATGCTAAATGTCATGCACATGCAGTTGACACAGCTGGAAACCCCCGAGCCAAACCGCTACCGGGCAAGAAGCTACCAGTACAAGTAGACGGAAACGGGATCTCTCTCGGAGGATCATAGGGCAACGAATCAAGCGATATTGAAGGAAAACGAACTTGAAATGCACAAGGGGCAACGAAAAACAGAGAACATAAAAATTGTCCTGGCTAATATTCAAGGAATAAGACCAAACCAATCACTTAATAAAGTTTCGTACCTGAAAGGATTTATGGACGAAACAAGGGCGGACATCGCATGCCTCACAGAAACTCATCTTAAGGATTGCCAAGGAAATTGTGAAAACTGTGAACATTGTATTGATAAGAAAGAGAGAAATATAGAGGGCTTCAACTTACTAAGAGCGAATAGAACGACGAGACGTAAAGGTGGCTGTGCTATATATGTACAGGAAGGTCATATGACAGAGACGATAATAAGTAAATCAAACAGCTATGTAGAACTACTAGCAGTGAAAATAGAAAAACTAAACGTGATACTAATAGTCATCTATAGACCTCCAAACACCCCAACCTAAAAATTCTCGGAGGCCATTGATAATATCAGAAAGCTAATAAAGGCCATAAACCCTCCATCCCCCAATATAATGATCAGTGTTGGGCACTAAAGCGTTAATCCGATAACAGTTAATTAACGAAGTTAACTTTTTTAACGGACTATTAACGGAAGTTAATTTCCATTTATCGTTATCGGACCAGTTAATTTCCGATAACTCGATATTTATTCTGTTAAAGTCCGTTAACACGTTAACTGCGAGGAGTCATTCACGGAAGATCACCGCTCCGCGAATGAATTCAAACCGCCATAACTTCAGTCTGCCAATTCCATCCTCTGCCGCAGTGGAACGGCTCTTCTCTCTCGGCAAGGACATCCTGAGGCCCAAGAGGTCAAGACTGGCAGTTGGGCCTAACTTTGAGAAGTTGGTCTTCCTGAAGGGCAACCAGCACATTGTGTCATAGTCTTTAATAAATGTGCCTAAAATTTAATTTTACCTTTCAGTTCCCGCCATAATAATTCTATGGTAAATTAAAATTTAGTTAATGGTTAGTGGTTACAAGGGTTTCAAAACATGTAATCAGTACATTTTTTATTAAAAATAAAAAAAAAAGTTATTAAGCAAAAAAGTTGCAAAACTTGAAAAAAATACAGTTAAATACCTATTTATTGTTGGATTTTGCATAAATAAACATTTTCTATGGGTTTTAAAGCTTTTTTCCTTGATTTTGTTAAATGTTAGTAAAGAAATAGTTATCGTTAACGGATTATCGTTAACTTCCGTTAACTTTGTAGTAAAATTATCGGATTATCGTTAGCGGAGTTAAAAATTGGGGTTAACGGATTATCGTTATCGAAGTTAACTTTTTGGTTAACGGTGCCCACCACTGATAATGATCTGCGGAGACTTTAACTTCCCATTTATAGAATACAAAAAGTGGATAGGAATATATATATATATATATATATATATATATATATATATATATATATATATATATATATACATCAGGACAAGGGGGGCACAAGAGAGGACCAGGAGCAAGCAAAAATGTTGATGGCTCTCACAAATGAGTTTATGCTGACACAGGAGATAACAGTAAATACCAGAAAAAATAACTGCCTGGATCTGGTATTCACGAATAACACGAACTTGATTGCTGATATAAAAATAACCCCAACCATTATCTCAGACCACAACTTAATCGAGATGTCAACAAATATGACGACAGCATTAAAAGACAATACACTTATTGAAGAAAGAAGCAAATTTGGGGCCTTTAACTTAAACTCCAAGACTATAAATTGGGAAGATCAGATCGCACATGGCTCAAATAGAGTGAAGAACAAGTTTCGAGAATAAAACAACTGAAGAAATGCTAACAACCTTGGAAGAAAAAACGCTGAGAAATTTAGAAATATATGCTCCGAAATCACAGCCAAAAGGGAAAGAGGAGTTGGCTTGAGAGGCAAAAGAGAAGACTATTCCGCAAAAGAAAAGAGAGTGGAGGCGAAGTGAGGCAATTGCGGAGGTAATGACAGGAAAGTAATACAAGAAAAACTGGAAGGTATCGATAGGGAAATAGAAGCCCTGAGTAAGGACCATACAGAGAGGGAAGAGGAAAAGGCGGTAGAAGCAATAAAGGAAAATCCAAAATACTTCTATAGCTATGCAAAAAGGAAAACAAAAACGCGCGCTGCTATTGGGCCCATAAGAACGAGAAATAATGAACTAACCGACGATCCAAAACAAATATCTGAAACATTGAGAGCTTAATATGAATCAGTTTTCAGTACCCCAAAAAGATTCAAAGCGATACCTGACATAGATGCATTCTTTGAAGAGGAATTGCAGGGAGAGTATATAACAGACTTTGATTTTACCCCAGAAGATGTAGCGAGAGCTATAGGAGAAATGAAACCATATTGAGCTGCAGGTCCGGACAAGTGGAACGCATTATTGATTAAAACCTGTAAAAATGAAGTAGCTACACCTTTCCACTGGTTATGGAGAAGATCCCAAGACACTGGGGAAATATCGAGCATCTTGAAAAGAGCAAACATTGTCCCTATATATAAAGGAGGGGACAGATCTCAAGCAAAGAACTATAGACCAGTGTCATTGACGTCCCACCTCACAAAAGTATTTGAAAGAATAGTTAGAGAGAAAATTTATGATTTCCTGGAGACACTGCAAAGATTCATAAAATCAGCATGGATTCCGATCAGGTAGATCATGCCTGTCACAACTAATAGAACACTACAATAATATCCTAGATGCACTGGAAGGCAATGACAACTACAATGTTATATACACAGATTTTGCTAAAGTTTTCGACAAATGGGATCATGGTATAATAGCACATAAAATGAAATATATGGGAATAACAGGCAAAGTGGGAAAATGGATCTACAACTTCCTCAGAGAACGTCTGCAGGTCGTCAGAATTCAAGGTATATCATCATCAGAATCAGAAGTACGCAGCTCAGTACCACAAGGGACAGTACTGGCCCCACTCCTGTTCATTATCATGCTAACAGATATAGACAGCGGAGTAAACAGCAACAGTGTAGTAACATCGTTTGCAGACGATACAAAGATCAGCAGAAAAATCAGCGATGTACATGAAGTGGAAGCTTTGCAGAGGGACACGAACAAAATATACAAGTGGTCTGAAGACAACAACATGACTTTTAACTCCGAGAAATTTCAGCTCTTGAGATATGGTAGAAAAGAGGAACTTAGACTGCATATTATGCTCCAGAGAGACAGGAAATTCAGAGAAGCACGAAAGCGATCGATCTGGGGTAATAATGACCGATGATGCGAAATTCGAAACACAAAATCAGATTGTGATAAATAAAGCAAAAAGAGTTGCGGGACAGGTACTAAGAACGTTCAAGAGAAGGGACAGGATAGTAATGATTCCTCTGCTAAAATCACTGATTATACCAAAACTTGAAAACTGTTCAGTTTTGACGTCCCCATATAAAAAGGAAGAAACTAATAAACTAGAAGAAACGTAAAGGCATTTCACAGCCAAGATTGATGGTTGCAAAGAACTCAACTACCGGGAAAGACTACGTAAACAAAACCTTTACTCCCTGGAAAGAAGAAGAGAGAGGTACACCATAATTTACATATGGAAAATGATCGAAAAACTGGTACCAAACCTAAAACTAAACCCAATTACCATTCAAACAACACTGGAAAATAGGAAAGGCAGAATGTGTAGTGTTCCCAAATTAAAGGCACGAAAAGGGACCTCCTCAACTCTGAAGGAAAATGGCTTGGTTGTCATGGGGCCAAGACTCTTCAACCACCTTCCAAAGGACCTCAGAAATGTAACGGGGGTCAAAGTTGAAGTCTTCAAGAGAAGACTGGATGCCTGGCTCAGGACGGTACCAGATGAACCGGGCGTGCCTGGCTATGTACGGTGGAGAGCGCAAGAAAGCAACTCGCTCCTCCACCAAGCCAGACCTAGAGGCGGTGCCACCAGCTTGACCAACGCACGAAACAACATAAGGTTCATAAGGTAAGGTATATATATATATGCACACACACACACACACACACACACCTCGTTTAAGTTCCTTGTGTTAGTTTCTCTTCATACGAAGGTCAAGCTAATGGCCCCGCCTCTAGGCCTGGCTTGGTGGAGGAGCGAGTTGCTGTCTTGCGCTCTCCACCGCACATAGCCAAGTACACCCGGTTCATCTGGTACCGTTCTGAGCCAGGCATCCAGTCTTCTCTTGAAGACTTCAACTTTGACCCCTGTAACGTTTCTGAGGTCTTTCGGAAGCTGGTTAAAAAGTCTTGGCCCCATGACAACCAAACTATTTTCCTTTAGTGTTGAGGAGGTCCCTTGTCGGGTATTTAATTTGGGAACACTACATATTTTGCCTTTCCTATTTTCCAGCGTTGTTTGGATGGTAATTGTGTTTAGTTTGAGGTTTGGTACCAGTTTTTCGATCACTTTCCATATGTAGATTATGATGTACACCTCTCTTCTTTTTTCCAGAGAGTAAAGATTTTGTTTACATAGCATTTCCCAGTAGAGTTCTTTGCAACCATCAATCTTGGCTGTGAAATGTGTCTGCGTTTCTTCTAGTTCATTAATTTCTTCCTTTTTATATGGGGACGTCAAGAGTAAGCAGTATTCAAGTTTTGATATGATCAGTGTTCTCAGCAGGGGAATCATTACTGTCTTGTCCCTCCTTTTGAACGTTCTTAGTACCTGTCCCGCGACTCTATTTGCTTTGTTTATTGCTATGTGATTTTGTGTCTCAAATTTGGCATCATCGGTCATTATTACCCCCAAGTCGACCGCTTTCGTGCTTCTCTGAATTTCTTGTCTATCTGGATCATAATATGCAGTCTTTAAGTACCTCATTTCTACTATATCTCAAGAGCTGAAATTTCTCGGTGTTAAATGTCATATTGTTGTCTTCTGACCATTTGTATATTTTGTTCGTATCCCTCTACAAGGCCTCCACTTCATTTGCATCGCTGATTTTTCTGCAAAGGATCCGCAAAGGATGTTACTATACTGTTGCTGTTTACTCCACTGTCTATGTCTGTTAGCATGATAATGAACAGGAGTGGGGCTAGTACTGTACCTTGTAGTGCTGAGCTGCGTTCTTCTGATTCTGATAATGATACACGTTGAATTTTGACGACCTGTAGGCGTTCTCTGAGGAAGTTGTAGATCCATTTTCCCACTTTGCTTGTTATTCCCATATGTTTCAATTTATGTGCTATTATACCATGATCGCATTTGTCGAAAGCTTTAGCAAAATCCGTGTACTGTATATGACATCATAGTTTTCATTGCCTTCAAGTGCATCTAGGATATTGTTATAGTGCTCTATAAGTTCTATATATATATATATATATATATATATATATATATATACATATTGTGTGTGTGTGTGTATGTGCGAGCTTGTCGAAGACGTTGGGACTTGGGAGTTCGAACTTGCTCGCTTAGTTTACGGCTATAAAATCGAAGCAGCAAAGTTACCTTGATCCCATCTCTTCAATATCATGACTGTGGTGTTTCTGAACTTGTATAATTACTTAAATTAACGATAACTTCAACTTGATGATGCAGACTTATAACTAAAAAGCTTGACGCTGAGATGAAAGGCTTCAAAACTTAACTTTTATTTCCAAACTTCTGTTCTATAAAACTATAATTTTACAAAAGTTTATCAAATAATTTCTACAACATATTTGAATTTAAGTGTACGGAGGTTACGTGGTCTGAGAGCTGATAGCAGTTGGATACAAATGACCGAATTAAGTTGCATGGCCTTTTTATGCAAACTTCTTTGAAGGGAAAATCTCCCGAATTGGGAAACACAAGTAAGAAGTTGAAGGATACCCCTTGGTGCTTATGTGAAAACCAAACATGAGAGATAAATAGTTTTGGATGATTGTAAGTGATGTATAGTCTCGGAAAAAAGTTCTAGTAAGAAAAAATGTATGGTATTTATAAAGCTACAGGTACAGAGTATACTGGACTTCCCAGATAAGACCCTTTCCAAAATAGTAATGTTTGTCGTAGTTTAACCTCCTTTGTAACGGAATGGAACAACACCGTAAACAAAAACAAGCTAACAAACGGAAATTTTTTTTTTGATCACCTGAAAATCAGGACCCCCAACCTTCTTTAGTTAGCCTTATAAGGCTAACTAACGAAAATATCACGACCTAACCTAACCAATCGTGAGGTCAACTGTACGCTCTTGACGATTAGTTAGGTTAGGTCGTGATATTTTCGTTAGTTAGTCTTATAAGGCTAACTAAAGAAGGCTGGGGGCCCTGATCTTCAGGTGATCCAAAATTTTATTCAGAAAGAATACATTACACTACAACTATATCGGTTCACAGAATGTTATAACATTCATGTTTAATTTCGTATTTTAGTGACAAGTAGTCTGATCAAAGCATTCTCATCTGATTATGCCACTTGGAAGCATGAGAGCTTTTCAGGCAAATATATTTCACATCCATTTCAGTTTTTACTAAACAAAATAAGAAAATAAATATAAATAATGTAAAATAAAATAAAGTTTCACTTAATTAATTCTGTCATTACAAATGAAAATTGATATTATCGTAGAAATAATAGAAAAATTCAGTGGTAAACAACACGATAAATAATACATGTTCAAATACCAATAAAAATTTATTTTTATTATTATAAATAAAAAATGAGACAATCTAAAAATAATAGAAATACAGATAAATGAGCCACAGTATATACAGGGGTGTTTCATAACATGTGGGACGCACTTTCAGGATGGATTCAGGACCTGAAAACAATGAAAAAGTTTGTATAAACATATACCCGAAATCGCTTTGTTTCCGAGTTACAGCCCCTTATGTGTTCCAGCAAGTATCAGCCTTACCTTTAAAGGAAGTGCTCAAAATAACCGCCTTGCGTTGAATACACACCTGAACACGCCTCGTCATGGACTGCCTGACGCGTTCAAACATTCCAGGTATTGCTCGGATTTTCTGGCATCCTTGTTCTACACGTTGGCGAAGCATTTCAACGTTGTCAATGGCTGTCACGTAAACGATGGATTTCAGATGACCCCACAGGTAAAAATCGAGTGGATTCAGGTCCGGGGAGACGAGCAGGCCATGCAATGGGTCCTCCACGGCATATCCATTTATCAGGGAAATGGTCATCCAAATAGTCTCTGGCTACTTGACTAAAATGAATCGGAGCGCCATCACGCATAAACCACATACGACGTCGGACACCAAGAGGAACTTCATCTAGTAAATCGCTTAAATCATTCCTAGAAAAATTGGAATAGGATTCTCCTGTTAATGTTCCAGGCAAAACAAAAGGACCGATTAAGTTGTCGGCAATAAGTCCTGCCCATACACTAATACTAAATTGTTGTTGGTGCCTTGACTGGATGATGACATACGGATTCTCTTCGGCCCAGTGATGAGTGTTGTGAAAATTGATCACGCCATTTCTTGTGAAGGCAACTTCATCAGAAAACAACACGGAGGATAGAAAAAGAGGATCGCGAGCACACTGTTGAAGGGACCAAATACAAAAAGCCTCTCGTGATGGGAAATCAGCTTCAATAAGGCCTTGCACTCTCTGAATGTGATATGGGTAAAGCTGTCGTTCCCGTAAAATTCTCCACACAGTTGTGTATCGTACAGCCTCTGCTGCTGCTGCTATCATTCGGGTGCTGACACCAGGATGTTCCTCCACGCGATTCAGGACCCGCTCCTCCAGCTCAACAGTTCTGGCGCTGATTGGTCTACCACCATCTGAAACTCGCTTGTTGAATGATCCTGTATCACCAAGACGCTCGTCTATTCTTTGAAAGGTCTTTTTATCTGTCAGGCGGCGATTTGGAAACATTTCCGCACACAGACGTCTTGCTACGGCGGCATTACACTCGGTAAGTCCGTACATGAGATGCATGTCTGCCATTTCTCTGAATAAGCCTCCATTCTCACTTCAAATGCACACTATCACTGAATAGCACTAAAACGTTTAACGTTTTTTTTCACTGGACTGCACTTATTCAAGGTAAGAAGTTACGAATACGAACAGTGAAACACCGCGATGCACCTCTGACTGACTGATGGCTCTACACTCAACGATATTGAAACATGTCATAGAGTGTACTAAACATTATAATCGGCAAGGCCATACATGAAATAAGTCTCGTACACACTCACAAACATTGTCGGCAAGCAGTGTTTGTAAACAGTTTGCAGAAAGAATTACTGGAACACAAAACGGGATGTAACTCGGAAAGAAAGCGATTTCGGGCATATGTTTATATAAGCTTTTTAAATTGTTTTCAGGTTCTGAATCCATCCTGAAAGTGCGTCCCCCATGTTATGAAACACCCTGCGTAATTCAAAGGCGTTTTTATAGGTTAGGCAGGGTAAGCTTTGCCTGACCATTAATTTTGTCAAACTTTAGAAGCATAAATATCATATATCAATATAAATCAGCGCAATTTTGCATTACGACAGTTGGAGGAAAGGTACAGGGAAGGACAGAAGGCATTGCACATGGTTTTCATAGACTTAGAGAAGGCGTATGACAGGGCACCGAGACAAGAGGTTTGGAGGTGCTTGAGGGAGAAGATGGTCCCACAGAAGTACGTCAGATTGATTCAGGAAATGTATAGAGGGGTTACGACGAAAGTGAGGTGTAGTGGTGTAACGGAGAGTTTTGGAGTTGGGGTTGGTCTGCATCAGGGGTCAGCACTGAGTCCATTCCTATTCAACGTGGTGTTGGATGTGTTGACTGAGGAGGTTAGAGGGGTTGCTCCTTGGTGCATGATGTATGCCGATGATGTAGTGTTGTGCGCAGAGAGAAGACAGGAGGTAGAACAACAGCTAGAAAATTGGAGGGAGGCATTGGAAAGTAGAGGTATGAAAGTTAGTCGGAAGAAGACTGAATATCTGAGATGTAATGTACAACCGGATGAAGGAGGGGGAGTGATGTTAAACGGTGAACTGATCAAACGGGTAGATCGTTTTAAATACTTGGGATCAACAATCGAGGCAGAGGGGGGAGCAGAGGGAGAGGTGAATCGTAGGATACAGTCGGGATGGAGGAGCTGGAGAGAGGTGTCGGGAGTTCTCTGTGATCGTAGGATGCCGGTGAAGCTGAAAGGGAAGGTCTTCAAAACAGTAGTTAGGCCAGCCATGTTGTACGGAATGGAGACGGTGCCAATAAAGAAGACTAGTGACAGAAAGATGGATGTGGCTGAAATGAAAATGCTGCAATGGATGTACCGTGTAACTAGAAAGGATCGAATCAGAAACGAACGCATTAGAGGAACGGTGAAAGTAGTAGAGGAATCAAGAAAAGTCCAAGAAGCCAGACTGAGATGGTATGGGCACATGATGAGAAGAGAGAAGGATTACGTGGGACGTAGGGTGCTGGAAACGGAGGTGCCGGGACGGAGAAGAGGTAGACCGAAGACGAGGTGGAGGGATTGCGTGGCGGCAGACATCCGGGAGAAAAATTTGGACGAGGACATGGTGCGTGACAGAAGAGAATGGAGGAGACTCATCAAGAACAACGACCCCATATAGAGATGGGATTTAAGTTGCAGAAGAAGAAGACAAAATCTGTCGATCGCGCCCTCTTAATTCAATATCATATGATTTCTTTTTTTCATATTAGCTATTACAACCTAAAACGCACTGCCTACCTTGAATATATAATATAAATTCAACTAGTGTGGCGGATTTGATATATGCCATTTTCAGTACAGAGTAAATGTACATATAGTCAGCATGCGGACTTTCCTACTAAACGATACATTTCGCACGCTTACACTCATTATGAAGCCATCCCGTATGAAGAAATATGAGAAACTACGATTTTGGGGTGGGGTTAAAGGAAGAAGATTGATAGGCGAATGGTGTATGACGTCACAAGGGGATTTTTTTGGGGGGGGTTTGCGTGAATATACAAATCACTTAGTCTTCAGTATGACAAGTTTGACAACGTGTGAGTGATAGATGATGTGATCTATGTGCTTTCTTTTCAATATAAGTTACTATTCTAATGCCTTATTATAATGGAAATTAGTGTCGACTATTTGTTAAAAAACAATTTTTTTAAATTGGAAAGAGAACTGCAAATTCAGATTAAAAACTCAGGTAGGCCTAAATTAAATAATTTCAAAGTAATAATACCTGATAAACAAGGCAATAGAACCTTCTCAAATGATTGGTTTAGCAAAAAATATGGTTGACTGGATGCCCAATAAAACAGAAATTGTTCTGTTGGCTTTGTTTACTATTTAATAGTGATTCTGAAAACGAGGTATGGAGTAAAGAAGGCTATCGAGATCTTAAAATTTGAGCAAAGCATGTACAAAACACGAATCATCAAAACTGCATTTAGAATGTGTAATGAAATTAAGTTTGTTTGCCAAGTATATATATATATATATATACATATATATACAGGGTGTCCGAGAATTATCTGTACAATTTTTGGCTGTTATTAAAAGTCAACCATGCAGTGTAGAAATTCCAGTGTTGTCCCATTTTACAGAGAATCTCATTGTTTTTTCTGATACCACGTTTTGACAAGTTTTTTAGAAATGTACGCGGGTGACAGACATTGATGATTTGAAAGCAAGAATCACAGCTGCTATTGAGCGAATTGATGTGGATATGCTGCAGCGTACATGGCAACATTTGGAGTATCGATTGGATGTTTTGCGAATCACTAATGGTGCACATATCGAATGTTTGTAACAACGTTACTTTAATAAAAGAAACTTTTGAAAATACAGATTCTAAATAATCTTGTTTAAGAATTTTACGTGTGTTATCAAGAATTTTATTAAAAGATGAAATTGTACAGATAATGTTCGGACACACTGGAATTTCTAAAAAACTTGACAAAACTTGGTATCAGAAAAAACTTAATGAGATTCTCTGTAAAATGGGACAACACTGGAATTTCTATACTTCATGGTTGACTTTTAATAACAGCCAAAAATTGTACAGATAATTTTCGGACACCCTGTATATATATATACAGGGTGTACATAAAGTCAGGATCTATTTTTGTGAAGCACTTGGAAATTATATGGAATTCAATCATAAAATGATAAAGTGGGTAACATTTATTAAATAATTAAGAGTAGGATTCGACGTGACGCCCATCAGTATCCCTGCACAGCTCAAATCGTTCCGCAGCACAGAGCCGGATTTAGACGTGTGGAGGCCCTGGGCAGCCTCCATGTGGAGGCCCCCCTACCTTAGGGGAAGACATAATTGAAGTCATCCATAAGATTCATAATATAATTAACATACATACACTTTCAAAACATCGTGCATTCTTGTGTCTGTCCATTCCACTCATTTCTGCAAAAAATGAAAGCCTCGGGTTACTCTGGTATTCCATTATAGTGAGAGTAGGCCTAAAAGAGTAATAAAAACAAAATAATATCAGTACACAACAAATAGTAATTGGTAAAAGTTTATGTACTACAGTGGTATTGGATGCGCGTGTTTTTTTGTTGATCATCTATCGGGTTTTTCTAGTTTCGGGTTTTTTCTATTTTGATAATGGCTTGTCAATATGTGGAGGCCCCCAAGATGTGGAGGCCCGTGGGCAGCTGCCCACTTTGCCCACTCCTAAATCCGGCCCTGCCGCAGCATTTCTAAACACATTCTGGAGCATGTGCGGGGTTATGTTATCTGCAGCAGTTCGTATACGTAAGTTTTCAAGACTCGTAATCTTCGTCTGATAGACGTGCGATTTGATAAAGCCCCATGCAAAGAAATCTAAAGGGGTTAAATCTGGTGATCTCGCTGGCCAAGGTCTGTTGCTTCCGCGTCCGATCCAGCGATTTGGAAAACGTCCATTTAGATAATCCTGAACAATTTTGGCATAGTGACAAGGAGCACCATCATGTTGATAGACGACGGGGATAGGATTGTTTGTACCGTCGTCTATCAACATGATGGTGCTCCTTGTCACTATGCCAGAATTGTTCAGGAGTATCTAAATGGACGTTTTCCAAATCGCTGGATCGGACACGGAAGCAACAGACCTTGGCCAGCGAGATCACCAGATTTAACCCCTTTAGATTTCTTTGCATGGGGCTTTATCAAATCGCACGTCTATCAGACGAAGATTACGAGTCTTGAAACTTACGTACACGTATACGAACTGCTGCAGATAACATAACCCCGCAAATGCTCCAGAATGTGTTCAGAAATGCTGCGGAACGATTTGAGCTGTGCAGGGATACTGATGGGCGTCACGTCGAATCCTACTCTTAATTATTTAATAAATGTTACCACTTTATCATTTTATGATTGAATTCCATATAATTTCCAAGTGCTTCACAAAAAGATCCTGACTTTATGTACACCCTGTATATATATATAATATATATATATATATATATAATATTCTGCCTACCCAATGCACAGTCCAAGAACCGCCTCTGGTATATATATATATATATATATATACAACTGCAAAGAACACGCAGTATAAATAACGTAAAGAACGACGCTTGTATAGGAGATATTCCGCGCAAGACGAGAGAGAGAGAACGAAACAAATGAAAAATGAGGTAACCACCCGGGAATCGAACCCGGGATCTTCCGATTGCCGGTCAGATGCGATACCATTACACCATGGGCCTCACTCTTCCAAATGCCGTAATTCTTCTACATACTCGCAGAAACCAATGCCCCAAGGGGGCACCTCCCGCATGCCGTAACATTATATACATTCAACTGCAAAGAACACGCAGTATAACTAACGTAAAGAACGACGCTTGTATAGGAGATATTCCGCGCAAGACGAGAGAGAGAGAATGAAACAAATGAAAAAAATGAGGTAACCACCCGGGAATCGAACCCGGGATCTTCCGATTGCCGGTCAGATGCGATACCATTACACCATGGGCCTCACTCTTCCAAATGCCGTAATTCTTCTACATACTCGCAGAAACAAATGCCCCAAGGGGGGTTCGATTCCCGGGTGGTTACCTCATTTTTTCATTTGTTTCGTTCTCTCTCTCTCGTCTTGCGCGGAATATCTCCTATACAAGCGTCGTTCTTTACGTTATATATATATATTATATATATATATTAGTACTGTATAATAGGTCGGATATTTTGCATCGAAAGATGTCATTAACATTCATATCATTGTTCGCATTCCTTTCAGGCGGACGCAAACATAGTGTGGAGCAGATGAGAGATTTCCATTTCATGATGATCGAGCCGAATCCCTTGATAACCTTCAGAGAGTTGAAATCTGCGAAATCTGTGAAATCTGTGAAATCTGGTCTTGGAAGCCGCGAATGTCTTATATGTCGTCAGTAGAGTCTTAGATGCCCAACTACCGTATTTGACGGCTTACAAGACGCTGCGCCGTGAAAGACGCACCTTAATTTTGGAAAGGTAAATTCAAGAAAAAAAGTTTTTGATGCACTTTATTGTAATACAATGGATATGTAAAATTCAATAAAAAGAAAACCCAAAAGCCAATAAAGAAAGATAATATGATTATTAATCTTATTATTTGTTATTAATCAACTTCAAATTCATTACTGACATTATCATCATTATCCCCATCATCATAATCATCATCATCTTCACTTGTATCACTGTCACTCTCATACAATACATTACTCGGGCTAACCTTAGAGTGGATCTTAGGGTCTTTGTTAGCCTTAGCTTCGGTAGATCTGTAGATCTTCAGTGCCATCCATTGCATTACTTATACCACATTTTTTAAAGGACTTGACCACAATTTCAGTCTTAACATCATGCCATGACTTCAGCACTCATTCATACACTTGTGCTATTGATGGACGTTTCATCCTTCCCCACTTTCGGCTTCTAAGACGCAGGGCAATTTTTTAAGGTATTTATAAGGAAAAAAAGTGCGTCTTATAAGCCGACAAATACGGTAATTACCCCAAAACTGTCTGAAAATGTCCCGTTATCACGAAACGCTCAATGAATTAAGGACGCCCGATTTGATTTTTTTTTTACGCGGGAAGGAGGGGCCAAGGTCGAATGCAGGGTTGGAGTAATGGCAATTGAAGCTAAATGTAATTAATTACCAATTTTTTGTAATTGAAATTGTAATTGTAATTATCGGAAACATCACGAGGAGTAATTGTAATTTCTTATTGTTATTGCCAATTTGCCAGGTCTTCATTTTTGCAAATTGGGGATCTGGTAACAGTGGCAACTTTTCTGTGGCATGTCGTTCCCACTCCATCCACTCACTTTTCATTAACCCATTAGTGCCCCATTTTTTTAATGGCTCCTTTTTCTCATTTCTGCTTAATCAGGGGGGGGGGAGGCCACTAAGCAAAAGTTGAACTACTGTACGGTGAACATTCGCTATCCGAACGTCCGGTATCCGAACAATCGCTTTTACGAACATTTTACTTTAATAACTCATTTCGCTGTTCGAACGTTCGAATCCGATATTACGGACATCACCATCCGAACGTCGACGCTCCCTTGAACGTTCTAGAACATTCTCGAACAGCCAGCCATCGTAGGTTTAAAGAACGTGCTAACTTACAAAACATATCTGTGCAAGGTGAGGCTGCAAGTGCAGATTCTGGGGCTGCCTCAGAATTTCCTGAACAATTGGCAGCAATAACTGACGAAGGTGGTCACTGTGCGCGTAAGAAACATTATCAAATCCCTCTTTTATTGTTCTAAATACTCTGCACTTAATTTATTTAGTGTTGGAAATCTATTTATTGTATGTGTATTTGTCTATTATAGCACTAGGGACTCTATATCTTGTGTAAAAATGTCTTTCTGGTGTTCGCTCGGGCATGTTTGGGAACCTAACCCCAATTTCTAACATTGTTCTTAAGGGAAAGTCGGTTTCGCTAAATGAACATTCGTTATCCGAACTGGTTTTCAAGAACGTAACCTGTTCGGATAGCGAATGTTTACTGTATATAGTATGTAGGGCATTAATGGATTTCAGTTATTATTCATTACTCAGCCAATCAATTAGGTACCAATACGCAAAAGCGAGAGACAATACTTGAGTCTAACTTTTGAACTCGTAGAAGGTGGCGTTACTGTAATTGTATTTGTGACTATGAAAACTTGTTACTTCTTCAATGTATTTGTAATTGCAATTGTAATTGCAATTGTAATTGCCAATTTAGGCTTCAGAGTTATATTTATAATTAATGAGACAAGGGGTGTAATTCTAACTGTATTTGTAATTGACCTTGGAAAATTGAATTGCTCCAACCCTGGTCGAGTGCCCGTAGAAAACTCCCCCCCCCCCTCCCCAACACACACGAGAAAGAAAGCCAAAATCAAGGTCCAAGGTTTTCGAGATGCCTGGACACTATGTTTGAAAGATTGGAGGTCACAGACAAGAGGAAAGATGGATTGAGGAAGATTGTTCCAGAGTTGACCGGTTGAGTAAATGAAAGATTGAAAATAACGATTAACTCTTGCATTAGAGAGCTGGACAGAAAAGGAATGATAGTGCGTAGAAAGTCTGGTATTGCGTGCTCTCCTTAAAGGGGGAGGCATGCAGTTAGAGAGTTCTGAAGAGCAGTGTCAGTTACGAGTATATCATAATAGCGATAGTAGAGAGAGAATGAGGCAACATTACAATGAAAAGACAGGGGTTGAAGACAGACAGTAAGAGGAGGGGAATTGATGAGACGAAAAGCCTTTGATTCCATCCGGTCAAGTAAATCTGTGTGGATTGAACCACCCTACAAATGAGAAGCGTAGTCCATACAGGGGCGGACGAGACCCCTGTACAGACAGAGCAACTCTGCACAAATGTTTTTGAAGCTGTTTTTGCTGACACTCCACTTTGACCCTATTAAACTAAATATTTTCACCTTTGGTATTATTAAAAGCGAAAATATATTTCCAAACCTAATTATACATAAAATCCTGGACATTGGGTTTCCAGGACAGAGTTCAAATGCTTCATGAACAGCAAACACTATGCCATTCTCAAGCTGTTCAGTGCAGTCCTGGACGGTTGGCAACCCTATTTTTAAGCCATATACATTGAAAGCAATGCTGGAAAGAAAGATTGTGATCTCCAAGATATCATGATGACAGAGAGGGTGAAAAAAGCCGGAATGACACTCATTTAGTGTAGGGGAAATGCATCAGGAAATCTCAGAAGCCATACTTCACGTGTCAACTGAAACTGTCAATACTGTTACAAACATTGTACAACGTACTTACTCATTTTGTTTATGCAGGAAGGACGGGCGAAGGGTAAGCACCCGCAAAAACGCCCACACCTTAAAAGGAGAAAGAGCCGAAATGAAGGACCAGAATGATGCCATTTTGTTTTTCGCTTCTAATTTTGAAAAGTTTGTGTAGTGTGTAAGATGTATGTCTGTGTAGTGAAGAATAGAGGGAGAAGTGTGTGTTTGAGAGCCTGCTAGACTGCTTACAGGGTAGATGAGGCATGGAAAAGATCAGCTAATGTGGACAGTGACAGAAGAAACGAGAGTTCCAGCACTTTCTGTCTCTTGCTTAACGTCTCCCCGCCACTGGAGTACTTCCCTGGTCGATTGATGCCTGCAATGTCCTGATAGAGAAGATATATGGAACTGAATAGACAGCATATATATATATATATTTCCTGAGCAAAGTGTTATCTCAGGAACGGCAACAAGCCGAGCGTTACGACGTAGAGAGGTGCGCCAGTTTCATGGTACTCGATCACAGTACTGTACAGTGGCGAGAATGTTGCAACAAAAATAGTTAAGATTAATAAGATTAAATATAAGATAACAGATTTGTTTTAAAAAAAAGTACTTGCGGGATATAATATATAAAAGCAGGATAGTAAATTACCCTTAATTGCGGAATTTTCTTGCACGAGGCATAAACCGGCAGGAGTCATTTGGCTTCTGCTCTATTAATGTCTTTCCTTAGACTCCTGCACTAGCGTGTAGCGTCATTGGGCAAAGTGTAACGGATCAAGAGGCACATTTCAGGTTTTGTACAATTGACCTCCCTAAATTCAAAAATGAAAACAAAATTTTTTTGTGACAAGTGCAACACCACCTTTTTCGCATGTGAAAATCGTGAAAATTGCTAGTTACCCATAACTTTTGGACACTCGCTTTCCTAGGGTTTGAGCTATCATTTGACCCCTTACAATGTACTGCTTTTCAAGAAAAATAGAAAAATTTATTTTTGGAATAAACATATACAATGTAGGTAGGTAGGTAGGTAGACTAGATAGTTTTATTTAGTAAATGATACATTAAAATCTTGTTTAGTTTTGAATGACGGCATAAAGTCACGGGATTTAAGTACTGCTCTAATGTAACCATCTCTTGAATCCTTTCCATACACTGCCCCAGACGCTTCAGTTACCATCCTAACACAGCGTTCTACACCTTAGGAGTGACATGGTATCCGGACAACAAGGGGCTCTTCAGTGATCTTATCGAGTTGTTCAACAGAGAACTGCTTCGTGAGTAGTGGTTCCATTGTGCACTCCTCCACTGGTGGAAGTAAATCTTTCAAATTCTGAGCACTTTGTTTGATCTTTGGTGGCCGAAATTTTCTGACTTGCTGTTGAGCAGGTTTGGGAGCTCGTCGAATGGTCTTGATTACATCGATGGCCAATTTCCAGTTTGCTTGATCTGCATCTGCAAGCATTGCCAGTAGAACATTTTCATGGTGAGCCCAATATGCATTTCTTTGGATCACAGGCCATGTGACAGTCTTGCTAGCTAGTGGCACACGACAAACTGTGTGAGTGAATACAGTTCATCACTTGGCTGCGCCATCAATACGTATAGCCGACAAATTCTGCTGGCAGTTGTAACCCATCTTGCATGGGAGATTGGTCCAGGCTTCTCTCGTAGAAGATCTTCATTAATGACACCAGTCCTTATCGCTTTCATCATTCTGTAGAGGTAGGCTTGGTCACGACTCAATTCAGTAAGGCCAACATCCGGGAGAGTGTGGCCATCAGCAATACATTGAATTCCTCTAGAGGAAAGTGGCAAACTTTCACATGTGGCCAAAGCTTTGCCAATTGGTCCTTTCCATTGAGTTGCAGATTCTGTTGGGCCGATGAGTTCCTTGCACAAGTGGCGTAGTGGGAGTTCATTTAAATGCAGACTACAGATGAACCAGTACAAAGGGCGACCCAGGCGGCACTCTAACAGGTGTATTGCTCCACTTCTGTGCCCTGTGTTTGTGGCTGTGCTGTCGGCTCCCACTGCAATTATCTTGTCTGCAATACCCATTTCTTCAATCGCATTTTGAAGTCCATCCGCAATGACAGTGCTAGTTCCTCGTTCCAGTGTCAGATGGCTTAGATAGAAGGTTCCAGGCTCTCCGACCAGCACATAGTGGTCCTCAACTTTCTTTGTGCTGTACCATTTGTTCCCCTTTTTCTCTTTGACAAGTGTCATGTTTTTCCGCCCATCAAAAAATAAAGCAGTGACTTCCACATCGTGGTAAGTTACTGCTTCCTTCAGATCCCTCCGTACCTTCTGCCTTGCTCTCCATACTTTGTGGTGGTCAATTACGTTTATCTGATCATCAGAACTAATGATGCCATAGTCAATCAATGTTGCAGTGCTGATAGCTGCAGCAGCCCTGTTCGATACACCATACCGGTCAGCTTCCAAAGCAACAGTGGGAATCGGTGTGATGTTCCTGTCCTCCTGGGCACTATCACCCATCCACTCATCACCAACACTTTCACCACTGAGTCTGCTTCTGCTTGAGCTGATTCGACCACATCTGCAGAGGATGCTACCTCTTGCCGTTCCGTTTTTCTTCTATTCTCTTCTTCTTGTCTTTCTTGCATCCGATCCTCTCTTGACTTCCTTCTCTCCATCATCTGAGTCACATTCGTATCCGCCCGACTGATCTGCATAATCCGCGTGGTTCTCTGGTCGATCAGAAAGGCATGCTCTCGTCGTGGAACTTTCATTTCTTTTTCACAGTGGTATGCAGGCAGATCATCGCATTGGCAGACAGCTATGTCAAACAACTGATACAGGCTTTCCTCGAACTTCTTGGTTTTTGTGGCCTGCTTGCCTTGCTTCGATGCTTGTGAGCCTTTTTCCATCAATCGGAGCAGCTTGGTCTTCACATTCTTGATTGGCCGTGATGGAATGTTAGCACGATTCCAAAGGTCAATGAGTGCTTGGCATACCTCCGGAAGAATCTCCCTTTTGCTGGTGTACTTGTTCTCCTTCAAGAAGAGGAAATGCCTTGCAACTTGTATACGGGTTGGAAGTTCAGACAGAGGAAGCTCTGATAGTGGAGAACCAAAGACAATGTGGCTGGCAGATCCCCGTGTTCTTTGCGTGCTCATTGTACCAGCAAAACTCAACAAGCATCACACAGGAACACTGAAAGAAAAACACAAACGTATAAATAAAAAATATATATGATTATGAGTATGTATATAACGGGTGTCCCAAAAAAAACTATATACTCTTTATGGCATCATATATTTTATAATTTAAAAAAAAAAACCCAATATATTGTTATAGCAATTGCCAATGAAAGGTAAATTAGTAATCTAAGTGATCAAAATGTTATAGCGAGTTGTTTGCATATAAAATTTAATTAACTACACCAAGTGCTCAAAATGTTCTCCGGCGGCATGAATGCACTTTTGAATGCGTCGACTAACTGATTCGCAGACATGAACTAATGTGGATGCTGTGATGGTCCCGCACTTTTCCCTAATTGCATCCTTAAGGTGTTCGAGTGTTGCAGGTCTTGTACCATAAAGTGCATCCTTCAGGTAGCCCCACAAGTAAAAATCAAGTGGAGTCAAGTCCGGTGAACGCGGAGGATACTCAACGCTTCCTCTTCGCCCTATCCAACGGTTAGGCAACGTTTCATCGAGGTACCTTCTGACATCACAACGATAATGTTGAAATGTAAATGTTGAAAGTAAATGTTGAAAGTAAAAGTCGTCGTTTCCAAACAACTTCCGAACTGCAAGTATAATTTCTGTCTGCAGCATGTCGAGATATGCGGCACCGGTAACTGTCCCATTAAAGAAAAATGGTCCAACCAAACCCCTGGATGATAAACCACACCATGCTGTTAATCCTGGTAAATTAACATGTTTATTCACATAAACGTGTGGATTATCAAGTGACCTGTACCTGCAGTTGTGTCGATTTACTGTGCCATTCAGCTTGAAGGTAGCTTCATCAGACCACACGATTTTATTGTATTGAAAGTGCATTCATGCCGCCGGAGAACATTTTGAGCACTTGGCGTAGTTAATTAAATTTTATATGCAAACAACTCGCTATAACATTTTGATCACTTAGATTACTAATTTACCTTTCATTGGCAATTGCTATAACAATATATTGTTTTTTTTTTTTTAAATTATAAAATATATGATGCTATAAAGAGTATATAGTTTTTTTGGGGACACCCTATATATAAGGCTTGGTTTATTGGTAAACAATAAGTTTACCAATATATATATAAAAATATACTGCACCCACATATGTATTATGTATATAAATATCCATAGGTATATATATATACACCCTAAGACATATAACAAACTTATAAACAATGTAAAACACAACAAAACAAAGAAATCTGTATAATGTACAGGGTGTACATAAAGTCAGGATCTATTTCTGTGAAGCACTTGGAAATTATATGGAATTCAATCATAAAATGATAAAGTGGTAACATTTATTAAATAATTAAGAGTAGGATTCGACGTGACGCCCATCAGTATCCCTGCACAGCTCAAATCGTTCCGCAGCATTTCTGAACACATTCTGGAGCATTTGCGGGGTTATGTTATCTGCAGCAGTTCGTATACGTGTACGTAAGTTTTCAAGACTCGTAATCTTCGTCTGATAGACGTGCGATTTGATAAAGCCCCATGCAAAGAAATCTAAAGGGGTTAAATCTGGTGATCTCGCTGGCCAAGGTCTGTTGCTTCCGTGTCCGATCCAGCGATTTGGAAAACGTCCATTTAGATATCCTGAACAATTCTGGCATAGTGACAAGGAGCACCATCATGTTGATAGACGACGGTACAAACAATCCTATCCCCGTCGTCTATCAACATGATGGTGCTCCTTGTCACTATGCCAAAATTGTTCAGGATTATCTAAATGGACGTTTTCCAAATCGCTGGATCGGACGCGGAAGCAACAGACCTTGGCCAGCGAGATCACCAGATTTAACCCCTTTAGATTTCTTTGCATGGGGCTTTATCAAATCGCACGTCTATCAGACGAAGATTACGAGTCTTGAAAACTTACGTACACGTATACGAACTGCTGCAGATAACATAGCCCCGCAAATGCTCCAGAATGTGTTTAGAAATGCTGCGGAACGATTTGAGCTGTGCAGGGATACTGATGGGCGTCACGTCGAATCCTACTCTTAATTATTTAATAAATGTTACCACTTTATCATTTTATGATTGAATTCCATATAATTTCCAAGTGCTTCACAAAAATAGATCCTGACTTTATGTACACCCTGTATATATCACAAAACGCACCTTTCGTTAGTACCTTGGGGTTTTTGAACACCCCATCCACAGAAAAAACACTTGTTTCTCTCAAGCGAGCTTGCGTAGAACTAAGAAATTCCAGGGGATGACTCACTGAGAATAATTAGAAAGCTGCCAGAAGTACCATGTCAGTCAGTGTTGCCAACTGTAATTAACAAGAATTTTGTATTTGTTACATGCGAAAAAGGAGGTGTTCTGCTTGTTGCAGAAAATTTTTGATTTCTTTTCTGAAATCAGCAAGGTTGATTGTATAAATCCTGAAATGTGCCTCCAGATCGCTCATGACGCTACACGCTATCCTGCACTTGTTTACCTCGGTATCAAAATTATTTTTAGTTTTGTTTCGTTGTTCAAATCCGCCTCATAAAGTGAAAAGGGTCCCAAGTATTTGGTATTTTCAATCGTTTATACTCGTATGTTATTTACATTACGCTTGTACCTAATATTCTCACTGTATGACTTATATTGTTATTATGTTCGGTTGGTAAATCGAGAACAGTTTCATGTTGATTATTTGGGTTCAACCACTCTGACTTTTTGTATTTACCATTTTATTACGTCTGAAAGTTCCAGTATTTTTGGCTAAACTTTTTCTCTAAGTTTTAAGAACATTTATTTAATTTTAAATCGCACTCATCCCATTTGTATTTCATTCTCTTCCTCTAGATTCCGCTGTTTTACATTTTTCTGTCTATCCTCACTCCAGTTTCATCTCTGTTCAATTTTCATTCTAGTTCGTAAAATTGTAGCTTCATTCCAGTGGTTTCTCGTTTATTCGTTCATTCACTTTAGTTTCATATCTTTGCTGTTTATTTTACAGTTTTTAATAACACGTTTATTCGTTATAATGGTGAAATAATAAAAGTTTCAGGTCTTTAATACAAAAGAAAGATTAGTTGTTGACCATATCTCTTCCTCTGTTGATCCTTGGATACAGCAGGTTGATGCGCGTGCCTTTGGGTAATGAGGGTTTGTATGATTTCGGCTCCATTCTTTTACTATTCAGGCAATTTCCCATATTCATTATCAGATACTCTTATTTATTTAAGTTGGTTCATAACTACGCTTTTCCAATGTTAGGTTTTACGAAAGCGTGATAAAAATATATCCTTTATTTACTTGAAAAACTATCAATCTTCTAACGAAATGCAATCGACATACGAGTGAAGCCTGTATTATATTTTCCTTGTTTATAGTTTTGGTAATGAAAAACACTGAAGAATAAAAAATACTTCATTTTGATTACAAAAATTTTTAACACGCTAGGAGTGAAATTAAACAGTGATTTTATAAAAAATATAAAATATGACTGAAGTTTTGTACGTATAAATTAATGCCCACAGTAACATAGTTTATTTACATAAATAGCCAAAGAATAAAAACTAATACGACACGTAGAAAGTCATATAAAAGTGAAATTAAAAAATAATATTATCTGAAGAAATTTAATTACTTTTATTTTACGCTATATTTGAGTATCGCTTTTACTGTATCTTACTCCTCATTACTGTAATGATGAGCAGTTATAACTCTTGCGCAATTGGACTCTTTCTCGAGAGGGTTTTCTAAACCTTTTCCCACACAGTTTCCTTCGCGCTCCATTTCTTCCTGTTTTAAATGTTTTTTCAAGGATTCTGAACCCTTCTTAATCACTATCATCATCATCAACTTTTCAATAATGACGCTCAACATCAATAAGATGGAGCATATTCTCAGAATTAATAATGCCTTTAGTAATTACATGTATTGTAGGCCCTTGCGCTTTAGTAATTTAATATTTACAAACTAAACACTGCCTCTTATACTGTATGTATTAAACCGTCAATAATACTGCTCCAGAAATTATCCAAAATAAAATATTAGCTTCCCAGACCCAACAACGTTCCGGTACAAGACACTCAAACAAGTACAGTAAATCAGAAAACCAAATTATATTCTAGACCAATGATATTTAACCTTTTTTGCGCTGTTACCCCTTGAGCTAGTTGACAAAACCGTAATTGCCCCCACCCCATCCCCTTTTTAAAGACAAATATGAGAAAAGGAAAAGTAGGAAAGAATAACACAATTTTAGTGGAATCATAACTCAGCTTTTTTTGGACAGTGGCGCCAGCTCGTTACCCCGAAAAAGGCCGAATTACCCCTCCGTGGGTGTAATTACGCCGAGGCTAAATACCACTGCTCTAGACTGTGGAACTAGATCTTCATGTTATAAAAGAGAAAATATTTAACACGCTAAAACCCTTCCAGAAAAAAGGTAAAAAATAAATTCATCAAGTCATAGAAACCATAATATATCTATTCCTCACCTATTCCCATTTCAACTTTCTTTCCCGTTCCATTCTCTCTACACACTAATTACAATTAAGATTTGTTTGATTGGATTGTTTAACCTCCGTCGCAAAATCTAAGGTCATATGACAGAGAGGACTTACGGCTTTATGTGGAATCCGAACCACGGATCGCTACATAATCTACTCAGACTCAATGCCGCTTAATTTCACTGATCGCCGGAAGCGGAATGATGACATCAGCCACGACGTAGCCACCAACAATAATTAAAATAATTTTATTCATACATAGCTGACATTTTTGTTTAATGTCAAAGTATTTAATGTTATACAAAATTCTTGTATAGTGTCAAAGGATTTAATATACATAAACTGTATATCCCTGGAATAAAAAATAATGTATTACAGATTGCATACAGTATATGTTTTTTTATGCAGGAAGGAGGGGCCAAGGGAAAATGACCGCAAAAGCACCCTTCTCATAGAAGAAGAAGAGAGCCAAAATCAAGGTCCGGGGTTTACGAGATGCCTAGACACTGCGTTTGAAAGATGGAGGTCATAGACAGGAGGAAAGATGGATTGAGGAAGATTGTTCCAGAGTTGACCGGTTAAGTAGATGAAAGACTGAAAATACCGATTAACCCTTGCATTAGATAGTTGGACAGAAAAGGAATGAGAAAGTGTAGAAAGTCTGGTACTTCGTGCTCTCCTTAAAGGAGGAGGCATACAGTTAGAGAGTTTAGAAGAGCAATGTCCGTTATGATAGCGATAGTAAAGAGAGAATGAGGCAACATTGCGGCGAAGAGAGAGAGATTGAAGACATTCAATAAGAGGCGAGAAATTGATGAGACGAAAAGCCTTTGATTCCACCCGGTCAAGTACGGCTATGTGGGTTGAACCACCACACACATGAGAAGCATACTCCATACACGGGCGAACAAGACCCTTGTACAGAGACAGCAACTGAGTGGGGATGAAGAAACTACGGAGGCGGTATAGCACATCTAACCTCTTAGAAGCTGTTTTAGAAAGAGAGTATATGTGATCTTTCCAGGAAAGATCACGAGAAAAAGAAACACCAAGTATGTTAATTAAGAGAAGAGGAAGGATTGAGTTGTGTGTTGTTGAAAGTAAGGGGATAGTCGTGTGGAAGATTGTGACGAGTAGGCAGATGGAAGAACTGAGTTTGTGATGCATTGAAAACCACAAGGTTTTCTCTGCCCCACTTTACAGAGTATCAAGCCAAAAATTGGCCAATTATTTTGTTTAAGGTTTTCTCTATAAAACTGAATTTATATTTTTTCTATTTTGCAACTTTGAACTTTGAAACTGGAAAACATTTAAAATTTAAAGACAAGATTGTGTTTATCTCAGTTTAGTACAGTAATGGTATTTATACAAGGTAAGAAGAAGGCAGTTTTTAAGACAATTTTGAAGTTTTTATGTTAACTTAACTGCCTATATGTAGTTAGCTGTTAGAGACCTACTCAGCCTGGTTAAGCTATTTTTTTAAATATATAATTATAATATATTTTATTAATTTTAATAATATATTTCTATTTTAAAATATATTATTTATATTTTTAATTACTTTCAGATGTATTTGTTTTTTCAGATGAGTGATGGGAGAAAAAGACTAAGCGGCTCGGAGTATAAGAAGAGAGCTCTGGAGAAAGTTGAAAAACAACGAGATGTCATTGACAAAACTGCGAAAATTGATACTTTCTTCAAGAAATCTGATATAAAGAGCAAAAATGTTGAAACAAATCCGAATGTTCTTTAAAAAAATTAGAATGTAACGAGATTAGGAGTTTTCAAGAAGATCAAAATGTGAATGAAGGTCCTAGTAATTTTAGATTATCTGGTAGAGAAGTTCAAGAATCCTGCCTACCTTATACTAAGTCTTGTGATGTAGGTAGCATCACAACTACCTCCAGCAATACCTCCATTGGACAAGACCCAGCATTATGAGAAGTTAGCCCTTTATCTCATGTCGTTGCTCAGCGGCAACATTTCAAATTAATGTATATAGAAATATCTGGAAGTTATACAGTATATGAGGCTGAGTCGGAGTCTGCGCATTCAATTAGATCCAGACAAAGGCACAAAGCAGCGTTACGTTTGCCATCGACGTGGAAGGTACATTTTAATATATTTTTTGTCCTCTAAAAATCACTTTTTTTGGCTTCTTGCAGTCATACCTATTTTATAACTTATCAGTAATTACTTTCTTTATGTTTTTGATATTGTTACTATTTTTTCTAAATGTTATATTCGATTAATTTGTATGCTAAGTTTAGTTTTATTCAAATTTGAAATTATAAAGGGAAAAAAAGGCTTTTTTTTAAATGTTGCTTGAGGGCAACATTATGGTTTTGAGGTGTTATGAATAGTCTTATTTGTGAACTTATTTTTTGCAGATGGAAACTTCCGCATTTTATAGCAAAAGGCGAACTCAGATACGAATAAACTCAAATAATGGCATTTATGAAGCGGGTGGTGCTGTTTATGAAGAATTGCCAAATAATGATAATTCGGATGAGAGTGATTCTGATGAAAATGAGGATGAAATTGCTCAATTTGAGAAAAACGTAGGTGTTGCTAATTACCAAGTTTTCATAATATATATAGGCTTATACAATATATAAGTAGGCCCTATATATTTTTTTTTAGGAAGAAGGCTGTTCCAATTCTTGAGTTTTGGATATGTGTGTGTGTGCATAGGCCTATTTATATATTAGGTAGGTATCCATATATATATATATAGGTAATATAGTTTTTTTTAGGAAGAAGACTATCCCACTCTTGAGTTTTGGATATGTGCGTGTGGCATAGGCCTATTTTATATATTAGGTAGGTATCCATATATATATATGTATATATATATAATACAATATTTCATACCTAATTTATAAACAAAATTGAAAGTTTTCCCATGCCATTCTTTTCTTGTGTCCCAAGTAGCAAAGACCTGACCTGCACTGCAGTGTCATCTTTTGTGTTCGAATACATTCTAAACCCTTTCTCTAGTTCAATAATTCACAAACTATGTTTAGATTTGTAACATATTACTTTTATTTAGGAGGCCTCAAGAACCAACATGGAAGAACGTGCTGAGCTAAATCAAGAATATGATGATGATGACGTGGACGATCCTGACTATGTTCCAACAGAAGAATTCCTCAATCACACAATATAAACATTGAAAGACAAGAAAGTCCGGACATGGCAAGTACTTCAAGTGAAACCCGTTGGAGGAAAAGAGAAGCCACCGTAGTTCCCTCAACATTCTCCGGAACACACCGTTTATTGAGGTAAATGAAGTTGTTTCTCTGTTTCAATATTTCAAATAGTTCTTTGATGATAATTTGATTGAGTATATTACACAACAGACAAATCTCTATTGTGCTCAAGAAAAACGAGAGATAACCTTAGGTGTAAACTAATAAATACTGACAAGGAAGAAATAGAACAGTTTATTGGTGTACTCTTGTATATGGGTATTTATCCTAATCCTCAATATCGGATGTACTGGAATCCATCTACACCTTTGCCTCAAATTACAAAATCTCTGAAAGGAGGTGTCAACAGATTTGAAAATCTTAACAAATTTTTACATTTCAACGACAATTCAAACTTCCGGATAGAAATTCTACGAAATATGATAAGCTCTATAAAATTAGGCCAATTATAAATTGGGTTCTAGAAAAATGCAAAATGTTGGAAAGTGAAGAATATAATTCGGTCGACGAGCAAATGATCCAACAAAATGTAAATCCTCACTAAAGCAATACCTTCCCAAGAAACCCCACAAATGGGGGTATAAAGTCTTCACAAGTGTGGTGCTTCAGGTATCATTTATAAACTTTGATATATATACTGGAAAAAAATCTGATAAACCACAATCTTCTCTTGGTTTGTACTGGGATGTGTAATGAAGTTATGCGAAAACATGCTAACATCGAAACTACAAACTTTTGCTTTGATAACTATTTTACATCTTTGCCACTTCTGAAAGAACTGCACTCACAGGCGATTCTAGCTCTTGGGACTGTAAGATCAAATCGACTAGCGGTGCACAAAAGATCCTCTCCAGTGAAAAGAATTGAAAGCCAAAGGAAGAGGGTCGTATGACTGGAGGGTAGACATTTCATCAAACATAACTGTAGTGAAGTGGCAGGATAACAGTACAGTCCACCTAGTTTCAACATATGTGAACCATACTGAAGGAAGAAAGGCTAAGAGATGGTCTGCAAAAGATAAAGTATTCCTTGAAATTGAATGCCTAGAAATGGTCCATGAATATAATAAATTTATGGGCGGAGTTGACCTTTCTGATATGCTCCTTTCACTGTACAGAATAAAGCTCAAGCGTAAAAAGTGTATATATCCACTCTTTTTCTATCTTGTCAAAGTTGCCCTTACTAATGGATGGCTTTTATATAGACGTCACTATGCTATGTTGTATGCTGACAACAAATTCAAGTCTTTGTTAGAATTCCAAATTAGTATTGCAAATGATCTGACCATGGTAGGAAAGTCAACGCTTACCACTCCTCCAAGAGGTAGGCCACCTCTTTCCTGTCAGCCCCCTCAAAAGAAGTGTAAAACATCAGCAGCAGTTCCTATTCCAACCGATGATTATCGGAAGTTCCATCGTATTCGAGGAGCGCACGTCCACTCGGTTCAAGCTCTGAGATAACTATGAGCCGTGTGAGGCACGCAGGTAGGCAGGAACGGTTCGACGGGCGGCTGACTCGATGATACGTGAATGGGGTTGTTCGAACTCGTATGACCCGCGAGTCGCACCGAAGTGTTCTACATATTTGTTTTTCCGGTACAAGAATTAATTTTATCACTACCAGACTACGCACCAGACAGTTTACCTCAGGATAAGAACTAGGCACATTTTATGTTTTACTAAACATCTTCACACTCCGGCGCACTATTTGAGAGGAACATATGCTCATATTTTTCCTTTCTGCCAATCAAACGATACTCGTCTCTAAAGTCTGTTAAAAACTCACGCAGGGCACTAGCCACAACCTCACTACGAACCTCATCATGATATACATTAATATAGTGATAAAAATACTTAAGATTGTCCATGATCACGAGATTCACATTTTCAGTCGTAGGGTATGAGTAATCGACATGGTGTAGCATGACGTAATACCGCTTGTCACACCACCCATCCGCAAGACTCATTATCCATACCTGCTGCTTCTCTTCTGCACGCGTTGTTTCTTTTACTTCACAATATATGTGAGACTTTATAAAGTTTAGCTCTGTAGCATACTTCAGCACATCGTCTGTGCAACGAAAGCCTTCAACGGTCTCCCCAGAACATCCGTAGAGTATTTGTACATCTTGGAACTTCGCACAATCCAATGTGGTTTTAAAAGAGGCATAGAAGGGGGGAATAGGAAGTTTTTCGGTATCCACCACATCCTGGCACTTTGCTGAATACCATTTCATAAACGTTGTACAAGCAATATTAAAGGTAGCCATTTGAATACACGTCTGATCTTTTCTTCTACGCTGGCGAATACACGTCTGATCTCTCGGGCTTACTGCAGTCGACTGACCACGCAGGGACTCCCAGATAGTAGCATGACTCACGGTCTTACAGTGGGCGGAGCTTAGAACTTTCACCTGCGCGCACGCACACACACACACACACACACACAAAGGAGAAAGTGAAACGCTAAGTGAAACATGATTTATTTAATAAACGAGATATTCAAGTTATATATATTTACAAATACGTGTAATAAATCAATAGATACGATTATATACAAGACAAATACGTGTCAGTTATCAATAGAAGCATCAAACGTTATGGTATCCAAAGGGCACGGTATCATAGGTACCAGGTAACTGGTAACGTTTCCTATAGGTGTTACGGCACACCTTCGTACCCCTAAGTTCCTTCACGCCCCCCAGCTTCTGCGCCCGAAAATTGTGAGTGCCTACAATTAGTTGGGGAGGTCGTTCGCCCTCATCATCGTCCAAACACACTAGATCCTTCAACGATTCAAAGTTAACAACCCGCCGATTCGCATGGTTGAGCGTAATACCCTTTGCCTTCACGATATATTTCATTTCCTCCCCCACCCTGACCCGTACCCCATAAGTTTTAGGTCCTGTTGAGACAAAAGAGTCGGCGTATGCGTTGTCCCCATAATCATCCTTGATCTCATCAGTGAGCTCGCCGAGGAACTCCCCAATAGCGGGCATGTATTCACCCTCCCTCTCTGTGAATATCACGCTATCTGTATCGGCATACAATACTCTCCGCCCAAGAGAATGCAATAGACCCCAAAGTTTTATACGGGCGTAGGCTGTTGTGAAGCTGGCCACTGGTATGTTTGTAACCCTTGAGGTATCTGTGGCCAATTCAGTGTTGTTGTACTTTATTATGTAAGTATTACCTACATTCACGATCTCCATGACCTCTTTATCGGGAGCATTGGCATAATCCCAGACATCGCTATAACTTTGTGCCAAATGAATGTTCCCTTTGCCGGCATTCTGCGCAAATTTTCCCCATAGACTGGTTAGACACAACTTTGCACTAAAGCGCTTGCCAGGATTCTTTACAATTTGGACACGATCAAGTTGTATACCTTCGCGGTCACGGTAACGTTGGATATAGGCCGACTTTTCATCTTTGGTATCAACTCCTCGCGGATACCCTGATGCCTCAACCTTATCCTTCAAAAAGGCGTTTATATATGGTGTGAAAAGGTTGGGTAGCTTCTGAAACCTCCACACCTCATGTATCTTCAGTATTCTATAACCATGGCGTACGGCTAGGGCCAGCTCAGGACTTGTATATACGCCTCTGATCTTACGCTGGTGGGGTATATGGTTACAATCGCCGTTATCCTCTTCCGCGCACTTCACGCACAGGGGAAACATGAGCTTGTCGTCGATAACGACAGGTAAGATCAGCATCCATAAATTGCGTGGGGGGAGTACGTCTACGAAAGAGAGCCAAAGTAACGATCATTCAAATTTTTTGAAAATTCATTGATGGAAGGTAGGCTAGGTCCCACCAGTTTCTCAGGAGCGCCCACGGGGTACGGATTGCTCTTCATCACGTATGGGTATAAAGAACAGAAATCGTAGTAATGGAGCTTCACGCCCTCCGTAGGTGGAAAGTATAGTCTGAATGGATTTGTACGTCCTCCAAACAAGCTATCACCACATTTGAGAGGATCCAGCACCATTGAACGCTTGATCGTGTTTATTTCCTCACGGTACACCTCGTCTGTCTCCATCCGTGCATCATATTCATGCTCCCACAAGACTTTGTGAGTGAACTGTGATCCTATAAGTTGATCGCGGGTGCGGGTCCATGCAAGACAGTCGGCAGGAGATCTACCGTGGATATCTCCGGCGATTCCGCACTCAGGACGGGGGCATCCATGCCACCAGCATCCGTTAAAGGAGTACACAGTCTTCACACCAGTGACACGGTTTTCACTTAACCCATCAACCCAAAAAACACGTCCATTAATCTTAATGGACCCCTGTTGCGGACGTGCTTTATGTATACATCTGTCTGTTGCTGTAGGTGTATGAGCCAGTAAATAGCCTTGTGTCCGTAACTGCGGGATTTGTTTCGGTGAATAATGGCTAAGGTGTCTTTAGGCATGAAGTTATTCTTGAACACCGTAAAACATAATGATGCGATGGTGGTTGCGACTTGCAGTGGATCGCATTTGAAACGGGCTATGTACATCCTTCTAAAGGCCTGGAAACATACTCTAAGCACGCGCACATCATTCACGCAATAACGCTCACATTCATCAGCTATATTATAAGGGTTACTTTCATTAAAACTGTTGTAGTATCGATCAAAGTCTTCACGTTCATCCATACAGTCATAGTTAAAATAATGTTTGGGTGGTGGTGGGCCTACGTAGTTTAAAGTCTCGCTGGTGAGGAAAGTGTAAGGGAAGTATCCTTTGGAAACTTCAGCTGCTACTCCCATCACCTTGGGTAGCTTGCTAATTTACAAGGTGTGAATAATAAAGTATCTTTAAATTGTACATTGCCTCTTATCTGCATCTGTATTAATTTGTGCCTCTTTTCAATGGATCACCTGTAAATATCTCAGAGGATTCGTGTTCAAGCATCTCCTTATAAAGGAACTGCGTGTCAAACTTTGCCCCGTTATGGGCGAGAATATACACAGTCATTTTTTTGAACTTGTCGGCTAACTTGACAATATAGGACACAAATAGTTTCACAGGACTATCGCGGACATTCGTTTAAAAACGTTTGTCCGTTTACCGCATTTGTGGCACTCGTCACATTCGATACCCATACACTCATCACAGATGGTCTGGCTCACAAGTAAATGTGGAATTACCTCTTTGGTTTCAGCGTTCGTATATGTTTCTATATCGTAGTATACAGTTATACAAGGGTTATTTTAGGCTTAGCATCTTTCATATAACATACATGCTTTACTCCATCCGCCTTATATTCCTCCTGGCATGTAGGACAGTGAATTTCGTCACACTTGTGCTTAAATTTCCCCCAATTATCCATTGTCTGAAACATACCACATTCACAGATTCTCATTTTCCTGCACGTGCCAATTGATTTATGGAAATCAAAGCAGTTATTATTGAAGAATGTGCGTCTACACACATCACAGTCTCTCTTCTCAGCTTCAACTACACGGCTTTCACATTTGGTGCTTTTACACTGCTCACATACCATGTGACATTCTTTACAATGTCTCACTATATCATCCGCAAACTCGAGGCATCCCTTACACAAATCATGATGTCTCCCATATTTTCGACTTTTGTCATAACTCGCGTAAAGCCACCTTATATTACGGATGGGGAGATACGTTGTCCCTGACAATCCTAAAATAAGTAGGGGGTCTTGTACGATCTGTCACACAGCTTTTAAAATCATACACAGACCTACGACGATCATCCAACCCAAACAAAACTATACGGACATTCATTTCCTGTTCTACCATTCTCAGCTCTTCAGGACCCATATTACAGTCAAATTCATGTTCACAGTCTACAGCTAGTTTACGGGCACGTTCCACGACCGTAGGCAACCAAATTTTTTGAGTCCGTGTATTTTGTACAGTAAACATATGTGCTAAGAGTACTGCTATGAAGCCGCAACCACGATCGACGTTTATATGCTTTCGGTAAATAGTCGGAGAATTGAAGTTAAGAGTATACGGTATGGCACTATGGCCCGCAACACGGAATACACGGTCAATATTTACCTTGAAGTTGTCCATATTAAAGGCTATACTACTTTGGGCGGCCTGCATTTTACGTCCTAATATAAGCACACCGGACAAAAAATTAGTCACCCCTCTCGGAATGTACCTAATAACGTGTGACGGCGCCTCTGGCCTTGATAACCGCACGAATCCGGCGAGGCAGAGACTCTACGAGGTTGTGCATGTACTGAACATCGATTTGCTGCCACTCGCTCATCAGCCGGTCCCGAAGTTCCGCCAGAGTCCGTGGGTGTCTATTCCAGCGCTTCACTTTCTGTTCCAAATAATCCCACAGATTTCAATAGGATTTAAATCAGGGGATTTGGCGGGCCATTCGAGGTGAGACAGTGTTGCAGAATGTTCGTCGTGCCACTCAGACACACTTCTCGCCCTGTGCACACGGCAATTGTCGTCTTGGAAGACAGGAGTGGCAATGTGATGCTGCTCCTGGAGATGTAGGGCAAAGGGTACCAATTCATCATTTAGTATGCGGAGGTACGCTGCTGGTTCAAATTCATCGTCACTGGAACGAGAGGGCCATTTCGTGGTACGAAAAACATCCCCAGAACATCACGGAACCACCTCCAGCCTGAACAACACCTTCGACGCATTCAGGATTAAAGGCTTCATTGGACCTGCGATGTACTCGTCGCCTCCCATCATTGGAGAACAAAAAAAACGGGACTCATCGGACCAAATTATACGTTCCAATCTGCCACAGTCCAGTTTTTGTGCCTCTGAGCCCATTTATAACTTGCCAATTTGTGACTTGCTGTTAACAGCGGCCTCTTCCGTGGTACCCTGCTCCAGATGTCCATCGCATGCAGTTCTCGTCGCAATGTCCGTTCGGAAATTGGTCGCTGGAGAACCTCATTGGTTTCTTGGAGCAATTGTTCTCTGGTTTGAAAACGATTTGCAGTTACTAGACGAGAAACATGGCGGCGGTCCCTATTGTCGAGAATTGTTTTCCGGCCACAGTTACGCCGTCGATTTTCAGTTGATTGCGAACTACACCACTCTTTGTAAACTCGCTGGACAGTACGCGTTGACACACCAACAAATTGGGCTACTTCAGACATTTTGTGTCCGTGGGCTCTGCCAAACACGATGGCTCCTTTTCTTTTTGCCACTGAGTAACGTCTGCCTCACGACCCATTTTGCAGACTATATCCAACACACACTTTGTTCTTCACCACCTCACGAAACAGATCTGATCCTGTGTGCTACGTCACCGCTACTTGTCACTTACCAATGCTACATCAGCGCCCTCTGTGTGACCTTGAACTTCGTACTATCGGTGCTATTAGGGGTGACTAATATTTTGTCCGGTGTGCTTATATTCTACATCTTCAGCCGCCAAACGTCTAAATGGCACTATCACCCAATAATCATCTACATCACCGTCATCTGACCCGAATCCAAAGGACAGACTCGTCCTGACTTCACGCTCGTCGCGGTTCTGAAGAGTAAACTGTACAATACGCTGTACAACCCGGCGTAGCCCGCGCTCAATTCCATTGCTATACATGGCTCTAGGGTCGACCCTGACTCTATACCGATTTCTAGTCAAGGCTGGGGTGGGGGCTGTGGAGCGCACCAAGTCAAACGTTATAGCATCCTCAACAGAACGGGGGGCAACTGTGCGGATGAATAAGGGGATATATTAGCGGGAGGTGCTGCTGGGGGGGTTGTTGCGTAAGAAGTTGAGGGTTGGGGATCTATTACTGCTGCAACAGGCGCGTATTTCGGTCGCTTTATACCTGACGTGGTGTTCTCATACCTCCGCTTTGGACGTGCTACCGGTATCGCTGGTGAGGGTTCGTTGGCATGGGAGGAGATTACAACTACACTGTCGTCGAGGTCATCCGTAATGTCAATGATGGGATGCTCTACCTCATCGTCATTCACGGTTCTGTGGGAGAAGAAAGCAAAATATAAGGAACAGCACTCAAAATTTGTAATTTTGTAAATGACCCACTTAGGAGTGTGACGTGTTAGAAATGGACTCTGTAGAAAAATTCAGATTCACGAGTCCATCCACATGTATTATATCTGGACCTACAGGATGTGGTAAAACTATGTTTATGCTTAAAATCATTAAAGAAAAGGGGAGATGTTCTCGAAATTTGTGCATAAAGTTATTGGTGCTATGCGACGTATCAATCAGTGTTCAACGAGTACCAAGATGATATTTTGTTCCACAAAGGCGTATATGACGTTAATTCGTTAAAGGGAAATGAACATACATATTGTAATTGACGATCTCATGTTGGAGATGGATAAAACGTTTGCCGAGACATTTACAGTATTCTCCCATCATCTTAACATAAGCGTGTTCTTCATCAATCAGAATCTATTTTTCAAAAATAGATACATGCGCGATGTGTCGTTAAATACGCAATATCTAGTCTTATTCGCGCAACGTAGAGATGTATCACAAATTGGGGTATTAGCCAATCAAATGTTCCCGAATTAGCGTAAGGAGTTTTGGAAGTTTATAAAGAAGCTACAAGCACGCGTTACGGATATTTGCTTTGCGACCTTCATCCGCGAAACACGTTTAGAGTGCTTCTACGAACGAATATATTTCCAAACGAGCCTGAAACGGTGTATATTCCAGAATGACAAAGAGACTAAAGAAATACCGTGAATTAATAAAAATCTATCATCGACTGCCCCGGGCAATGCAGCAGATGTTTATTAAAAATATCGACGCCGACTTTTTAAAATGCATCTGTGAAATCTGTCTTAACGTTATAAATTGCAATGTATCAATGAAAACCCCTCAGAAGGCTCGCCTACGCCGCTACAAGAACATAATACGTGCACTCGCTCGTAAAAGTCAAACTGTAGCGAAGAAAAAACGAATTATTGTACAAACATTTGGGTCATTTCTCCCCATCTTATTTTCAGTTTTGGGTCCTTTACTGACTAGATTAATATAATGAAGAAAGTGGTAGTGATTCCCTACGAGGTGTACGCTTCACTGCAAAGGAATCCAGACACGGATCTAGATCCCCGTAAAAGCAGACTTAAAAGAATGGAAAGCGAATTGCTAGCCCTATTAAACAGTGAAAAAACACCTGATGAGAAAAAATCTTATACCAAGAAGCTCTGCAGAAATTTCTTCACGAGTACGAAAATTATAAGAGCCCTACAGAGATTCCTGTGGTTATTAGGCACAGCACGGGGACGATGGACATGGCGACATAGGATCTGAGCCCGACGATACAGCTGACCAACCAAAAATTAAGGGTTAGCCACACAACATATCGAACATGTATTAAAAAGCACCCTCCCACATACATTGATGAGTAAAGGCTTAAGTCTTTATAATCTATTGAATGAGGATCCATACAATAGACCGATACAGGCGAGATCATTGTGGAAGGATCAAAGGTACAGGGATCGAATATCGTAGACATTGTCCATGATCTGGTGAGAAAGTGGGATAGGCCATCGACATCAGGATGGAAGCATATTAAAGCAAGACTACAACAAATAAATGTCCCTAAAACGTTGATAGGAAATCTGAACAGGTTAAAAGACTTGGAACATGCAACGCATGTGACACAATTGAAGGCGCCGTCACCCCCGGCGGTAACACCTTTGAAGAGGAGCAAGAAGAGGGTAAACCAACCCTACCCACGTGCCTCTAAAATACGCAAATGGCTAACGTATTAACTAAACGCTATTATGACATTTCTAACCCATCCTCTTACGGCGGCGTAGATAGACTGTACAGAAGTGTTTACGGAGTAGGAAAAAAGATGTTGAAAGATTTTTGAGGGAGCAGGATGCTTATACGCTTCATAAGCCTGTGAGAAAAAGGTTTAAAACAGCCAAGACAACGGCTTCCTCGATTGATTCTATTTGGCAAGCAGATTTAACAGACATGCAAAGATATTCTGTGTATAACGATGGTTACCGCTACATTCTATTCATAATAGACGTATTCTCTAGATATCTGTGGCTAGTTCCTCTGAAAAATAAATCACCTGAAACAGTTGCTAAAGCCACCAAAACGCTAATGTTAAAAGAAAACAGGGTTCCTGGCTATTTTTGTACGGATATGGGGAAGGAATTTATAGGCCGTGCTTTTCAGAACATGTTGACAGAGTTTAATATCAGCTATTACACAACCAATTCTATACATAAGGCTTCTTTAGCTGAAAGAGTTCAGCGCACCATAAAGGAACGCATGCACCGTTATTTTACACATAAAAACACATACAGATTTCTAGACATTCTGGAATCATTGGCTTCATCCTACAACCGCTCACACCATCGCACGATTGGGACACCTAACGAAGTTTTAGAAAGAGGTACACCCCCGAGAAGAGATGGATCACCACTACCACACTCGGCGCGCTTCAAAATCAATGATTATGTAAGGCTGTCGCGTTCGGGGAATAAATTCGCGAAGGGTTTTGAGCAAGGATGGACACGCGAGATTTTTAAAGTTAGGGCTATGAGACCTAAAGGTGAGATAATGATGTATTACATTGAAGATTTGAATGGGGAAGAAATCTCAGGAGGTTTTTACCGCGAGGAATTGCAGAAAGTTGCGTTTAATTTCGGAAAAAATGTGTTTAAAATTGAGAAAATTTTAGGAAGCAAAGGTTCAGGAAAGAGAAAAATGTACCTGGTGAAATGGGTAGGATACCCAGAAAGCTTCAACACCTATATAAAAGCTGATGCAATAATGAAGCTTAAATAGTATGCAACATAAATTCGCAAAGGGTTTTGAGCAAGGATGGACACGCGAGATTTTTAAAGTTAGGGCTATGAGACCTAAAGGTGAGATAATGATGTATTACATTGAAGATTTGAATGGGGAAGAAATCTCAGGAGGTTTTTACCGCGAGGAATTGCAGAAAGTTGCGTTTAATTTCGGAAAAAATGTGTTTAAAATTGAAAAATTTTAGGAAGCAAAGGTTCAGGAAAGAGAAAAATGTACCTGGTGAAATGGGTAGGATACCCAGAAAGCTTCAACACCTATATAAAAGCTGATGCAATAATGAAGCTTAAATAGTATGCAACATGGCTCCTAACCATTTCTACGTCACACTCCCGTCCTCCTCGTCCCTGTCTGTACACCCTAACAACACACTAGCCAACTTTGTAACAGAACTCCACAAGCACATTGAATTGGGTCGTGATTCGTATGAGGTGGGGATATGCGAAATTCAGCTGGACACCATCTTTTTAAATATTGAACATAAAGAAACCGTTTTTACGATTCTTAGAGACATTGACGAGTGTGAAAAAGCTGGGGTAGCTATGGATGAAACTATGTGTATCGCTCGGACTAAGGTTGCACGGTATTACAGTACAGAAGTAAGACTAGGACCGGGTCAATATGGTTCGGCCGAGGATGTTGTGAGAGGCTTAAACGTAAGTTTAAGAAACTCAAACCTTACGAATGATTTAGTATACGAAATCGTAAACAACCCTGCACATACACTAATCCTAAAATCAAAGACTAACAGACGTATTAAAGACCATAGAAAGTTCCAAATTCTAGCCAATGGCCGATATAGCGCAGCCTTCCAAAGAGACACATTTCACGAGACACAGCATGACTTGTCCAGATTAATGTATCAATTGAAGATGGAGAAATTGGCTGAAAGGTCCCCAGACATGTGCTATATTTACAGTAATATAGTGGAGCACCAGTTTGTTGGGGATACCCAGGCACGCCTGCTGCGCATTGCTCACATCCCCAACCATAGAGGAAGGAGTTTGAGTATTACATATGACAGACCCCATTATGTGAATGTCGCAACTAATTTAATAACCAATATCTCAATATATATATAAGAACGATTGAGGGTGAAAACTTCCCATTCGGTAACGGGAGCTTAACAGTGAAGCTACACTTTCGACGCACTGAGTTATAATGGATAGAAAGCCTTTCACCGTCTATCGAGGGTGAGATACCAGCGCGGTAGTGGACTTGGATCCATTTTTTCATCCATACTACGTACGGCTGTTCCTTTGCTGAAGAGGGGGGGCCAGATACCTCGGAAGGAAAGCGCTACAATCAGGTATTAACACTGCAGAAGACATATTGGCCGGGGCTAAACCTAAAGAAGCTCTAAAAAAACATTTAAAGCTTACACCGGACGAAATCATCAAAGATGCAAAGAGAAAAATGCGTGTTGGCGGGAAGAAGAAGAAGAAGAGGGCTCCCCGGAAGAAGGGGTCACGTGGTATTAAACTTAAAAGGCTATCAAAAAAGAAGTGCTGTAAGCGAATGAAACCTATGGTTGACCACTTTTTTGACTGATATAAGCTAAGGACATTGATCTCATGAATCACAGTTTGTTTACCACTTGTCGAGAGAGGAGTCACTATTTCGCCATGGCACGCTTCATCCACCCATGTAGTTCACAATGCTGTAAATCGGAGCTGTCCCTTTTTGAGCTGCCTCCAACTCAAGTTTCTATTGAGCACAGTGACTTTATTACAATTAACCCTTTAAACACAATTAGTTCCCCGAGTGCACCTATAGAATTCGTGATACCCAGCTCAGACCCTTACTTTTTTGATCCAAGCTGTGTGCACATGTACGCTAAGCTACGTATAGCCCATTCTGATGGAACGGTCTGCGATGACAAATATGCTGTATACCCTGAAACAAACTTTCTGCACTCCATATTCAACCAGTGTGACGTATATTTAAATCAGACCAACATATCGGCAGGCACGGGGTACTATCATCTACGCGCCTATCTGGAAAATGTCCTCAACTTTTCCAAAGAAGCGAAGGCTACCTTTTTAAGTGCCGAGGGATATTATCAAACTAAAGATGAAAGTAGTATAAAGGACAAATTTAAAAATTCTAAAAAGAAAATATACGAGTGTTTTGGACGGTTGCACACAGATTTCACTTTCCAGGAGAAGTTGCTTGTGAACGGGGTGGATATGAAAATAAAGCTCACCCGCACGAGTCCTGAGATCTGCTTAAATCTGGATGCTGATCAAGAAGAGGGTGCAAAGCCAGTTGTGGTTCACATTATGGACACATACCTCCGCGTACGGCGTGAAATTAAGTTCACCAAAACAACTAGAAATTGAGAAAAATTTACTAAACGCTACAGTGAAATATCCTATTAACAGAGTACAAATCAAACTATATACGGTTCCTGCAGGGTTGGCATCGAAGCAGATAGAAAACATTGCCCTGGGAAATCTTCCTAAAAGGATATTAATCGGTATGCAGGACCATGCTTCGGTGAATGGAAAATATAAAAAGAGCCTTTAAATTCGAGAATTTCAGACTTAAAAATATAACTCTATACGTTAATGGCACTGCTTTGGGTGGAACAATGGGTACGGACTATTCATCAGACGCTGTGTTACTTCTTTGTGCCAGAGCCTATAGTAATCTGACCCATATTGCAGGTGATTGTGATGAGCTTGGTAATGGGGTAACGCAGGAAGAATTCATTGATCAATTTAACCTTTGTCCGTTTGACATTACACCTGACTTATCTGCTAGCGTAAATACCCATTTAACCCCACAGCAGAGCGGAAACATCTCAGTGCGGCTGGAATTCGCCAAGCCTATAGACGCTCCTATTAGTGTACTAGTATATCTCGAATCGCAAGCCCTAATAGAAGTAGATAGATTTAGGAGCGTTATCACTGACTTTTAAAATGGATGCTAATACACTTCAGAAAGTAATGGAACGAGTCACACGTTCCAAATTTATCGACGTGTTTGCGAAGAATGAAACATTGAGTTTGCCAAGTACGCGAGAATGCGGTAGTCTTATTGTGAACACAGATGTCATCGGTAATGAAGGGATTGATTGGATCGCTGTCTATTTTAAAAATAGACAGTTAAGCGGTGAAATATTATTAAACCGCATATACTGCGTAATGCAGAGCAATAATGATGTAATTGTAAACTCGATTAATTAATTAAATATATAGCACAAACTGAATACATGGCGCTATCTGGCAACTCAAGCCATTTACGCCTTCTAAGCCAACTGGCTTTTTGAAGGATAAGGTTGAGGCATCACGGTATCCGCGAGGAGTTGATACCGAAGATGAAAAGTCTGCCTATATCCAACGTTACCGCGACCGCGAAGGTATACAACTTGATCGTGTCCAAATTGTAAAGAATCCTGGCAAGCGCTTTAGTGCAAAGTTGTGTCTAAACAGTCTATGGGGAAAATTTGCGCAGAATGCCGGATTCACAACAGCCTACGCCCGTATAAAACTTTGGGGTCTATTGCATTCTCTTGGGCGGAGAGTATTGTATGCCGATACAGATAGCGTGATATTCACAGAGAGGGAGGGTGAATACATGCCCGCTATTGGGGAGTTCCTCGGCGAGCTCACTGATGAGATCAAGGATGAGTATGGGGACAACGCATACGCCGACTCTTTTGTCTCAACAGTACCTAAAACTTATGGGGTACGGGTCAGGGTGGGGGAAGAAATGAAATACATCGTGAAGGCAAAGGGTATTACGCTCAACCATGCGAATCGGCGGGTTGTTAACTTTGAATCGTTGAAGGATCTAGTGTGTTTGGACGATGATGAGGGCGAACGACCTCCCCAACTAATTGTAGGCACTCACAATTTTCGGGCGCAGAAGCTGGGGGGCGTGAAGGAACTTAGGGGTACGAAGGTGTGCCGTAACACCTATAGGAAACGTTACCAGTTACCTGGTACTTATGATACCGTGCCCTTTGGATACCATAACGTTTGATGCTTCTATTGATAACTGACACGTATTTGTCTTGTATATAATCGTATCTATTGATTTATTACACGTATTTGTAAATATATATAACTTGAATATCTCGTTTATTAAATCATATTTGTAAATATATATATATAACTTGAATATCTCGTTTATTAAATAAATCATGTTTCAATTAGCGTTTCACTTTCTCCTTTGTGTGTGTGTGTGTGTGTGTGTGCGTGCGCGCAGGTGAAAGTTCTAAGCTCCGCCCACTGTAAGACCGTGAGTCATGCTACTATCTGGGAGTCCCTGCGTGGTCAGTCGACTGCAGTAAGCCCGAGAGATCAGACGTGTATTCGCCAGCGTAGAAGAAAAGATCAGACGTGTATTCAAATGGCTACCTTTAATATTGCTTGTACAACGTTTATGAAATGGTATTCAGCAAAGTGCCAGGATGTGGTGGATACCGAAAAACTTCCTATTCCCCCCTCCTATGCCTCTTTTAAAACCACATTGGATTGTGCGAAGTTCCAAGGTGTACAAATACTCTACGGATGTTCTGGTGAGACCGTTGAAGGCTTTCGTTGCACAGACGATGTGCTGAAGTATGCTACAGAGCTAAACTTTATAAAGTCTCACATATACCGTGAAGTAAAAGAAACAACGCGTGCAGAAGAGAAGCAGCAGGTATGGATAATGAGTCTTGCGGATGGGTGGTGTGACAAGCGGTATTACGTCATGCTACACCATGTCGATTACTCATACCCTACGACTGAAAATGTGAATCTCGTGATCATGGACAATCTTAAGTATTTTTATCACTATATTAATGTATATCATGATGAGGTTCGTAGTGAGGTTGTGGCTAGTGCCCTGCGTAAGTTTTTAACAGACTTTAGAGACGAGTATCGTTTGATTGGCAGAAAGGAAAAATATGAGCATATGTTCCTCTCAAATAGTGCGCCGGAGTGTGAAGATGTTTAGTAAAACATAAAATGTGCCTAGTTTTTATCCTGAGGTAAACTGTCTGGTGGGTAGTCTGGTAGTGATAAAATTAATTCTTGTACCGGAAAAACAAATATGTAGAACACTTCGGTGCGACTCGCGGGTCATACGAGTTCGAACAACCCCATTCACGTATCATCGAGTCAGCCGCCCGTCGAACCGTTCCTGCCTACCTGCGTGCCTCACACGGCTCATAGTTATCTCAGAGCTTGAACCGAGTGGACGTGCGCTCCTCGAATACGATGGAACTTCCTTTGAGCAGCATTCTCAACGCCTCGTACGATGTGTTCGTGACGAAATCGTTGCGCGTGTTCAGGCGTAAATCGGGTACCGTTAGCTATGTGCTGGAAACGGAATGTAGACAAACAAACAAACGGGTTTATTTAAGTGTCGAGGAGATGAATAGAATCTTCGTGATAGTTGAGAAGTGGAGTGAAGATCGTTATAAAATACCTGCTAACGTAGGTACAAGAAGAGAGCAGATTAGTGACGCACCCTCATACGCCGTTGTATTTACGTTGTGTATAAATAACGATCGACCGTGCATTGATATACGGCTGATGTGGAAGAATGCTTCTGATAATAACGCTCTTGTTCCTACGCGAAACCGTTTCATCCTCGACAGAATGTTTGAAATCGTCGGATTCCGCAAGCTGAAACTATATTAGACGCGCGTGTTACGGACATGCTTTATTTTGATACAGTACTTGAATACGCATACACCGCTCTGCTCGATGGGTTTACCGAGTGTAGGGCTGAACAGGGTGAGAATGGTCTAGAGCTGGACGTTTATTTAAAAAGTTTAGACTCTTTGAAATACCATGAACTTTGGTACAAAGCAATTGATCGGTACAAGGCTGAGCTCACCTACATTGTTCACCCTGAAGAACTATTTCTTTATATAACGCGCAGTTGTCGTAACGATTTAGAGATTATTTCAATTGCCGCTATGTTGAGTGAGTTCACGATTGAAAAGCTCGAGTTGGTAGAAATAAACCCTCGATTGGAAAAGCGTGTTTATAAACTTGTGTTTAATACTGTAGCTAACGATGAACTCTTTGTGCGTGCTTTTGATTGTATTCTAGAAGTATTAAAAGATGACTTACCAACAGGTTGTAAAGTGGGAACAAAAATAGTACTGAACGATATGAAAGCCCTTCATATCGAATACAGGTTTCCCTATACTTTAAGCGGTGAAATATTATTAAACCGCATATACTGCGTAATGCAGAGCAATAATGATGTAATTGTAAACTCGATTAAGTGCGAGTTTAGTATTTTGAAAAAAGTGAAATGTATTTATATATTTTAATTGATATTTCTCCTGTACTGTTATGATTATATGCATATTTCTATTATTATTGAAATGTATATTTATTTCTATAAATCTCCATAATTGTGTGTGTGTGTATATTTTTTTGATTAAATGCATATTCCTCAATTATTATTGAAATGTATATTTATTTTCTATATATCTCCATAATTGTGTGTGTGTGTGTGTGTATATTTCTCCTGTACTGTTGTATTGACGGATTTTTGGCATATTCCTCGTTTATTATTGAAATGTATATTTATTTTCTATATATTTATAATAAACAGAATGATGCAATGTTGTTTTACTTAATTCTAATTATAACATGTTACGCCTTCTAAACCTACTAGCGGAATTCTAAATGTATACAATAGTACCTGGCAATGCTAAAAAGTGGTATCTGGCAACTGAATACATGGCACGAAATCTTTTAATTGTTTAGTGAGACAACTCACCATAATAATGCTAAAAAGTGGTATCTGGCAACTCAAGCCATTTACGTCTTCTAAGCCAACTGGCTGATTAGGAGTCTATAATAATGTATACAATGGTATCTGGCAACTCAGTCTTCGATTAGAATTAATTAATTAAATATATAGCACAAACTGAATACATGGCGCTATCTGGCAACTCAAGCCATTTACGCCTTCTAAGCCAACTCGCTGATTAGGAGCCTATAAAACAACGCCTACTCGGCTGAAGTCTTAATATGCACTTGGCTCCTGCCAGGTGAACACCTCTCCTCCTCCTTTCTCTCCTTTCTCTTGGGGGATAACGCCGCCTCCAAGTTTTTCTTGTTGCACCTGCAGCATCCCCCCTTCGGGTTTTTTTTCTGCAACACCCCCTCCTTTGCAACAACCCCACCCCCCTTTGCAACATTATGTAATAACTTGCAACATTCTTGCACTCTCCCCTTTTGCGGCTATACTACTGAACTTCATTAATACTTATTTTATGGTACTTGACAGATTATTGTCGAATTAAACCGTCGCAAAGATGTGTATGAAAAACTCCATGCACGGTTTGCATTTTTTACAAAAGTCACCACCTATATCCGACCTACCTATATCCGACAGATAAAACTGTCAATGCTATTAAGCTTTGGGAATTTTACAAGGATGACTTGGCGGAAGCATTTGTTGATGAGTGTCTTCATTTCCGTGAGTTTCTTCTGAATTTGGAGAAAACTCCTACGAGCATTCTTGAGATGAGTGGAATGATCCAAACAAAAGGATTAAAAGAAGTTTACCCATATGTTGATATTGCGCTCAGGATCTTCCTATGTACGCCGGCTTCCAACTGTTCTGCCGAAAGATCTTTTTCTGTACTGCGACGACTAAAGAACTACCTACAGACAGTGATGTCAGAAAATCGTCTCAACTCTTTAGCTATCCTTAGTATTGAATCGGAACTCACGAGAGCGCTTAGCTATACAGATCTTATTGACTCCTTCGCTGCTCAGCAATCTCGGCGGAAAATGCTTTGAGTATTCTACAACGGTTGATTTCGTAACTAAACATAAAGATAGTAAAGATAACCTACAATGCATTTCTGTTCGCACATTTAAGGGATTTATATATATATATATATATATATATATATATATATATATATATATATATATATATATATATAATACTATGTATATATATATATATAATATATATAATATACTGTATATATATATATATATATATATATATATATATATATATATATATATATATATATATATATATATATATATAAAGTTGTAACAGATTCTGCTCGATTTTTTAGTTCATTCAGAATAAAACTTAAAGGAATTATAAGGACAAATTTGCTCGAATTTTTAGTTTATTCACAACAAAAATGAAATGACATAATGACAAATTAATCATCAATATAATTCCCTTCTTTTTCTATAACCTCCTCCCACCTGCACAACAGTTTTTTTATGCCACGTTCGAAGAAATCCCTTAGTTTCGAGTTAAAAAGAGCGATCACTTCGTTTTCGATAGCTTTCCTGGATTGCAACTTTTGTCCATCTAGGTGGTGTTGCAGACTTCTGAATAAATGGTAGTCTGAAGGTGCGATGTCCGGAGAATAAGGTGGATGAGGCATTTTTTTCCTAACCAAATGCCTCCAATTGGGCAGTGGTGATTCGAGCAGTGTGAGGGCGCGCGTTATACTGGTGGAATAGAACACCTCCGCGATTAATTAATGCAGGACGTTTTACTTGTAATGCTATCTTCAGTCGTTGGAGTTGTTGGCAGTAGACTTCAGCTGTGATTGTTTGGTTATCTGGCCGAAGCTCAAAATGAATAATTCCTTGCATATCCCACCAAACGCATAGCAAAATTTTCTTTGGATGGGGTCCATTCCTTGGCTGAGGTTCAGGCTTTGTTTCACGGCTAAGCCACTGATGTCGACGCTTAAATTTGTTATAGAGGACCCATTTTTCATCCCCAGTGAGGATCCGATTCAAAAACGGTGCCTGCAGTTGCCGAGAATGCAGTGATGTGAAAATATCGATTCGATGTTGAAGATTCGCTTGTGACAAATCATGCGGAACCCATTTTCCAACCTTCACTACTTTTCCTAACAGCTTCAAATGACGATGAATTTTCATATGGCTAACGCCGAGTTGCAGGCCAAGTTCTCTTACAGTTCTCTTTCAGCAACTCTTCATCTAACTCATTTGATCGTCCTGTTCGTTGATAATCTTTCAGACTGAAGTCTTCATTTCTGAACTTCTCAAACCATTTCCTACACATCCATTCGCTCAAAACATCATTTCCATAAACTCTTTGAATGTTTCTTGCGGATTCACTAGCGTTAGATCCTTTATGGAACTCATACAGCATCACATGTCGAATATGCTCTTTCGTGGGCTCCATGTTTTTTCAATTTACTGTAATATCGTAGGGGTGGCGTTGTAACTGTATGAAAAACACCCGAGAAAATATTCATTAGCCTAATCATACACTAGCCTAAGCCTACACTAGCCTAAGTCATTCTGTTTCGTGATAAAACCTGTGCGAACCTGTCGCCGCGTGTATTTTGCAACATTTCTAAAACTATTTCACATTATCTTGAGGTTATTCTATTCACTGGTCAACGCTCATTTTATTGCCAATCATATTAGAGTGATTTTGGGGTAACTTTGTGGTGCTGATTCCGAATATGACATCGGTTTTGCTAGGTTGGCTCTAATTTATGAGATAATTGGTACCCCATTGAAACACGTAAAAATGCAAAAAATTTAATGTTCAGGCGGAGCCTACTTACAAATCGCATTGAAATTGTCTGAAATCATACAAAAGTAAACACATGAAATACATAATGGCATTTTATTCGGTATAATAACAGATAAACACAGTAAGCTGATTCGCATAATTACAGTTAATGTATAGTAAATCTCTGTTTGTACGATTCTCTTTTATGTGGGTTATCAGGACAATCACGTTGGAGGTTCCAGCAATAGTCTGCCATCATGTGTCTGTCCCATCTGCCTTGATACCTTTCCTCCATCACCTTGATATCTTGATGAAACCTCTCCCTTGTTCCTCGCTAAAATCACCAAGATTATCCGGAAATCTGTGTAAGTGGCTATGGAGAAAGTGTACCTTTATGCTCATATTAGTACCCAACTTTTCAAAGTTTGTGAGCATGTTTTGCACCAGTTCTTCATAATTGTCTGCTTTGTGGTTACCCAAGAAGTTCTTGACAACTGAGACATAACTGCACCTGGCAGAAGCTTCAACACCATTCATAAATTTTGTGAAATTAGAATCCTTGATAAGTGTACGGATTTGAGGGCCATCAAAGATTCCAGCTTTTAGTTTTTCCATACTTAGTCCAGGGAACGATCTACAAATGTATTTGAAGCAATCGCCATCTTTGTCCAAGGCCTTAACAAATTGTTTCATTAGTCCCAGCTTGATATGAAGTGGTGGGAGGATGATTTTTTCCCTGTCAACCAAAGGCTCGTTAATGATGTTCGCTGCACCTACAGTCATGTTTTCTCTTGAAGGCCATGTCACTTTTTTCCAATGATCTTGCCTTGCCCTACTGTCCCATAAACAGATGAAACAAGGGTACTTCGTATATCCACTTTGCTGCCCAAACAAGAAGTTTACCATCTTTAGATCAACACAAATAGGCATCGGGTGCTCATGATAGCAGAGTTTCTGCAGAACCATTTTGATATTTTCATATTCTTCTTTAAGTTTTGTTGAGTGAGCAATTGGAAGAGATGCATATCGGTTACCATTGTGCAATAAAACACATTTCAAGCTTCTACTGGAGCTGTCTATAAAAAGCCGCCAATCTCCTGGTCGATATTCCAGTCCCATTTGAAGAACAAGTCCAGGGATGTTATTGCAGTATACAAGTTCTTCATCTTGGCTGAAGTAAGGAAGAAGTCCCGCCTCTCTTGTCCGATAACCTGTTATTTTAGCTTCTGGCTGTAGACAGTTCTTTTCTTTTAGTCTGGATGCTAAAAGTTCAGATGCTTGCTTTGACAGACTGAGGTCCCGTATCAGATCATTGAGTTCGTCTTGGGAGAACTGCTGAGGTGTTGAAATGCTTCCTTCATAGTCACTTTCACTACTACCACCTAAGTCCTGAATTTCTTCAAATTCTGACAACGGAAGGTCGGGCAGTGTGGTAAACACTGGTATGGGAACGTCTTCGCTGTGTGACACAGGTCGCCTTGCTGATTCCAAATTGGGATAATCCCACTTGAGTTTCTTGTATCGATTGAAACCTTTCACATTAACCACACAGAAATAACAATCGTCGTGGTGGTTTTTCGGCTCTCGCCACACCATAGGCACACCGAAGTTTAAACTTTTCCTTTCTCGATTTTTCCACTGTCGTAAGCATTCTACACAGGTTTTGCAAACCTTATGGGGAGCCCATGACTTGTCTTGGTCTCCAAGCGCCACGCCAAAATACGCAAGATAAGCTTGCTTTACAAAGTCTGTGATGTTTTTTCTTTGTTTTTGCAGTGTATTCGCCGCAAATGTAGCAGAATACATTAGGATTGTTTAAGCAGCCTCTTCGTGAAGAACTCATATTTCTCTGAAAAAGAAAACAATAAAATTATAAGTTCATTTCATATTGACTTATGTACACTAAGTACATGTATACAAATACATTACACGGACGAGAAACACGAAAAACACAACAGACAACACGTACCGCTCCACTGCCAACTGTCAACTGACTACTGGTTGGGTGGCCGATGACTTATATACGGAGGGGGAATATTCTAGAATGATCGCGGAGTAAACACTAAGAATATTCGCGTGTCTCACCATCTAGAATGTTCCGGTAGTTTCCCATATGCACGCGTTATGGTTACGTTTCCTATTAATTGAGGGTATTCATTATCTTAAGAACTAGAGCCAAATCGGAAAAACTACTTTCATTTTGGAATTCAGCAACCCCAAAATACCCTAAATTCGTACGAATTTCCTTGGCAACGAAACAAAATTTTTTTTTGTTGAGCTGTTATCTATCGTCCGTTTTCTGTTCGAGTATAATTTATGTTACAACCTGATATATATATATATATATATTATTGTATTTTATATATATATATATATATATATATATTATTGTATTTTATATATATATATATATATATATATATATATATATATATATATATATATATATATATATATTATATATATTATTATAATATGTATAATATATTATGATTGATATAAAAATATCTTATATGTTATGATATATTTTGCTAGAGTAAATGCCTAAACCATTTGACTGCATTTTACTGAAAACTCTTATATCAAATAACTATTTATTGCTAAATGGTAACTTCGTAATTGTCCGAAGGGGGGCTAAATCAGTGTGGCCCTTGGCGCCAGGAAACCTAAATCCGCCCCTGCAGATATAGCAGAAAGATCAGAGGTCAGGTGCTCCATAGCCGTACTACGCGAATCATGGGGTGACTGTTGAGATGGACGCTTTGGGAAGCGAGTGGAGAAGTGAAGAGTGGAATCATCGGCATAGGAGTGAATAGGGCAGGAAGTGCGAATTAAGTATCACTTAATCTGTAATTTGTGTAATCTGGAAACAATGGAAAACTCGGCGATTAGGTGTGATTTCTGTCAACGACTGCAAGACTTTATCGGCATGAATTGGAATTATAGGGAAATAACTCTTGTCTCGAACGCAAAACACGTCGTGGGGATCAAATTTCCATGTGGTGCATGTACACAGACGGTAAACTCATTCGCGGTATTTAAATAAATGGAGATAGCAGACTCGAATGCTACAAAAGAGAAAATTAAATAATGGGGACACAAGGGTCCGGAAATGTCCCAACGAAAAACCGGGTGGATGAGAGGAAGGACGAAATAACGAATAACAGCATAATAACGAACAACAATTTAATAACGAATTCCAATATAAACAATATAATACGGAAGGAAGACATAGATGAAAGAAAAGAAATAAAAGTTGCGAAGTGGTCAAACTGTCCATCGAGCGAAATGATAAAAAGATAACTAAAAACGTAGAAAATAAACAGCCGAAGAAAGATAATGATAATACTAAAAATAAGAACTTTGAAAATAATAAGAAATCAGGAAGTAGAAGCGTAGAAAATATCGGATGTAAATACTACGCAAAAGGGAACTGCAGATATCGGGATGGGCAATGCATATATGCACATCCCACATTATGCAACACGCATTACACAAGTGGATACTGCAAATTTAATAAGAAATGCAAGTTCCACCATCTTACGGTCTGCAACACCTATGCAAGATATAGGAGTTGCAAATATGGAAAAAATGCCGTTACCACCACCCTCAAAGGAAAGCAACAAGTGAACAGGAAAAACGAACATCAAAGATGAGTGCCAATTTTTTAGACGCAGCCAACACAATTCAGCTGCTAAATACTATCCAGCAATTACAAAATCAGCTGACAAATATAGGAATCCGAGAGCCGGACAGAAGGCACGCACCGACAAAGATAAAAAGAGGTAAATTCTCAGAGGACCACAAGGCAACGAAACAGGCATCCCCATTGGAAAACAAATCGGAACCACCTGTATGCGAAAACGATAGAAAAAAAATAAAAATAATCCTAGCCAACATTCAGGACCTTAAATCAAATCATTCCCCGAACAAAGTTTTATACCTGAAAGGACTCATGCATGAAGCCGGAGCAGATTTTGCATGCCTCACGGAAACTCATCTAAAGGACTGCCAGGCGAACTGTGAGTCCTGTATAGACAAAAAAGTAATACAAATTGACAACTATAACATCCTCCGAGCCGACAGAACAGGGAGACGTAAAGGAAGATGTGCTATTTACACACGTGAAAGGCATATGGCAGAAATGACTATAAGTACCTCAAACAGCTACGTAGAATGTATAGAAGCAAAAGTTGAAAAATTAAATATGGTACTAATTGTAATGTACAGACCCCCAAACACGCCAACCTCAAAATTTTCAGATGCTATTGCAGAGGTAAGAAACTGGGTAAAAGATCTACACTCTCTAACCCCAAATATTTTTCTTTGTGGTGATTTTAATTTCCCATTCATGAAATATAAAAGGATAGGAAAAAATATATGTATACACCAGGACAAGGGGGGCACACGAGAAGACCAGGAGCAGGTAAAAATGCTACTAGCTCTAGCTGATGAATTTATGTTAACGCAAGAAATAACAGAAAACAAGAAAAAACAACTGCCTAGATTTGGTATTCACAAACAACAGTAATCTAATTGATAAGGTAGAAATATCCCCAACTATAATATCGAACCACAACATCATTGAAATAACAACTAATATAAAGGCAACAGGAAAGGAAAGAACACGCACAACAGAAAGAAGCAAACTGGGAAGATGTTACATCCAGCATGGAAGTAATAGATTGGGAAACCATTTTCGAGGCCAAGACAATGGAGGAGATGCTAATGACGTTAGAGGAGAAGGCGTTAGAAATTGTGGGAAAACATGTCCAAAAATACAACAAAGAGGAAAGAGAAGGTGGTTCGAGAGACAAAAGAGGGCATTGTTTCGAAAGAGAAAAAGAGTGACTGCAAAATTAAGTAATTGTAAAGACAACAACATCAGAAAAATATCAAATGATAAACTGCAAAGTATCGATGACGTCATACAGGAACTAATTGAGAAGCATACAGAAAAAGAAGAGGACGACGCTATAGAAGCGACAAAGGCTAACTCAAAGTACTTCTATAATTTCGCAAAAAGAAAGTCGGAAAACCATGCGACTATCGGACCTTTAAAAAACGAGACCAGTGCTTTATCTGATGATCTAACAGAAGTATCTAAAATATTAAGAGCTCAGTACGAATCATCTTTCAGTATCCCAAAAACTAGCAAATTGATATGCGATAGAAACGCGTTCTTTGAAGAAGAACTACAAGGGGAAAGTATAACGGACTTCGACTTTGCGACGGATGATATTACACAAGCTATAGGGAAACTAAAAACACACTCAGCGGCAGGACCGGAATGCCACACTAATCAAAAACTGCAAGAATGCAATCGCTGAGCCCCTTTACTGGATATGGAGACGATCACTTGACACGGGAGAAATACGAGGCATCCTGAAGAGCGCGAACATAGTCCCAATATATAAAGCATGAGATCGATCTGAGGCCAAAAACTATAGGCCAGTGTATCTTACATCTCATCTCATTAAAATATTTGAAAGAATAGTTAGACAGAAAATCTGACTTTTTGGAAACTCAGAAAAATTTCAATGATAACCAACATGGGTTTCAGTCAGGCAAATCATGCCTCTCACAACTAATGGAACACTACAACAACATTATTGATGCACTTGAAAGTAATGAAAACTATGATGTACTATACACAGACTTTGCTAAAGCGTTTGACAAGTGTGACCATGGAATCAATACATAAACTGAAATATATGGGAATAACAGGAAAAGTAGGGAAATGGATATATAATTTCCTTAGTGAGCGGCGGCAAGTCGTTACAGTACAAGGAGTATCTTCATCAGAATCAGAGGTCCTCAGCTCAGTACCACAAGGAACAGTATTAGCTCCACTGCTCTTCATAATCATACTAACTGACATAGATGAAGATAATACCAGAGACAGCAGAGTAACATCCTTTGCCGATGACACAAAGATCAGTATAAAAATAAGAAACCCAGAAGATATTGGATCTCTACAAACAGACATAAACAGAATCTACAAGTGGACGGAAGACAAGAATATGAAGTTTAACACCGAGAAATTTCGGCAGAGTAGTATCCCCGCGTTTGGGGTGAGAGGAAGTTGGGGTGTTCTGAAATCCTGCCCCTGGAGGCCTTAGCCTCCGTTATAAGGGGCCCCCTTCCTTAAGCTCCTAACCCATTTACGGGGCCTCACAGGTCTTAATGAAGATCACTTGCCCCTTGAGGGACCCCCTTCCTCCTCGTGAGAAAAAAAAAGGATTCATCCTCGCCTTCCTTCATGAGAAAAGAAAGCCTCCTGTGGGGGTTATTTCACGGTCTTTCATGAGACAAACAAATACAGACAAAATCATACAAACAAACATTCGAGTACCTTGTTCCAGCACGTTTCACCAGACAACAGAAATGAAAACTTAAAATAAATATCTGAAAGAGAGTTTAATAGACCTAACGAGAGTGTGCATCTATATCAAAACATACAATGACTTGTATTATAATCTCAAAGTATATTATTATATTCTAATACCACGCCCCCGCAAAGGGGTTCTAAGCTCGTGCTCTTTGTGCTCGTTCCTGGAGGTTTCACGTGCGCCCTCCCGGCCCTAGCACCCAAGGATGATGGAGCTCGACCCTGCAGTCCTTGTCATCCTTGGTCTTTTTCCACTTCGACTGTCCCCTCCACCCTTTCTTTTTCCTGTCTTTCCTCTCACTTTTTCTTTGTTTTTCCGCCGAGATATGCCCTTTTAAATAGAAGCGAATCGGTTCTTCGGGAACTTAAAAAAAAAAAAAAAAAAAAAAAAAAAATTCTAACACCACATTACCGCTTCAAATGTAATTCCATTTTCATATGTTAACAAATTGCGAGCATAAAAAAAAAAAATCAGGTTAAGCACATTTTAAATCATAAACAATTTATTTGTTTAATATTTGTATTATGAAAAATAAAATGAAGGTTTATTATTTTAATTTAAATAAATTAATTTCTCTTTTTTTTAAGGGAAACTGACTTATTTTCATCCAATCTGAACCAGAAATACAAACTTTTTATACACTCATAACATGTTTATTTGCTTATTTACTTTTAAATATGTAGTTTTCTACTGCACATCAAATATGGTTATAAAATTATATATATATAATATATATATATATATATATATATATATATATATATATATATTGTTATAAAATTTTATATATATATATATAAATATATAATAAGTATGGGGTATTCTATCCAGCAATAATTACAGGGCTATTGCTAACACCTCTTGCTTCTCGAAACTACTAGAGAAACTTGTTACTACACCGCTTAAATGATTATTTATGAGCTAAATGAGTTTGGTTTTAAAAGCTCCCTCTCAACTGATCTGTGTATCTATGTACTTAAGGAAATTATATTTAAATACACAGAGAGTAATTCAACTATTTATAGCTGTTTCCTTGATATAAGTAAGGCATATGATAGAATGAACCACAATATTTTATTTACAAAACTAAAAGACAGAGAAGTCCCCATGTACAGTGCTTACAATAAGTCTCGCGCCTCTGTCTCGTCCCAAGCTAGTCTGTTAGGTATAAAATGGGCGGTCCTTATGGCAGCGGAAGTGTGTTCGGATTGGTGCACATAATTGCTCTAACCCCATCAATGACGTCCACATTATCATTGTGTCGATCACTCTATCTATTTATATATAGAGACATACTGTGTATAGATATATATAGAGTATGCAGGAGATAACGCTCTCTCTCTCTCTCTCTCTCTCTCTCTCTCTCTCTCTCTCCATCCTCTCTCTCTCTCTCTCTCTCCTCTCTCGCTGATGGCGAAAGTGCGCGCGCTGGGTATCGGTGGGGAAATAGGTAGGTGGCTTGAAAACTGGCTGAAGAATAGGCGGCAGAGGGTTGTAATTAAAGGTGCTAGTTCGGGTTGGGCCTCGGTCACTAGTGGGGTTCCTCAGGGTTCCGTTTTGGGGCCGCTGTTGTTTATCATTTACATAAATGATATCGACGGTGGCATCGTCAGTCGGATCGCCAAATTCGCTGATGACACCAAGTTTGGGGCCAATGTTGGGACGCCCGAAGCGATCGAGGAACTGCGTGCGGACCTAGGTAGGATAGGAGAGTGGTCCGAAAAATGGCAAATGCCGTTTAACTTGGGTAAATGCAAAGTGATGCACATTGGCTACGCCAATCCCAAGTCGGACTACTCGATGTTGGGTAGTAATATCGAGGTGACTGATTTAGAAATACAAACTAATCTATCATATTTTGCGACTTTTTAACTCTGGTAGGATTCAATTCCATTCCTATAGTGTAAGATACTAAAATTCATGTGAGTATTATGCCATATGATGTGCGTAATAAATAATCATTTTTAAATAGTTAGAGCGTTCAAGGTCATCTGTAGTAATCTATAGGCTACCGCTCAAGCCCACTCTCAACACTTAGATTCCCCTAAGACACAGGCGTCTTCAAGTAACATGAATGCGTAGAGATCTAAGGTGTTAGATTCCATATTATATAATTTATGTGCTAGGTTTAAGAACGCTGGCATTGAAGGATGGAAGGAAGGGACAGTAAAAGCGATAATAGGTTTAATGAAGGAAGTGGAATGAGGATGGAGGTAAGCGTTGCTATGTCGAAGGAAACGAGGTTGGGTGGGGAATTACGAAGGGAGGAGGAAAGGGAGCCCTAGATTATTAATCTAATTCTGCCACCACGTTCTCCTGATATGATTCCGATTGAAAACCTTTGGGCAATAATGATTAACGAATGGGAGCAACGCAATGAAGAACATTTGAAGCACTTTTAGCTCACACGAGGAATAGTTGGGAGAGCTTACGTCGAACACCAAACATTCCCTACAATCTGGCCTCTTCTATGCCGCAACGATTGTAAGAAATTATTGATGCCGGAGGAAGCTATACGAAATACTGATGTTAAAGCCATGACGTAAATGTGTATCGAATATACTGTATATTTATGTTAATATAGAATTTTATTATATTTTTATGTTTGACATCTATAAAAGTATATATCGTGACCATGAAAGAACTTTACTTATCCTTAGTTAGAATCTTTTCTTGCAATGTCTACGCTCGTGGAGATGATAATATATGCTTTGTTGAAACAAACTATGAGAAGGTAATAGTTTCAGGAAAAAAATAAAAACTGGCAACATCGAGGCCATCACATGTTTATGGGAATTGTCATATGATATGCTACCAATAAACTCTTATATACTACTATATACAGTATACTATATTACGCAATAATTACGATGAACAAATCAAATGCAAATTTCTCTGATTCACGGCCCACCAGTCTTGCTTTAGACTAATGACTTTGATAAGATGGAATAGGTTACCACTTAAAACAATGGATAAACTATCTATTAGTGAGACGACCGTGACTTCCTCGAAATGCAAGCGCGTGGGAGGTTCACTGAGGAATTTGATCATTAGATTCTTCACGTAGGATATGTATCACAACAATATTGACAACAATTCCCAACAATTACTTAATATCAATCATTGCATTTGAGCAAATAATTTAGACCTGCGTCAAAATAACTTAGGTATCATGCCATGATTTGGGATATTTTCCGAATTAGTCGTTCTCTATAGTCTACAGTATATATTGAGACGGTATAATGTAATGCCCAGCTAATATTATGATGACTAGGATTGCTCCATAACCATCCCAACATCCCGAAACTTGGTCATTCTGCTTTTTAATCATTTGTATTTTAAACACTAAAATGTAGCAGAAGTGACGTAATAATGGACGTCATTGATGGGGTTAGAGCAATTATGTGCACCAATCCGAACACACCTCCGCTGCCATAAGGACCGCCCATTTTATACCTAACAGACTAGCTTGGGACGAGACAGAGGCGCGAGACTTATTGTAAGCACTGTACATATTAAATTTATAATAACATAATATACGATGAGGAAGTGCAAGAATTTAAGTACCGTATTGGGGTCAAACCAGCTCCTTGACTGATGACTCGGATATAAGAAAATCTCGAAACCTTTGTGTTAAAGCGAATATGCCTATAAGGAACCTCCGGTTCTGTACAAGGGAAGCTAAAGAAACTCTTTTAGACTCCTGCATAAATTACTCCGAGATGCGCAGTTCCGCAAATGCTTGCTACCCACAATGAGCTTCCCTGAGGTAACAAGACTACAGTCTATTGCAGGGGTGGGGAACCTGCGGCCTTTTGGGGTACTAGTTGCGGCCTTCTGCCTATTTGACATTCAGAATTCATACCGTACGATAATGGACAGCAACTGATAGCACTTTAGGGCTTTAGGCTATTTCATTAGATCATGGTTTCAGCTTCACTGCTTCTTACACATACAAGCCTTCTTTATAGCTTTAACAATAGGAAATATGGCAACGTTGCCAGTTGAAACTGGCAGAGTTACCTTACGGCTTACGCCCTTACCTATCAACGATGAACTCGACTGGCTGACTGGATGACCGTTACTGACGATTCTCCGATAGTGACACGCACGCTTGTTTCCTTTAAAACTGTAAATCTTGGATCAATTCGTGTATCATTTTTATTTAAAAATCTTCTGGTACCCCAATCATGTCAAAAACTGTGAAAAGAAAATTAAAGGAAGAGAACAGAGTATTCCATGAAGAATGGGAATTGCAGTATTTCATAGTTACTGAGAAAGATAAAATGATGTGTTTGCTCTGCAACGCCATAATTGCAACAGTGAAGAAACACAATGCATATCAGCATTATGCAACTCATCAGAACCACAAGTATGCTATATTGGAAGAAGAACCCCGAAAGTTTGCATTTACGAAGATGAAACTTCAAAAGCAGCAACAACAGCAAGTATTTAAAACGATGTCAGGCCTAAGGACTGAAATCACTGAAGCAACTTATAAAGTAGCATATATACTTGGAAAAAGAGGTAAGCCATATAGTGATGTGGAAATCATAAAAGAATGCATTGTTGAAGTTGTAGCCCCTTTAGATTCAGACAAGGTTAACAAATACAAACAACTACCTCTTTCAAGAAGGACCATAACTGATCGGCAACATGAATTAGCCCTCAATGTAACTGAACAACTTCATACAATATGCCAAAGCGAAAATACTTATTATTCGATTACCTTGGATGAGTCCACTGATATTACTGACTCAGCGCAAGTGTCATTTTTTATTCGTGTTATAACTGCAGATTTTCAATGCAACGAGGAGTTACTGGCTTTGGGTACCCTTACGGGGAAGACACGTGGAATTGACGTCTTGTCTCTCTTCAAAGAAAAATGCCGTGAAGCGAAACTGAATTTATGTAATTTAGTAAGTGTATGCACAGATGGTGCACTTTCCATGAGAGGAAAATGTGCAGGATTTGTTGCGCTACTACAAAAAGAACTGTCAAATCCAGATAGCTTGATTTCCTTTCACTGTATTTGGCATCAACAGAATCTCTGTGCCAAATCTACTGTTTTAAGTGACATATTAAGTAAAGTTATACGTATTGTGAACTACATTAGAACAAATGCATCACGACATCTCGCAATATGCTTATGCTTGATGATGAAACATTCAGTGTGGAACTTCCGTATCATTCTAAAGTGCGCTGGTTGTCACAAGGGCAAGTCTTTGAAAAACTTTTGTCTTTGCGAAAACAAATCACAAGATTTTCTGAGGAACTCAATGAACCATGTGAATTGTCAAAAAAGGATTTCTGCAGAAATGCTGCATTTTTGTGTGACGTAATGTCAAGCAAAATTACCTGAATATTTCTTTGCAAGGTAAAACTAAATCCATATATGAAATGTGGCAAAAAATCCAGGCTTTTCGGAGGAAGCTGCGCTTTTCCAAAACTATCCTTACCCGATCGGAACTTTCAGCTGAACACTTCCCTGAACTGGCAAATGTAATTGATGAAGAAGATACAAGCAAATCATTAAGGGAATGCGATGTGAAAGGATACACAGCTGTCCTAGACTCCCTGATTAAAGAATACGATGAAAGATTTGAAGATTTTGAGAAACATGACTTCACACTGAAACTAGCTTTCCAACCACACCTGGTTGGTGTCTCCAAAGCACCTGAAGATTTACAGATGGAGTTGATTGAGCTATTAGAAGATAATATCTTTAAGTCTCTATTTGATACTGAGAAGGATCCTGTTGAAATATGGAAAAATGGCGTTGAATACCCACGTCTGCGCCAACATGCTCGTCGAATGTTGCCTTCTTTCGGCACAACCTACTGTTGTGAATGAACGTTTTCATATGTGACTCAAATCAAAACGCGCTTGAGATCTCAGATGACGAATATTCACCTGGAGGACCAACTAAAACTACGGTCAACGATATTGGAACCAAATGCACGACTCCTGTCCCGCAATAAGCAGTCACAAAAAAGTCATTAAATGGTTTATCACTTTTTCACTTAATATTAACATCATTTCACTTAATATCATTTTCCACTTAATATTAGTTCTATTGTTAATTATTCTCCCCCAAAAATAAATGTGCACTTGCTGAATTTTTTATTTATTATAAAAGCCCTCACGTATTATCAAGTTTGATTTAAAATTAATAAATATGTAGAGTGTAGACTAAAATATGATATTTTGTTGTACTGTATATGTTAAATTCTCAGCATGCGGCCTGATAGGGTCTTGGTTAAATGAAATGCGGCCTTCCAATGAAAAAATGTTCCCCACCCCTGGTCTATTGCAAAGAATCAACCACGCCAATTAACCAAGCTATTAACAATCCTACCGTATTTCTTCTAAGCTATGGAATTTATGGTATGAAAACGTCTGATTGCAGCTTCACTCAGCTTCGACATTACTGTATTATTTCTCATTAATTGTATATATTTCTATCCTTAGTATGTGATTTGTCATTGTATTATTAATATTTGTCATATGGGTAATGATCTGCCAATAAACTTATTCATTTTCATATATATACATAGGTTTGTGCCGAAAAAACAACTTTCTTAATATATCCAATTAATAGAAAACGACTAGTAAGTTTTATAGGGCATACTCTGGTATTTAACCTCGTATCACTATACATTTAATCAACTTTTGTATCGAAACAGTTATTCCACCAATGTGGCCCTAACTCTATTCGCAGATTCTGATGAAACGAGTTGTTTACATACTTTTACCTTATATCCCTCACAGATATTGTATAGTTCAATTAGAACATCTTAGATTGTTGGTTAAAAATATCGCACAGTCTTTCATGGAGCAGGGCCACTAAAGTAATTGAGTACATATCTTCAATAATAATTGCAACAAAGATCTTTCACTACACAGTCGCTCCCGATTATTTAATCAGACCTGAAAGTTGCATTCTCTGTAAATTCTGTGCGCAAAAATCCGGGGTGAACCACACCTATTTATTATAACTTCTTTCAAGGCAGTCCTCATATTTCCTCTGAAGCAGGAGTCACACCAAACTATTTTACGCTTTCTAACATCTACAGTATGCAGATATATAAATGTAGTACAACGTACAAATTTTGTCGGTTTGGTTATTTCCTTTTGTATTACACATTTCTAGCTGCACTACCTAAAATTTGTTAGCTAGATATATATATATATATATATATATATATATATATATATATATATATATATATATATATATATATATATATATCCTGGCGTAGCTAGCCGTTTTTTAATGTGTAAGCAGCAAGGTGTGAAGCACGGAGCTGTGGGAAGATGTGGAAGTGGCCTGTCCCCACCCTCCACTACTGAAGGGGAAAATTAAATACAGATTCCTGTAAATAATCTTTGGTGCACTAAAAATCAGGAATTTATGGTAGATGTCAATTGTTACACAATCAACTGAGATGGAAAATCCACTTTTATTTAGAGCACAGGATAGAAACACATAATATTGGGACAAAGTAGTGTATTTTGCAACTTGTAATAAGTAATATTATTTTTATCCATCATATAATTGTAATAGACTATTATAATGATAAATGATTTCTTGAGAACTTTATTTAAAATATCATGAATTTCCAATTCAATGTGTAAACACATGCTACTTTGCTTATGCCTATCTACACTCCTGTATATATATATATATATATATATATATATATATATATATATATACAGGGTGTCCCAGAATTAACTATCTATTTCAATGAAATCGGACAAATTTTTTAAAAACACACTTTTATTTATGTTTATCATGTTTAATATGTGTTAAAAATGTATAAATTTCTTAATTTTTTCATAATTTTATTTTCATAATTTTTTCATTATCTGGTCCAATGAAAGACCGTCTGAAGTCATAGAATGGCAAAGAGACTCTCCAAAAGTTAACGTGTGGCTTGGAATGACCAAATCCAAAATTTATGGCCCATTCTTCTTTGCGGAAGCAACTGTAACAGGTACCGTCTACCTTGATATGCTTCAGCAGTTTCTCGAACCACAGCTTCTTGATGATGGCATTCTTGATAATGTTGTGTGTCAACAAGATGGAGCACCATAAATTTTGGATTTGGTCATTCCAAGCCACACGTTAACTTTTGGAGAGTCTCTTTGCCATTCTGACTTCAGACTGTCTTTCATTGGACCAGATAATGAAAAACTTATGAAAATAAAATTATGAAAAAAATTTAGAAATTTATACATTTTTAACACATTAAACATGATAAACATAAATAAAAGTGTTTTTAAAAAATATGTCCGATTTCATTGAAATAGATAGTTAATTCTGGGACACCCTGTATATATATATATATATATATATATATAATATATATAGTTTTACAATCATGTACACTGCTTTGCTCCAAAACAATTATTCAACCTTTAATGTTATCATATTTGGTAAAATAAATTTCTATATATAAAAGTTTTATAAGTTCATTCACCTCAACTTTGCGTTTATTTACATTGCTTTGGATAACAGTCGGATGAGTGAAACCATATATAAAGATTTCATATGATTTAAACTCTATTTGCACAAAACACACAGCTCTTTATATACATGACTGTTCTATCGTTGAAGGCAATGGATAGTTGTCTGTTTATAATGCATCATTTACTCAAAGAAATAACAGGTGCACGATCACAGCTATTAACTTGTGGCATCTACCACATGAAAGCTGCCCAACCGACCAAACATTTCCGCCAGAAACGTCACACTTAGGGTATAGAACAGGGGTATCCAACAGAATTCTAGATGGGCGTTATATGTGTGGCGATCAGCGGGCTAAATTCGCCACATAGTGAAACTGTGTGTACTAACACGTTAGAAATGGAAGAAAAAAGGATATATAAAAGGAAAACTTTAATACAACAACGATATATATGTTTAGGATAAACTTTATTGTAAAAACATCAATAATGTTAAAAATTACAGCAATGCAACGAGCTATATTAAAAAATTCAATGTGAAGCTTGGCAGTCTTTATCTTGCGCTAGCCGGGTGAAATCAGGCATAATGTTTTCACTTATTAAACATCTGAGCTATGCCTCTAAATTGGCATCAAGCATATTAGAGCGATACTTTGACTTCAGGTGACTCATTACAGAAAAGGTGGATTCACAATGGTAAGTTCAGCCAAAGATCGAAAACAATCTCGCAATACCTGACTGCAACACCACGAACTTGCTTTCTCCCAAAAGCCGAGTCCAAAACTGGACGACGGATTCTTTTCTTTGTGGCTTGCCCATTTTGTTTTGAAGCGAAAGGACATCCATTTCTAATTGGCGTCTTTCCAAATGAAATAGGTTCGCGAGTTCCGTCGTTTTTTGCGCACTAAAAATGTCAAAATGCAAAGGATCTTTCATGAACTCAAAAGCCATTCGCCACAAACTAATCGTCAATTCGCCACATGTGTCGTTTGGCGAGCGTGTTGGATACCCTGGTATAGAATTACATAATTCGGCACTGATGAATCAATTTATAAACTCTCATTCATGAAAACATCCAACATTTTCTTATTATAATCTTAACAACTATTATTTATTATCATATCACTTCAAGTTAAATTGCTATACTCGGTGTTTAAAATATCGCTTTCAACGCTTTAGTTGATGGATGTTGACAAAGTTCCTCATTTCCACCATATCTCAAGAAGTGAAATTTTTCAATGTTAAATGTAACATTGATACTGATGCAGATATTAAGGACAGTATTGTATCATGCTTCGCAGATGACAAAGATATGTAAGGAATTATTGAACGAAGGTGACATAAGAAAATTACAAAACAACAATAAAACATTATTCCAGTGGGCAGAAGACAACAATATGAAGTTCAAGGAAGAAAATTCCAACTTCTAAGACACTGTATGGTAATAACAAGGAGCTACAGAAAAAAGGGTACAAAACTCTGCAAGCCAAACAGATAACACCAAATCCACAAGTCAGGGATCTTGGCGTAATAATGTCGTCGGATGCAGAATTCAGAGAGCACTATAACATCAAAATTACAACGAGATGAAAAATAATGGGAATCGTCTGGAGGAGCTTCCGCAGCACACCATGCTCAAATTATGGAAGAGACCAGTCCTGCCAATAATTGAGTATTGCTCAGTACTCACAAACTCATACAGAAAACGAGACATTGCGAACATTGAAGCTATACAAAGGACTTTTACGTCTAAGATAGAGGAAACGGAAGGTGAAGACTACTGGTCTCGACTACAGTGCGAAAGAAGGAGCGAGCGATACACAATAATATACATATGGAAAATACTTGAGGGATCTGTACCTAACCTTAGAAATGAAATAGAAACAAACTGGAATGAGAGAAGAGACAGATTTGTGCGATCCCAGATGCGGTGGGGCAAGGGTCTATGAAAACAAGAATGGAAAATAACGTCAGAATACGAGGCCCAAAGCTTTTCAATGTCTTACCAAAAGAAGTGACGAATCTTCAGCACATCAACCTGAATAACTTCAAGAACCAGCTGAACAGATTCCTGTGCAAAGTCCCTGAACAGCCATGCGTGGCTGGCTACGAGGGCAGTAAGAAATCAGACAGCAATTCCCTCCTTCACCAAATCCTGCATATGAGACGGGTTACTGCAGAGGGGTCGACCGCAGGTCGATCCTGAACCGTCGTTCAAACTCGCCTAAAGTAACCTAAAGTAAGTGTACACACACACACACACATATATATATATATATATATATATATATATATATATATATATATACATACTCTATATACATGTCGGCACTATATTACATTTTGATAACAAGGATAGTAGAGAGAGACACTACTATTATTTAATTCTTTTAATTCTTGCCAAAAGTTCCTTGGATTCTTACTGGCAAGCTTCCTAGCCAGAGCATCCCAGCTTAACTCATCCTCATGATTTTTTATATACCTTAATGCATACTTGAACCTGGCATTAGCTCTCTGTTTTGTTGTAAAACAGGGTCTTGCCCTGGCATTAGCCCTCTGTTTTGTTGTAATACAGGGTTTTTCCCTGGCTTCCCTTGTTCACACCACATTAAAAAAGCATCTCTGGGTGCATTATGAAGTTCAGTCGGATAATCACTCCAGCCAGGCCTACATGTATAGTTTTTCTCCTAAAGGTATTTAAGTCTAGGCTAGCATTATTGAGAGAGGAATCAATTTGTTCATACCTGTCTTTAAATTCCAAAATATGTGCTTCAATTCTACAGTTTACATCCTGACAAGCTAGAGCAACAGTATTTAATTACTTTTGCTAGCAAAAAATATTTAGTAGACGAAACTAAAATGAAAGATGGTAATTGTTACAACACAAGCATGCAAACATTTTTTAATATACTGTAGTGGATTACCGTACAAATGAACTGACTACGGACAACCAGCTTGGGTAAGTACTGTAGATTTGACTTAGTGAGAGAGAAAGTAATTGAATCATATTTATGAACAAAGCAATACGGTTGTAATGTTGTATACTAAACCTGAATCTGAAATGCCAAATTAAATAAAAAAAATCAGTAACCCATTTTTTTTACGTTCTCTGTTAAAATTATCGTTATATGGTTGGGTGCTGGATGTTCTAATAGGATTTATTGTATGTATTTTACAAGGATACTTCATAGATAGTCAAAAGTTTAAGGGCTAGTAAGTATATGCGGAAAATGTTTTCATTATTAGGAATTTTATTATATACCATTTTGAAGTGTAGACAAATCTCAGTCAACTCTTATATTGTTGTTTTAAAAACTAATTTCATTTGAGGTCTTTAACCGGAGTCAGCCTGGCTGAAAATTCTCAATTAATCAACCTTCCTTTATCGTTACACTGTACTCCCTCTTCACATTTATGTATTTACAATTATAATTTTAATAATCATAATAATAATAATAATAATAATAATAATAAGAAGAAGAAAGAAGAAGAAGAAGAATGGAAATATTATCACACAACATACTAGTTTATAAAACCAAAATAAAAAAATATTGTAAACGTTCTTTATAAAAGTTCCTAACAGTGGCGGGCTGCTAGTCAAATAAGTAAGGGCTACTGATGTAAACCCAAGATGTCTCTTATGTGTTTCCAACAGTATGATAATTTATTTGATCATACCCGATCTACCAGAAATCCTTTTCTAAACTATCGAATAGAAGAATTATACAGTTTTAGATGCTTTCACATATGATAAAAAGCTATAAATTGTGTAAACAGTGCCGTGTTATGCAGGACACTTTTGGAGTTGATATAATTGTGCTATAAGAGACCAGTAGATCTGTTGTGACTTGCCATATGATGTGGTAAATGGCAGCTACTTATTTAGTTTTAAGAAAAAGATGGGTGCTTTCATGAATGCGTGTTTATAAATAGTGATAAGTTATGTAGGACAGTTTTGGAGTTGATATAATTGCACAAAAGAGATAAGTAGGTCTGGTGTAACTTGCAATATGATGTGGTAAATAGTAACTACTTAGTTACTTTTAAGAAAAGATAGGCTCTTTCATGAATGTGTGTTTATGCATGACATTTTGATGACATAAACTGTATGTATTTTTTAATCAAGAGTGTTCATAGACTACAAAGAGAAGATAATAAAGGAAAACTTGATTAATTTGCATCAAATAAAGAACAGTTTTATTTCCATTAGTAACTTGTATTATAATTTCTTGAACAAATACTGCCTTGTTTGAAGCGTATACAAGTTGAGATGTGAGACTTTTCTCAGTTGATTTCTCAGTTGATTGTGTAACTATTGACATCTACCATAAGTTTCTAATTGTTAGTGCACCAGAGATTATTTACAGGAATCTGTATTTAATTTTCTCCTTCAGCAGTGGAGGGTGGGGACAGGCCACTTCCACATTTCCCACAGCTCCGTGCTTTACACCTCGGTGCTTACACATTATAAACGGCTAGCTACGCCCGGATATACACACATACATATCTGGTAACTAGCTAACTAATTTTAGGTAGTGCAGCTAGGAATGTGTAATACAAAAGGAAATAACCAAGCTGACAAAATTCGTATATTGTACTACATTTATATATCTGCATACTGTAGGTGTTAGAAAGCGTAAAATAGTTTGGTGTGACTCCTGCTTCAGAGGAAATATGAGGACTGCCTTGAAAGAAGTTATAATAAATAGGTGTGGTTCACCCCGGATTTTTGCGCACAGAATTTACAGAGAATGCAACTTTCAGGTCTGATTAAATAATCGGGAGCGACCGTGTAGTGAAAGATCTTTGTTGCAATTATTATTGAAGATACGTACTCAATTACTTTAGTGGCCCTGCTCCATGAAAGACTGTGCGATATTTTTAACCAACAATTGAAGATGTTCTAATTGAACTATACAATATATGTGAGGGATATAAGGTGAAAGTATATAAACAACTCGTTTCATCAGAATCTGCGAGTAGAGTTAGGGCCACAATGGTGGAATAACTGTTTCGATACAAAAGTTGATTGAATGTATAGTGATACGAGGTTAAATACCAGAGTATGCCCTATAAAACTTACTAGTCGTTTTCTATTAATTGGATATATTAAGAAAGTTGTTTTTTCGGCACAAACCTACTTATATATATATGAAAATGAAAATGAATAAGTTTATTGGTAGACAATTACCCATATGACAAATATTAACAATACAATGACAAATCACATACTAAGGATAGAAATATATACAATTAATGAGAAATAATACAGTAATGTCGAAGTTGAGTGAAGCTGCAATCAGACGTTTTCAGACCATAAATTCCATAGCTTAGAAGACGTACGGTAGGATTGTTAATAGCTTGGATAATTGGCGTGGTTGATTCTTTGCAATAAACTGTAGTCTTGTTACCTCAGGGAAGCTCATTGTGGGTAGCAAGCATTTGCAGAACTGCGCATCTCGGAGTAATTTATGCAGGAGTCTAAAAGAGTTTCTTTAGCTTCCCTTGTACAGAACCGGAGGTTCCTTATAGTCATATTCGTCTTAACACAAAGGTTTCGAGATTTTCTTATATCCGAGCCATCAGTCAAGGAGCTGGTTTGACCCCAATACGGTACTTAAATTCTTGCACTTCCTCATCGTAAGTTATGTTATTATAAATTTAATATGTACAGTACATGGGGACTTCCCTGTCTTTTAGTTTTGTAAATAAAATATTGTGGTTCATTCTATCATATGCCTTACTTATATCTAGGAAACAGCTATAAATAGTTGAATTACTGTCTGTGTATTTAAATATAATTTCCTTAAGTACATAGATACACAGATCAGTTGAGAGGGAGCTTTTAAAACCAAACTCATTTAGCTCATAAGTAATCATTTAAGCGGTGTAGTAACAAGAGTTTCTCTTGTAGTTTCGAGAAGCAAGAGGTGGTTAGCAATAGCCCTGTAATTATTGCTGGATAGAATACCCCCATACTTATTATATATATAAATTTATAACAATATATATATATATATATATATATATATATATATATATATATATGTAAGACCGTAAAGGTAGGGAAGAGAAGGTGAAGTGGACAGGAAAAGCGGAATTAAGTCCTTATGATCTTTGAGAATGTGTTTCAAGCCACTACTGAATGATTTGATGACGTCATCCTGCGGGTTCTTCCTAAGTTTTTTGTATGTGGCGGTGTCCTGGAGCAGCTCGTTCATTTTTCTAATGTAGTCCACTTTGCCCATAATAACTACGGTGTTAGCCTTGTCTGCTTTAGTAATATGGAGCTCACCATCTTTTTTTAATTGTGAGCGGCTATTGCGAAAACGTTTCGGAAAGTTATCTTCGTAAGTACTATTCGCAGCACTATAGACAAGGCCTTTAACTATGTTAACCAAAGACTGAGGAAATGGACTACATTAGAAAGTGGACTACATTAGAAAGATGAACGAGCTGCTCCAGGACCCCGCCACATACAGAAAACTTAGGAAGAACCCGCAAGATGACGTCATCAAATCATTCAATAGTGGCTTGAAACGCATTCTCAAAGATCATAAGGACTTATTTCCGCTTTTCACGTCCACTTCACCTTCTCTTCCCTACCCTTACGGTCTTATTAAAACCCACAAACCTGGCAACCCTATGCGCCCTATTATTAGCTCGGTGGGCTCTATTACCTATAAACTCTCTAATGGCTTGTCAAAGTCTTGTCCCCCATTCTCGGAACTATGTATCTCTGATTCAAACGTAAAAAATTCCATGGATCTTACTGAAAAATTTAATAATGTACACACTGAAACCAACGATAGGTTGATCAGTTTTGACGTTTGTTCATTGTTTACAAAAGTGCCGATTGACGATATGCTTGACTTTCTCTCCCGACAATTACATAAGTACGACCTGCCACTACCTGTACACATCGTTTTGTAACTTATTAAGCTTTGTATCAAAGACTGTAAATCCACTTTCAATAGCGAGTACTATCAACAGGTTTTTGGGATGGCCATGGGCAACCCCTTGTCGCCCTTCCTCTCCAATAATTATATGGAGTTTTTCAAAATTACTTACATTCCGAGAATCCTGGGGGTTGGCATCCCATGGTTGCGGTACGTCGACGATATTTTGTGTATCTGGCCCATGAATCGTGACCTGGATGACTTCCTCCTTCAGTTAAATGATCAAGTCCCTTCCATTAAGTTTACTTTAGAAGTGGAACAAGACAACTCAATCCGTTTTTGGATGTGCGTTTACATAGGAAAAGCCCAGGTTTTAAGTTTTGTATCTATCGGAAAAAAACAAACAATTTGTCCTACGTACACATACTCTGGACATGACATCCCCATTAAGAAGGCCATATTTTCTTCAATGTTTCTCCGCGCTCTTACGATTGCCAGTCCGGAATACATCGATGCCGAATTGGAAAAAATCAACGGTATTGGAAGTGATCTGTGCTACCCACCTGCGTTTATGGAATCTTGTCTTAACAAGGCAAAACGAACCTTCTATCGTGTGAATAATAACACTCGCACTTTGTCAAAGAATATTTTAGTACTTCCATTTTTCCCGGACTTTTTAGGCATTGCTAATGTACTTAAACTTTTGGATATTAATGTAGTATTTTCATGTAACAATAGTGTGAAAAATATCATAGTAAAAAATAGCCCTACCAATAATTCAGGCATTATCTATAAAATTGGTTGTAAACAACGTGATTCCTTTTACATTGGTCAGACGGGAAAGGATTTGCACACGCGTGTAAAACAGCATCAATATTCCGTCAGAACAGGAAGTCGTCCAGTGCCCTTTTTGTCCATTTGTCAGAGTTATCCCATTGTATTGATTGGAATAATGCTTCAGTTTTGTTTCACTCTAGCAACATTGTTAATAGAAATATTTTTGAATCTGCTACTATCCAACTTACAAATAACTTTAACATTAGCAAAGGTCTTTTTCCACTCGATCCCGTTGTTTTGAATTCATTCGGAACGAATTTAGACAAGAAGGGCAGAGTGCTAAAACTTTGGTAATTTTCCCTTATAAATTTGTATGCTCCTCTTACAATTTTTATTTTTCAATTTATTTTTATTTTTATTTATTAATTTTTTTGTGACCAATATATAATTCAGGCATTATCTATAAAATTGGTTGTAAACAATCCATTTGATCTGGTGGTGAATTCGGGCAAAGTGCTAAAATTGGTAGTTTTCCTTCCAAATTTGTATGCTCCTCCCACAATTTTTATTTCTATATATATATATATATATATATATATATTTTTGGTAACATATATATAGTCTTGAACTCTTTATTTACTGCAGTGTTCCTGAGGATGTCATTAGACGAAAGCGCTTGAGCAGCACTCTGGGTTTCTTTTCCTTCGTGGTTTTATTCATCATATATATTTTTCATATATATTATATATATATATATATATATATATATATATATATATATATGATTTTATAAAAATATTTGATGTGCAGTAGAAAACTACGTATTTAAAAGTAAATAAGCAAATAAACATGTTATGAGTGTATAAAAAGTTTGTATTTGAGGTTCAGATCGGATGAAAATAAGTCAGTTTCCCTTAAAAAAGAGAGAAATTAATGTATTTAAATTAAAATAATAAACCTTCATTTTATTATTTCATAATTCAGATATTAAACAAAAAAATTGTTTATGATTTAAACTGTGCTTAACCTGATTTTTTTTTTTTTTATGCTCGCAATTTGTTAACACATGAAAGTGGAATTACATTTGAAGAGGTTATGTGGTATTAGAATATAATAATAATATGCTTTGATGTCGATGCCTACTTTCGTTAGGTCTATTAAACTCTCTTTCAGATATTTATTTCAAGTTTTCATTGCTATTGTCTGGTGAAACGTGCTGGAACAAAAAGTACTCGAATATTTGCTTGTATGATTTTGTCTGTTTTTTTTTTTTTGTCTCATGAAACACCGTGAAAGAACCCCGACAGAAGGCTTTTTTTCTCATGAAGGAAGGCGAGGATGAATCCTTTTTTTTTTTCCCCTCACAAGAAGGAAAGGGGCCCCTCAATAGGCAGGTGTTCTTCATTAAGAACCTGTGAGGCCCCATAAGTGGGTTCGGAGCTTAAGGAAGGGGGCTCTTTATAACAGAGGCTAAGGCCTCCAGGGGGTCCATCAAGGGGCAGGATTTCAGAACACCCCAACTTCCTCTCCCCAAACGCGGGGATACTACTCAGCTGTTACGGTACGGAAAAAGAGAAGACTTAAAATCTTTGGAATATTATATCCCAAAGAGACAGGAAATTCAGAGAAATTCTAGAGCAAAAGATTTAGGGGTTGTAATGACAGATGATGAGAAATTTGAAACACAAAATAAGATAGCAGTGAAGAGAGCAAAGAGAATAACGGGGCAGATATTGAGAACCTTTAAATGAAGGGATAGGAATGTAATGATTACTCTACTGAAAACCCTGATCATACCCAAATTGGAATACTGCTCGGTCCTAACATCCCCATGTAAAAAAGAAGACATTAGACAGCTGGAAGGGATCCAGAGGAGCTTCACAGCCAAGATCAAGGGGTGCAAAGAACTAAATTACTGGGAAAGGTTACGCGAACAAGACCTATATTCAATGGAAAGGAGAAGAGAGAGATAACCATTATTTACACTTGGAAAATAATGGAGAAACTAGTCCCTAATCTTACTCTGAATGCTATAACTCACCAAACAACGGTGGAAAGTAGAAACGGTAGACTGTGTCGTATTCCCAAATTAAAGGCGAGACAGGGGACATCCTTAACCCTGAAAGAAAATAGTTTTGTGGTGAGAGGACCAAAACTGTTTAATCAGCTGCCCAAAGACCTAAGAAACACGAGTGGGGTTGCGGTGGACATCTTCAAAAGAAGATTAGACGCCTGGCTCAGAACAATCCCCGATGAGCCGGGCGTACCTGGCTATGTGAGGTGGAGAGCACAAGAAACCAACTCACTATTTCACCAGGCCAACTCGAGAGGAGGGGCGACAATCTTGACCTTCGCGAAATGAGGAATCATCGCGCGGAACCTTTGTAAGGTTATAAGGTATATATATATATTAGGGTGTCTCTTATTTTCGAAGTGTTGATTTGTTTAGGTTGCGCCCCCTCAACCAGTTCCATTGGTTGAAAAAACATCACATATAAAATTTTGTTTGGATTGAACAATTTTTAGAGGTCGCCCCCGCTTATTAAATTTCATAAAATATAGCTATTATTTATGCAATTAATATTTGAAATTACTAGCAGTTGTCAAGTATACTAAACATATGTTTTTATTTAATTAATCATCATATTTATGATGAATTCAATTAAATGAATATATTAGAGATAATTGTCAAGTTTGTAGCTGAAAATATTGCTTGATAAGACAAGATCAACCTGTTTAAACATGTTTCATCAAGAATGCTCCAGATTATGTTGCAATTGTTTATTTGTCATCATTCAGTGTTCTGCTGTCATAAGTAAAAGGTGTGTAACTGTGTATCACTATACTTCTTTTTTGCTATTATCAGATAATAAACTATGTTATTTATATTTTTCACAATTATTTATACTGATTTTGTTATTAGTGTTTGAAAAAAATTTAATGAATTTAATGAAAAAATTAGAATTTATGCTCTTATACACATATTATGAAGTTTTAAACAATGTTGCTATTTGTCACAAAGAATTTAATTTAGTTCAATGGAAATTTTACCTGACATGTGTTTCATGATCTGTGTTTCTATCAGTGGCGTCACTAGAGGGGTGCGGGGGGTTTTTGTGCAGTGTTTGAGCAGAAATTTATTATTTTTTATAAAAATATCCCTGTAGTTAGTTATAACAACAAAAACATTTTTCGTAAGCCCAGCTTACATGTATCAATATACCTACAAGGCTAAAACTCTATGCTAATTTACTTTTTGAACCTTCTAATGCGCTCCGGTCAGAGCTGTCATTATTACCCAATTACAATGACGCTTCGAATCACGTGGTTTCGTCTGCACGCTCTACAAGCACGCGCTGTTGTTTTCGTTGCTGCTGGTGTTTTTATAGTCGCTGATTTTGTCAAATTTTCTGTTTTAGCTACAATATTGTGGTAATTAGTATTTGTGAACCTATATCAATAACTTTTTTGAGAATGAAGTAGTAATTAAAGGAAAAGAAGGAGAAAAATAAAAAAAGGCTTCCGCTCAGTTGTTGCAGCCTCTGTCTTTATGATGTTGCAGCCTCAAATTTATGAGTATATTTCCATATGCATTTGTCTACAACTTCTACATTATTTGGGCCGTTATTGATTATGCAAACCTAATCCATTAATGTATCTCATGTAACGGTAAAGTTTAACGTTAAAATGAACATAATTTTGATGTAGTTCTTAAACGTTTTTACTTCGAATTCTATTGTTTTCTTACCGAATTTTCACTTTAACCACATGAAACTATGTAAATGTAAATACATTTAGGCTGTGCGTATGATATTGTAATTTAAAGGAGTAATTTTAATTTTGCTAGTTGTTTATGTCACTACTATTGCCATTACATTCAGTGATATACGGGAATTACGATTTACGAGTAACATTAGTACAAAAAACATTACTAAGGATTCTGTATGGTCTGGTACGGGAGGAGGTCCAGGGGGGGGGTGACACCATGAGTTACCGCACTGGGTGACACCAACCCTAGTGACGCCACTGTTTCTATTTCCAATAAAATAGCAAAATATAAATTTCTACTACAAAAATATTTATTCCTTGTTTCTTAGATTAAAAAATAATAGGAATAATAATTGAGAAAAATACGTTAGATTTATAAAATAGACCAAATTAACTTTATGTCTACCAAATTTTTTTTTTTTTTGTAATTTAAAAAAGTCAAAACAGTGATTTAGCCCTGCTCTACAAAACCATAACACTACATTAATATTTTGTTTTCTTATTTTGCAGATGAATACAAGAAGACCATTCTATTTGCTCGGATCTACAGTAGATGATATTAAAGGCTCAAAGCTGCCCCCATATAGGCAAGCTTTTGGTTATTTTATGCACCTCCACAGAGAGAAAAACATGACAATCCGCGATGCTCTGCGTCAATCTATTCGAGCCACAATAGTTATCTGGGATAAGGCCAATATTCCTACTCAGCAGGAACCTCGTGCCATGAAGAAGTTAGAGAATTTCTTTAACGAATGGACTTGCTTAAAGAAGCATGCTTCCAGAACAAGCCAGAGCCATAAAACCAAGGAGGCTGATTTTGTAGAGCGATTGGAAGATCTCTTTGACATCGCCCATGGAGACGCTGAGAAGCTGATCAAGAATCGTGAGGACTGGGAGTTCCTTCAACTGCAAAGACAAAAAGGTCGTCCTGGCTCAATCGGTGGTGTGGACACTGTACATCTTCACCGCACAAAAAATGCAGTCAAACGGTTGGAAGCTGAGGCAGAGAGAAAAAGAAAGTCAGAATCTTTGATGGAGGCGTCTACTAGTCAAGTTGTACTGGCTTCTTCCACATCTTCCAGCAACACTGATGAAAGTGAGAATGAGGAGGAGGAGCCCAAAGGAGCTTGTGCTTTACCAAAATCTAAGAAAAAACGAGGCATGAAAAACATCATGACTATTCAGATGTCTGCTGCCCTGGATCGTACACAAATTTCCTCTAGAAAGGCAACATTTATCCTCGCAGAGGCAGCTAAAAGCTTTGGTTTGGACGCTTCAGATTACAACATAAACCAACATTCTATCCATCGCCTTCGAAATAAGAACCGAGCTCGTCATGCTAAAGAACTTAAGGAGCATTTCCATGGAGAATGTTCTATGACAGTCCACTGGGATGGCAAGATGATGGAGGACCTCACCTCGCACAAGCACATTGATCGTCTCCCAGTACTTGTGTCAGGACCTGGTGTTGAACAGCTGCTTGGTGTCCCCAAAATCCCAAACTCAACTGGAGAAGCACAAGCTGAAGCCGTCTTTAACTGCCTGAATGAATGGGGAATTACAGAGAGAGTAAAAGCAATTTGTTTCGATACAACAGCTTCAAACACGGGTCAATATAGTGGAGCCTGTGCTCTCATCGAAGCAAAATTGGGACATGATGTTTTGTACTTGCCTTGTAGACACCATGTTTTAGATTTATTGTTGGGAGCTGCATTTGAAGCAACATTGGGATCTACATCAACTGGTCCAGAGATATTGATCTTTAAGCGTTTTCGTGACAATTGGACTTCTGTTGATCAAAGCCAGTTCCAAACAGGTGAGACAGACACGATTACTAAAGAAGCAATTATCCAGTCTAAAACTGAACTAATTCAGTTTGCTAGATCCCAGGCACCTATGCTACGGGATGACTATCAAGAACTTTTGGATCTGTCCATCATCTTTCTTGGAGGTGTCCCCAATAAAGGCATCAAGTTTCGTGCACCAGGTGCCATGCATCGAGCTCGCTGGATGTCCAAAGCGCTCTATTCTATCAAGATGTGGCTTTTTCGAAACCAGTTCAAGATGACTAAGACTGAAGAACGAGGAATTCGAGATCTTTCCCTTTTTTCTGTTCTCATCTATATGAAGGCTTGGACAACATCCTCACTCCCTATTGAAACCCCATTTAATGACTGGCTCCTTATGAGGTCATTGATTAATTATCCTAACAAAAAGATTTCTGATGCAACTAAAAAAAAGCTCTCTAACCACTTATGGTACCTGTCTGAAGAAGCAGTTGGTCTTGCTTTCTTTGATGAGCGAATTACTACAGATGTAAAGAAACGCATGGTAAAGGCATTAGAAGATGAGTCCACTGATAGACCACCCAAGCGTCCTCGGATTCCTGAATCGACCTTCTGCTCTGGTGAAGGACTACACCAACTTGTTACAAGAAATACTAGAGAATTCTTTACTAAGCTGAATTTGCCAGAAGGATTTCTGAACAAGGCACCCAGCACTTGGACATCCAACTGTGAATATTTAAGGGCCAGAGCTATTGTTGCAGCTCTATCTGTTGTAAATGACCGGGCAGAACGTGCAGTAGCTTTAGTTCAAGAGCTGAATAAGAAATTGACAGTGGGGGAAGAGCAGCTCCAGTTCCTGCTCCAAATTGTTGCAAAACACCGCCAGAGTCACCCAGTTCCATCAAAAACTGTTCTTCTCAAAAAATAACCATCAATGAGGTCGCACCTTAAAATACACCATATTGTATAATCATTGTATATTAAATAAATGTTGTATAAGGAAATAATGCTAATTAAAGTAATTAAAGTATGTAAATAGCACTGGCATTTTGAATTTATCTCTATATAATAAACTAATGGTTTTTTTTTGTAGCAATGCTTCATTGCTGATTGTATATAAAAAAAGAGCCAGGAAGGATTTTGGATAGGAGAAAAAGGATTGGGATAAAGAAGGATTGAGGACCAAAGGATGGATTATAACAACATCAAGGATAGGTTAGAAAAGGATCAATGATAAATAAGAAGGCCTATACTTATAAAAACGAATCAAACTAAAAAAAGAAGGAAGGAATTATGTGTATAATGAGCATAATCATATGTCAGGAGCTATTATGCCATGGTCACCATTTTTATTAGCCGGGGCGACCCCTAAATATGAGCCAATTTGTGTCAAACTTTCAAGTTTTAGTTTTATGCTAAATGGAACTATTTTAGGGGGCGCAGATAAAATAATTCAACATTTCAATTTTTGACTACCCAATAAGAGACACCCTATATATATATATATATATATATATATATATATATATATATATATATATACATATATTATGATTGATATAAAAATATCTTGTATGTTAAGATATATTTTGCTAGAGTAAATGCCTTAAATTTTTTACTGCACTTTACTGAAAACCCTCATATCAAATAACTATTTATTGCTAAATGGTAACTTCGTAAATGTCCGAAGGGCAGCTAAATTAGTATGGCCCTTGGCTCCAGGAAACCTAAATCCGCCCCTGCAGATATAGCAGAAAGATCAAAGGTCAGGTGCTCCATAGCCGTACTACGCGAATCATGGGGTGACTGTTGAAAGGGACGCTTTGGAAAGCAGGTGGAAAAGTGAAGAGTGGAATCATCGGCATAGGAGTGAATAGGACAGGAAGTGCGAATTAAAAGATCATTAATAAATTAAAGGAAGAGGGTGGGTGACAGGACAAAACCCTGAGGAACACCACTGTTAATAGCTTTAGCAGAACAATAGCCATCTACAACTGCAGCTATAGATCGGCCAGAAAGGAAATTATTGATGAAGGCACAGATAGAAGGATAGAAACCGAAGGAGGGCAGTTTGGAAATTAAAGATTTGTGCCAGATTCTTTATTTAGGATTCACGTGACATTGCCCTCTAAGAGACGACGTGACAGGACCATCAAAGAGTCACCTAGGGATTTGAAATATTAATAACTTTTACTAATAATTTTTTTATAATTATTTATTTATCAAAAGAAAATTTAGAAAATGAAGAAGAATTTTAATTATTTATGAAAAACGATGCTACTTAGATGTCCTCCATTTTCGGCTTCGCAAAGACGGGCTCTTTCGACAGCATTTTCCATGACGGCTGCCAATAACTCTGGCTGCACCGCGCGAATTTCTGTACAGATGCTGTCTTTAAGCTGCTGAATTGTCTGGGGCTTATTCACGTACACACGCTCCTTCAGGTAACCCCAAAGAAAATAATCGGGAGCCGTCAAATCAGGCGAGCGTGATGGCCAAGGAACGGCTGAATTACGCGAAATTATTCGGTGACCGAAAATTTGCCTTAGGAGCTCCATCGTGACTCGGGCCGTGTGGGGAGTTGCTCCATCTTGCTGAAACCACATCTCAGGCCTGTCCTGCACCGCAGGGCGCACTAAATTCTCGATCATGGCTTGATATCGTACGCTAGTGACCGTTGTTGCATTGCCATCCTCATTTTCAAAAAAGTAAGGCCCGATGATCCTTCGAGACGTTACACCACACCACACAGTGCACTTGAGGGGATGTAACTCGCGTTGGTGAATAACCCTAGGATTCTATAATCCCTAGAACCTACAGTTCTGCTTGTTCACAAAACCGTTCAGATTGAAATGTGCTTCATCGCTCATAATCAATTGATGAACAAATTCGTTTTCTTTATTGGCCAACCGCTGAATGTGGACTGAGTAATTTAAGCGTTGATCATAATCAGTCGGTTTCAAATTTTGCACAAATTGCACTTTGTATGGGTACAGATGCAAATCATTTCTCATAACGCGATGCAGTGACGTCCGAGACATCCCCAACTGGCCAGAACGTCTGCGGATCGATGTTCCTGGTTCTTCTTGAATATTCTCTCGCACACGTTCACGATTTTCCTGCGTACGGGCTGAACGTGGTCTTCCAGTTCGTGGCAAGTCACTTACGGAGCCATATTGCTGAAAACGTTGAATCAACCGACGAATCATGAAATCCGAAGGCGCCTTTCTGACATTGAAATGTCGGCGATATGCTCTTTGGGTGAGAACAATTGATCCCCTAAATTCAAAATAAAATTCCACGATTTTAGTCCTTTGTTCTGTTGTGAATTTTTCCGTGGGTGAACTTCCAAAATTAGTAATTAAATATCTGAAAAGAAAAATATAAAAAAATTATTAGTAAAAAAGTTATTAATATTTCAAAGCCCTAGGTGACTTTTGGGACACCCTAAACTCAGAATAGTCCCTTAAGAAACTTTTATGTTGCACACAGACCGTGCATTTAACAAGGAACTCTTCTGGAAATATGAAATACACTGTAGTCCGAATAAGAATGGTAAATAACAAATACTATAGTCTTGTTTTTCATGATGAAAGCCCAACGTGGTCAACGGGTCATTAGCAAAGAGGTGCCTCTTTGCTAGTGGCTCGGGCTTCCATCATGAAAAAGAAAAACTATAGTATTTATCATTTACCATTACTTATTCGGACTATAGTGGATTTAATTTTTCCAGAAGAGTGCCTTGTTCCATGCACGGTCTGTGTGCAACATATATGTATTTATGTATGTATATATATTTTTTATGCAGGAAGGAGGGGACAAGGCAGAATGGCCGCAAAATCGACCCCTCATCCCCAATTGTAAAAGAAGACCGCCAAAATCAAGGTTCAGGGTCTTCGGAATGACTGGACATTCTCCGTGCGAAAGATTGGATGTCATTGACAGTGGGGGAAAGATGGAGTGAGGAAGATTGTTCCAGAGTTCACCGGTTGAGTAGATGAAAGATTGAAAATACGGATTAACCGTTGCGTTCTTAATGAATTCACACATTCGATAATTTTAATATTTTTGGAAAGTTCTATAACCACCCACACAATAACCAGCCACCCATTTCCAACCAAAATATAACACCTAGTATTAGGGTGGGGTGATAATTTGCAATTTTTTAATTTGAATACGAAACCACCCAGAGAGTGCTATGTTATGAAGTAGTTCAGTGATGTATAATTATTGGGTATTGCTTGATTTTCTACCCCTACCAGGCTCCACACCAATAACATTGCACGACAAAATTACAAACTTTTCCTGTCCTTTAAACGAAATGAAGTGATTTTTATAAATTTCGATGCGCTGAGTTCAAATCTGATGTCAGGATACCTATATCACCCACCGTTTTAAAGGAACGTGTAATAAAAGTCTTATATACAGATTAGAATATATTATTACAAGAACATAATTATTACAAGATCAGAACAACAATTAAAATCTTTTTCCTGATGTTTTTCGTTTGTACATACTGTACTCTCGGTAACTCTCCTCGAACCGCGTTTAATATAATTTGGATAAGTTTTGTGAAGCAGTAACGTAGTTTTCTGGAAAAATGGTGGGTGTTAGTGAAAAAATAATAACATATTCGTAATCAGCTCATTAAAATACATATAAATCAGCAGAATTTGTGCATAGGATAGAAATTGTGTTGTGCATTGTAACTGACAATACCGCAATAGCAAATACACTGTAATATAGAATTATTTCCAGTATAAAGTTGTTTCTGAAAGATTTTCATAATAAAAATATCAGAAAGATTAGTTTTATGGAACTTGTGGAACCTTTCTACAGTACAACAATGGCCAAAGGAGCCACACACTCTCGTTTGAAGACATTCTATCAGAGCTTGCATGACCACATGTGTGACAAGATTAGTGCAAGGTTCTTTGAATTCCAGAATCCTTGGTTGGACTGTGTAAGTGCGGGGCTATTCGAATGTGTGAAGGTAACAGTCAGCAAGTTGTATCAGCTATCACTGAGACCGCATCACAGTACATGAAAGAATGTATCACAAGCTCTGTAACTTCATATTGCCAGAGCTTGAAACTATTCTCGCTCGATAGCGACGAGACTACGGTATTTCACAGTAGTTTGAACCTCAATATCCTGTCGAAGAGCAAGCCAGCAATGTTCATGATACCCAAGTTACAAATATGGCAATGGAAAGAATATGTTGGAAAATGAACTACCGTCTGACCAAACTCAAAAAACATAAAACAGTGAGCAGGAGCATAATAATGCAGCAAACAGAAAAACTGAGAGAGAAATCGTGTCTCATTCCGTAGCTTCTTAGAAGAAGCTACCCATATGAATGAACTGAAACTGACATGGAAAAAGAAAATAAAGGAGAAATTCTCCACTCTCACCAGTGAATAACAGGCGGTGACGATTGAAAAAGAAGAAATGCGCCTCAGTATGATGGCAAAGCTGAAAGCAGAGGGTGATCCTTTTACTAGTTCTGACGAGGTCGACGAGTACCTCCAATCTGAAAGTGATGAGCAAACAAAAGAGAAGAGACTGAAGATGGAGGTCCAGTTTGCACGAGAATCTTCTACCTGTCTGCCGAAATCTGATTCTTTATTTAGGATTCAGGTGACAGTACCATCAAGGAGTTTGCTATAGCTACAGATCTACAGAAGCTAAGGTTAACAAAGAACCTAAAATCCACTCTAAGGTTAGCCCGAGAGAAAGGAAAGAGGAGGGGGGTAAAAGAGGAGAATAAGTGGTTAAATAAGTTGCAAAACCTACTATTCGTGCGTTAAACTTCATTCAGAAAAAGAGAAAGAAAGACTCCCCATCATCATCCGCCGGCCACTGCCTACAAGTCGGAAAAATAGTCAAAGAGAATAGGAAAAAGGGTGAAAAATGAAAAGAAGTAAAATAAGAACGCTTACAAACCATGCAAACACAGTCTTAATTCACTGTCATACCATGCAAACTACAGACATGCAAGTAAAGAGTTACAGACATGCAAGTAAGGAGAGGATAAGAAAAAAAAAGTAGGTAAAGTATAACAAAAAGTGGGTTAGTTTACACTACGAGCTACAACTACGTTCGTGTTAGTTTAATTTTTTTTTTAATAATTTTATTCCTGGCATCACACGCTGGCATGTCAGAAAGTGGCATTAATCGTCAACAGACTCATCTTCGACCACCACCCCAGAACTCCTGTTGCCAATTGTTTTTTTTTATTTTAAACAACGTTAATATTTTTAAAATGCCTATCTAAATGGTTCTTAAACATATTAACGCTGGTAGAGTTCACGACTGACGCGGGAAGATTATTCCATTTATCAATTACTTTAAACGTAAAGAAGTTTTTAGCAATATTAGTAATGAAACGTCTGCCACGCAACTTAAATCCGTTATTACGAGTATTGCTGTTATCGAAAGTGAACAGTGTCAAAATTTACGTTATCGATTTTATTAACGATTTTGAAAACTTCAATAAGCTCCCCCCTTAATCTCCTAGTTTCGAGTGAATGCAAGTCTAACTCTTTAATCCTATCTTCGTAAGACTTGTTGCGCAATGACGGAATTAGTTTCGTGGCGCGACGCTGAACCCTTTCCAATCTATCAATATCCTCACGCAAATACGGGCACGGCATATTCTAAATGAGGCCTGACTAGGGACTTGTACTGTAAAGGGGCAATATAATATTCTTCAATTTAAATTCGAAATTACGCGCTATGAAGCCTAACATCCTATTAGCTTTTGCGCAAGACTCCAGGCACTGGTTCCTAACTTTTAAATCCTTAGATACGCGTACGCCTAAATCTACTTCCTCGTCAACGCTCGCTCTCTCTCTATCATCCATCGTGTACGTGTAATTATTGGTACGATAACCTATATGCAAACTTTACATTTGTCTACGTTAAATTGCATCTGCCACTTATCGTCCACTCCATAATTCTATTTACATCGTCTTGGAGCCTATTTCTATCGTCCTCGTTAACAACCTTGCCGCCTATTTTAGTGTCGTCCGCGAATTTTGACACGTTACTAGTCAATCCTACATCTATGTCGTTAATGTAAATTACGAATAGCAATGGGCCTAACACTGAATCCTGTGGGACACTGCTACCTACATCCAACCACCCCGATTCACTACCATTAACAACGACCTCTGTCTCCTAGCACGAAGCCATTCCTCTAACCAGTTAACTACCTGACCGCGTATACCGTGCTCTTTGACCTTCGCAATTAATCTTCTATGCGGAACTGTATCGAACGCTTTTTTGAAATCTAAGTAAATAACGTCATCCGCTCTATGCCTATCGTATTCGCGCACTATTTCGTTATAAAATTCTAACAAATTAGTTAAACAAGATCTATGGCGTCGAAACCCATGCTGACTACTATTAATCAAATCGCGACTTTCTAAGTGATCGATGACACGATCCCTAACTACGGATTCCAAAAGTTTACCGACAATTGACGTTAAGCTAATGGGCCTATAATTGGTAACTACTGTACGGTCGCCTTTTTTAAAAATGGGCTAATTTGAAGTCTTCAGGAATAATCCCCGTTTCGAGTGACTGATTAAAAATCTTCGTTAAGGGGCCTACGATAACGTTTTTCAAATCTTTCAGATGTCTAGGATAAAACGCGTCTGGACCTGGAGCCTTGCTAACTTTTAGCCTATCGATATAACGCGCAATGTCACCCTCGTAAACAGTTATTTCATCCAAAATAGTCTCGCTGCTAAATGGAACAATATCGTCCACATAGGGGACATTATTGACGTCTTCTACGGTAAAAACTGTCGCAAAAAAGTTATTAAAAATGCCCGCCATCGCCTGAGCGTCGGAAGCCAAAGTGCCATTAGCGTCGACGAGAGGACCTATATTATCTTTTATCGGCTTACGATTATTCACGTAATCGAAAAACTTTTTTGGGTTATGTTTACTCTCCGCAGCTATAAGTATCTCTAAATTACGCTTAGCATTCCTAACTGATCTTTTAACCTGACGTCGAAGCTCGATATACCTATTAAGTTTATACGCTCTATTACGCTCGTTATATTCAAGAAACTATCTTTAAACGCCTCCCAATGCAAATTTGCGTCATTACCCATAAGTAAGTTATCCCAATCCACTACTCTCATCCTATCCGCAAAACTATCAAAATTGGCCCAACGAAAATCAGGGACTTCCATTACGTTATTATCCTTAGTTTTTTTCTATCAATAACTTGAACCTAATAATTTGATGATCACTACATCCTAAACTCTCACCTACTTCTAAACCTTCGACTATATTTTCGCCGTTCATCATTACACGTCTAAAATATTGTCACCGCGCGTTGGTTCGGTAACCATCTGTCGTAAAAAATTATCCTCCATGAACCCAACCAGTCTCAAACCCTCCTCATTACCAGTAAAAGTCTCGTAATTAACATTGGGGCAGTTAAAGTCTCCGGCAATTATACTATTCCGATTATTTATCAATAAAGTTACCAAGAAGCGAGTAAAATCTGCTATCGGAATTGAGGGATTGAACGGGAGGTCTATAAACAAAAAAATTAAAACTAATACTACGCGCCCTAACTTCAACGCATATCGCATTAATTGCTGCCGGAAAATCTATCTTAACCTCGATAGCCCTAAGGGAATTACGAATGTACAGCAAAACGCCGCCACCAATCCTATGTAACTTATCATTAGTAAAGAGTTTAAAACCCGGTTATCAAGTTCCCCCAACAAGTCCCGAGTCACGGTATTTAACCACGTTTCAGTGATAGCAACTATATCGTAGTTACCGGGATAAATTATCGCCTTAAACTCGCTTAATTTATTTCTAATACTACGCGCGTTACAATAAAAGACGTTTAAGTTATTTTTTACCACGGGTCGGCGTTTGAAACTATTTTTCACGTCGGGCCCGCTTTTCTCGGACGCACAACGTTTAAAGAAGGCTTCGACCTATACAGCTTTCGAACGTTTTCGTCAATTAACCTAACTAGCCTAGCATTACCTATTTCATTAAAATGCACCCCCATCTCTTATAAAGAGGCTAGGATCACTGAATTCCGACCACAGTTTTACGAAGGGTACATTTTCCTCAGCACAAATCTCTTCTAATTTAGTATTCAAAAATATCGTTTTTGACGTAATCTTAAGACCCAAACTGTGCCTAGGGGTAATACCTAGAACTAAAGACCTATCTGACCTCGCCTTCATGGACCTAATTAACCCCCTATATCTCTCCAAAAGGTCAGGCACTCTCGTATCGGGCCTATACGAGTCGTTGTCCCCCTACCATTGTCACCAAAATCGAGTGACGGGAGGCAACATCACTCCTATCCACTTCGTCTCTAACTCTGTCAACCCTGGCTCCTGGGAGAAAGACCCTCCTCCTCTTGGTTGGATGCCGTTCAACGAACTCTTTGTCCATTTGGCGCACTGAAGAGTCCCCATTTAAAATAGTTTCCCCCTCGTTCACGTCCCTATCCAAATGGGCGAAAGGGTTCGAAACCTCGATAGGGGGGGGATTCCTATCACCTAACGTACGTGGCCTACCTCCACCCTTACCTTCTCTAAATCCCTCCCCATCTACTAATCTCGGACCAACCTTAACCACTTCAACTCTATCCAAACTTCCTGATAAGCTACCTAAACTAGAAACTAGGTTACGCATCTCACCCTTCAAATTACTAACGTCTTCAACGTTAGTATTGCTTCGGATTTCGTCAACTGTAGCCCTACCCCTGCCCTCATCAAGAGTTGCAAGTCTTTTCGTTACCTCACGTACACTACGTTTTATGTCAACTATTTCCTCCCTTAAATCGCAAAAGAAACAAACCGATCTCTCGGTGTTCGCCATAGGACCGCCGTTATAATCCTTAAAATCCGTATACCACCGATTTACCCCACACCTAACACACGATGCTTTCTGCGACGGCATCGCGCAAGTTAAAGTAGTTTATAACCGTCAAAAGTTTGTTAAATTGAGCCAGCACGCAATGAAAACTTCTAAATCGCTAAAAACCATTAATATTCAATTACTTAACTATAACAGTGCGAATATAAACGCAAGTATATAAAATTCAGAGTTTTCCAAAAGTAAAGTTATTGACAATATCCAAAAGTAGAAGCAATATCAGAGAGCTCAGGAAATGCGTCCGCTCAGTACGGAGTCTGGCTGACGAATCCATTAAGGCTCTCCTGGGGAAGCGGTCATCGAACCCATCTGTCACTATGGAACAGTTCTAGAGATCACTTGATCACATAATTGTTACGAGAGCATAGTTGACCTGGCTACTGTTAAACTCAAAATGTGTTTGTAAAATGCATGTACTATGTAATGGCCATAATATATGATGAGCATGTGTGATTGTTACATATGTATCATACTCTTTTTGCTTTATTTATCGCAATCTGATTTTGTGTGTCGAATTTCGCATCATCGGTCATTATTACCCCCAGATCGATCGTTTTCGTGCTTCTCTGAATTTCCTGTCTTTCTGGAGAATAATATGCAGTCTAAGTTCCTCTTTTCTACCTTATCTCAAGAGCTGAAATTTCTCGGTGTTAAATGTCATGTTGTTGTTTTCTGACCATTTATATATTTTGTTCGTGTCTCTCTGCAAGACCTCCACTTCATTTACATCGCTGATTTTTCTGCTGATCTTTGTATCGTCTGCAAAGAATGTTACTATACTGTTGCTGTTTACTCCGCTGTCCATGTCTGTTAGCATGATAATGAACAGGAGTGGGGCCAGTACTGTCCCTTGTGGTACTGAGCTGCGTACTTCCGATTCTGATGATGATATACCTTGAATTCTGACGACCTGCAGACGTTCTCTGAGGAAGTTGTAGATCCATTTTCCCACTTTGCCTGTTATTCCCATATATTTCATTTTATGTGCTATTATACCATGATCCCATTTGTCGAAAGCTTTAACACAAGACAGTCAAACACGTACATCAGAAAACCAAACCATACTTTAGACTAGGGGTTCCAAAATGGGGGCACCCGTACCCCCAGGAGTACGCGGTATCCTGCTTTGGAACTAACTTTCACATGGAAAAGTACTCTCAAAAGACGGTGTAGCGGCTACACAGTCTTTTGAGAAATTTTGAGTAGGGGATGGTACGGGGCACTTTCTGAAGTCATCGAGGGGTACGCAGCCGATAAAAGGTTGGGAACCCCTGCTCTAGACTGTGTGACTCGATCCATATCTCCAACTGGTCCAAACCTTTGGAATTCACTTGATCAAGAGATAAAACAATGTACGACATTAAAAATCTTCCAAAGGAAATTGAAAGACAAATTCATTAACTCATCCAAACCAAAACTCTGTCTCTCCTGACTTATTTCAATAAAATTAAACTACATAGCCTTCTCTTGTTTTTATATTTATTCACATATGTCTATTTAGTTCAACAAATTAATAATAACCGGTAAAACAAAACCAAATATGAAAAAGTTGGTGTCTAAGGTTGTTTAGATTCTCAATGATCAAGATATTTAATACCTCGACATTTTAATTATATAATATTTAATTACACTATATGATGTATAGTCTTATTTTATTTATATTTAATTATATTACATCAGTAATTAATGTTGATATTGATAATATTAATAATATTTAATTAGATTAATAATTGATTATATTAATGTCAATAGTTAATATTGGTATTGATAATATTGATATTGATAATATTGATATTGATAATATTCATGGTGATAATATTGATATTGATGATATTGATAGTGATAATATTAATAATATTTGTGCATTTAATTATATTAATTATATTTAATTAAATTTCAGCGTCTAATATCCATATAAACGCGAAGGTATAATCTTAGCTGAATATCGTAACTGTATGTATTTCTGAACATATATTGAAGCTTACAACAGAAAATCTCCCTGTACTTCTCTCTCTTTGCCTATATAGTATATCTTTAAAGTTAATGTAAGATTTACCATACAAGATTTACCATACAATTCCATTCTGCCAATAAAGCATAACATTTGACTGTCAATGGCAGTTCATTGCTATGTAAATACAGGGTGCTCTAAAATTACCTAGTAAACTTTTGTGTTCTACAGGTCACCTAGTAAACTTTTGTGTCCTAAAATTACCTAGCAAATTTTTACATGAACGCAATATCTTAACAAAAATTATGCGATATTTAACAATTTTATTTCAAATACAGCAACAATAAGAAAAGCAACAATAATTATTTATTTTAGATGTCCAAAGCAATGTTTCCTCTAATTTTTTTTAGTCCGTGTGCGCAAGAAATTTTCCTTGTGTATACATTTAGATTCATGGTGAAAAATTGTGCAAACTTTTCTGAGCGCTACTATCTTCAAAATTAAATATATATAAATATTAAATACTTAATAAATATTATTTCCATAAAGTGATAGCTTGATCATTACGGTACTATTAAATGGATATTAATAAGCTGTTTACAATATTATATATTCTTAAAAAAAGAAAACATTTTATCCATTCTACAAATATGAATAAAATAAAAAATAGTAAAATAAAATTCAACAAAATAAAGAAATAAAATAAAAATAACATTAATTGAAAATGATTATTTTAGTTATCATTTCTCAAAACAATTTTCAGCATTTAGCATTTTAAAATAGACTATCAAGATTAATACATGATTTTATCCATTCACAAAATAGGAATAAAATAAAAAAATAATAAAATTCAATAAAATAAAATATAATCACAATAACATTCAATGAAAGTGCCTTTCATTTAAGTATGATTATGATTTCTCCCTACGATCTTTAACATTTGCCAATTCCAAATACTGTAAACTCTATGAAGATTAATACATCCGTCATCATTCAGGTAACTTTTAATTCGCATGAGCATGTCCAAATGATTTTCTTTCAAGCGGTTTCTTAATTTGTTCTTTATAGAATTCATTAAACTGAAATTTTTGAAATTACTTCATTTACTGTCGTGACTCATGATACGCTTGAGTGTATGCGCATTTTATTTTGCTGTGTGCGCGGGTTTCACAACGCGTGTGCGCGCGCACACGCGCACACCTTAGAGGTCACTCACTCCAAAGTGTGTTCCTTCAGCTTGAACACATTGTTCACAACGTCCGACTACTGATCGGTAGATATATAAAAGTTTACTAGGTAATTTTAGAACACCCTGTATAGGAACTTAGGAAGGCACTACATCCTATTTCTCCGAATGTATAATGAACAAGTGAGTGCGTCTCTAGGTATGTATATGTGTGTTGCTCTTAATATTGTTTTATATTATTTACTGTATTAAAGATACAAATGACTATAAATATACTAACAATACATATACTAATATACATATACAAATACTAAGGAATGCATTAACTATCGCACTATCATATGTATGATATATATACATATACAGGGCGTCCCAAAAAAATGTATACACACTTTAACAGCTGATAGCTCAATTGATGTTTCTTTCTTTCCAAGTTAAACCCATTAGAATTAATAATGGCAGTCAGACTAAGCTTTGAACAAACGAAATTCATTCTAAAATGCTACTGGAAGTGTGAAAACGCAATTGAAGTGCAAAGACAGTTTAGGAGGGAGTTTCAAACAGATCCACCAACGCGACTTACCATCACTCGAATTAGAGATAAGTTTGAAGCCGATGGAACTGTTCAGAATGTCCACAAGAAGCGTTCCGGAAGACCACGGACATCGACAAGCCCCACAAAGCAAGAAAGAGTACTGGAAACGTATCACCAAAGTCCAAGAAAATCTGTGCGGCAAGCGAGTCGTGAGGTAGGAATTTCAGAATCGTCTGTCCAACGCATTTTGAAGCGCTGTCAATGGAAAAGTTACATTCCAAGATTAGTCCATGCTATTAATGAAGATGATCCGGACCGAAGAGTGGAGTATTGCGAGTGGTACTTGGCACGATGTGGATGTGGATTAGACGAAGGGTTTCGTAGAATACCCTCCGCGTTCACCAGACCTCACACCACTAGACTTTTTTTTATGGGGATACTTAAAAGACAATGTCTACGCTATAAAACCTGCAACAGTCGCTGAATTGAGAGCAGCCATTGAACGAGAACGCACACAAATACCAAACGAAATGTTTCATGATGTTTGCGATTCCATTGCTTCGCGTTATCATCAGTGCCTGGACCAGAACGGACGTCAGTTTGAAAACAGGCGTTGACAAAACAATTAAATAATGTCTGTAGATTCTATTACATTTTGAAAATGAAATGTATTTTAATAAACACTGCCTTTATAAGTATTTAAAGTGTGTATACATTGTTTTGGGACGCCCTGTATATACTATATGTGTCTATAGTGGATTTAATTTTCCCAGAAGAGTTCCTTGTTCCATGCACGGTCTGTGTGTATCATATACAGTAGACCCTCAACAATCGCGAGTTACGTTCGTCGAAAAGCTCGCGGATGTAGAATTCACGAATGTTAATACCTTAAGTGACTGGGAAAAATGAGGTTTGGTACCTGGCAAGGAATTGAAATGAAAATTTACAAATGTTAATCAAAATTTATAATAAATATTTAAGAATATAATACCGATGCATATACAAAATGGTAACAATATTATAGTGAAACTTCATGAATTCAATCCGACTCCTCTAAAGTTGGAGTCCGTTCCCTTTTTGAAAGAAAAGTCCTGTTCGGCATTTTTTCCATAAAAGGCCAGTTTCGTCTGCGTTAAAAACTTGATCCGTCACATAGCCCTTTTCATTAATAAGCTTGAGAAGTTCTTCAGGAAACCTTTCCGCTGCTTCGTGATCCGCCGACGCTGTCTCGCCCACTAATTTGATGTTGTGCGTGCTGAACCTTCTTTTGAATTTGTCAAACCAACCCTTACTGGCTTGAAAATCACTGACTCGGGTGTCTTCACTCTCCTGCCCCTTAAAATGCTCAAACAGCCTCTTTGTCTTAGCACGAGTAATTGGACCACTCAAAGGAATTCTCTTCTGGGCTTGATTTTCTATCCATATATTAAGAGCATTTTCCTTTTCCTCTATTGTTTTATCTCGCACTTGTGGCATCATTTTTGCGGTCACAGCACTACTACACGCAACACTACCTCTGATGGCCTTTTCATTTTTCTTTATTGACCTCACAGTAGAATCGTTGATTCCAAAATGGCGGCCAACAGCTGATGCATTTTCTCCGGTAACCAGTCGGTCTAACACTTTTAATTTTTCAATTAAATGCATCACTTTTTTCTGCCTTTTTGGAGCAGAAGCACATGAGCCACTTTCTTTACGCATCGGAGGCATGATTTAGATCACACAACGGGATATACCTTTCGTATGCCTTATAAATGTAGCAATGAGCAATAAAATTATTAATATTATTATTATTATTATTCTAAAAAAAGAGCCTGCGCTGCCCAAATTATATCGCATTGTTGGTTTACGTCGTCGTCGTTGGCCTAGGCAAGCTACGGCTTGGGACCGCAGCGCATCTATCCGGTATAGGTTAACCTGGATGATGTAGCCATAAGCACTGCCGCTAGTTAAGTGCCAACCAGTGATTATCTCACTAGCCGTATTGAGTCCGTTAGGCGAAACTGCGACAGTACCAAGGTGGAAAATATAACCATTGGTTTTCTATTGTTTATTTGTAAAATGGACATGGCATTAGATTAAAATAAATATTTGAATATAAATAATTAACTGACAATTGTGATATATAATTAATTATGTTTACATACAATAAAATAATATAGTATACATAAAATTAGTATTAATGTGGTTCACAATTGAATTATAATGGGTAACTAATTTAAAATGAATTTATACTATTCCGAAATTCAAGACGGTAAAATTAACATTTATCTTGAAACTAAAATAAGAGTATTCACTACACACTCCCCCACCAGAGAGGAAGTTCAAAGAGTTCCGAACGACACAGATTTCCGCTGAACCTTTTTGGTAGCTACTTGTACCTCACTTAAGGTTGATTCCAAAAACGCAGGCTTAAGACGATCGATAGAAACCTTGTCGACCTTGGAACCGCGCTGGATGAGAAATGATTTGCGCGTACGTCGGAGAACTTCATAGGGTCCGTCATATGGACATTGGAGAGGCCGTTTTGGGACAGGTACACGAACGAAAACGTGGGTGCAAGACTGGAGGGCTGGGGAAACAAAGATGTTCTGTTGGCTAGTCAATCGAGGGGGAACAGGCTGAAGGGACTGCATGTGAGAGGAAAGTGTTTGAGCGAATTCCGTAGGATCACATGACTTATCCCCTGCAGTGAAGTAGCCACCTGGTAGCCGCAGTGTTGTTCCATAGACTAGTTCAGCCGCTGTAGTCTTCAGATCACTCTTAAATGCAGAGCGAATACCAGCAAAACGAGTGGAAGCTTATCCATCCAATGGGAGTCTTCGTGACACATAAGGGATGACTTCAGCTGGCGATGGAAGCGTTCGACGAGGCCGTTAGCTTGCGGATGATACGCACAGGTATGCGCATGTACTGTACCCAACAAGCTGGTAAACTTCTTCCAAAGCGAAGACTCAAATTGGCGACCTTGGTCAGTGATGACTTTTGTCGGCAATCCAAATCTTGATACCCATCCATGAAGAAAGGCTCTTGCAACAGTGTCCGCTTGGATATCAGGAAGTGGGATGGCTTCAGGCCATCTGGAAAAGCGGTCGAGACAGGTGAGCAGATAACGTTGGCCTTGAATCACTGGAAGAGGGCCAACAATGTCTACATGAATTACCTCAAATCGCTGGGATGGGGCGGGAATGCGTCAAAGGGGGACCTGGTGTGCCTTTGGACTTTGGCACGCTGGCAGGCAAGGCCGTTTTGGTCCAATGTTTGACATCCTTCCGCATCGAGGGCCAAACAAAGCGAGAGGTAACCAGGTGTTGCGAAGCACGGATACCAGGATGGGAGGGCTTATGAAGATCCGTGAAGACTGCTTGTCTGTGACATGGAGGGACATAAGGGCGAATAGCAGCTGTTGATACGTCGCAATAGAGGGGCACAGACAATCCTGGCATACTCATTTTCTTGAGGGAAAGTGAGTGAGTGGAGTCTTCTCTGAGCAGGTCTTGTAGTTCCGTATCCTTATCTTGATCCTGTGCAATAGCATTCCACAGTGTAGAGCTGAGGGTAACAGAAGTAATCTCTATTCTTGAAAGTGCATCCGCTGGAGTGTTCAAGACACCCTTGATGTGGCGGATATCTGTGGTAAATTGCGAGATATAATCGAGTTGCCTGATGACTCTGGGAGAGTGGTTACAGCTGTTTTTATTGAAGACAGTGACCAAAGGTTTGTGGTCGGTAAAAACACAAAAATCTCGGCCTTCAAGGAAATGTGAAAATACTTCACGTTTAAGTAAATAGCAAGAAGTTCACGTCCGAAAGCACTATAACGCGTTTGGGCTGGCTGCAGCTTTTTCGAGTAAAACGCGATGGGTGCTTGTTGACCGTTAATGGTTTGTTCCAACACTCCACCGATCGCAACATCTGAGGCATCGACCGTCAGAGTTAGGGGGGCATCACTGATAGGAAATGACAGAGACAATGCACTATTGATAGCATTTTTGGCATTGTCGAACGCCTGTAAACTATCGCTACACCATAACAATTTCGTTACCTTGCGTTTGTGTGTGATCATAGCGTGTAGAGGAGCAAGAACACTGGCACAGTTTTTAATGAACTTGTGGTAATAATTTACCAAACCTAGAAACCGACGTAACTCACGCTGATTACTTGGCATAGGGTAATTTTTTATCACTTCACACTTGTCCTGAAGGGGGGTATTCCGTGCTGCGAAATCGTGTGACCAAGAAATTCCAAGGTTGGCTGTGCAAACACACACTTAGATGCATTAATAGTAACACCGTATTGTTCTAAGCGTTGAAAGAGGAGTGAAAGATGTTCCTTATGTTCCTCTTCCGTTGAGCTGGCCACAAGCAAATCATCGATGTAGGCATAAACAAGTCTAAGCCTCTGGTGACCTCATCTATAAACCTCTGAAAGGTTTGCGCAGCATTCCGTAGCCCGAACGGCATCTTCAAAAATTCGAATAACCCAAATGGTGTACAAACTGCAGTCTTGGGATATCCGAAGGCTCTACGGGAATGTGGTGGAAAGCCTTAACGAGATCTATTTTACTGAAGATAGATTTGCCGTGGAGAAGAGAAGTAAAGTCTTGGACATTTGGTACCGGATATCGGTCCGGGATGGTTGTCGAATTCAAAAATCGGTAATCCCCACATGGTCTCCAGTCTCCTGACTTCTTCTGGACCAGGTGTAGGGGAGAGGACCAACTGCTTTTGGAAGGTCTTATTATACCAAGATCCATCATAAGCTGGAATTCCGATTTGGCAGCTTTCAGTTTGTCCGGGGCAAGTCGTCTGGGTTTTGCAAACACAGGGGGACCTTTTGTTGTAATGTGATGGGTAATGGTGTGCTTAATGGTATCACCCATCTGCATCGGTTGAAGAATTCCTGGATATCGCTGGAAAAGGCACTGGTACATGGAATTAGGGGAACGAGGGAAAGTGCAGAGTTCGAGGCGTCCGGAAGGGCAACCTGTTTGGCAAGAACAGAAGCAGTGTGGCCTGGTCGCATAAGCGTCGCTTGTCAAGATCCACCAGGAGTTTGAAATGCTGGAGGAAGTCAGCGCCGATTATGGGATGCCGCACTTGAGCACAGATGAAAATCCACTTGAAGGATCGGTGAAGGCCCAAGTTTAGTTCACGCGACTGAGTACCGTACGTGGGTATGCGTGAACCGTTAGCAGCGTATAGAGGCGGAGATTCCGAGTGCGTATGACCAGATTTTTGAGGGAATACACTGACTGACGCTCCGGTATCAACCAAGAAATTGACACCAGAGTTCCTGTCCTTTATGAATAACAGATTGGCAGTGCGAGTACTAGACGCCATTAGGACTCGCTGCTGGGGTTTTCCGACGAAAAATTGCAAGGGGAGATGCACTTCCTAGCCTTCTTTCCAAATTTCGAGTGGTAGAAGCAGATCTTCCACGAACTCGAACGATGCCTCTTCGTAAATCTTGACCGAGAATGGCTTCTTTGCCGTTGATTTTGTAGCAGAGAACAAACGTGGTTGAGTTGTTGACTTAACTCTTTCACTTTCAACTCCAGTTCCGATTGTGTGTTCACGTTGTTGACCGGAGCTGTGTCAATCTCCACTACTTTGTCGGCAGTTGCTGCTAGTTTATCAACTGGAGTAGCAGGATCCATAGTGGCCAAGACACGCTGAGCTGATGGAGGAAGTTTCTGCAAGAACAACTGTCTAAAGATGTCCTTATCGAAGGTTTGTGCGCGTTCGCCTAGAGCGCACTGCATAGCCCTCAGCATTTGAGTGGGCTTACGGTCTCCAAGTTCTTCTTTTGAGATTAACTGATGTAGTTTCTCACGCTCGGAGACAGTGGTGCGGCGCAGGATGGCAGACTTCAGATCGTTGTACGGGTCCTCACTCGTGGAAGGAGATACGATGACGTCACGGACTTCAGAGATGATGCTCGCTGGTAGAGAGGACAAAACATGATCGTATTTCGTCCTGCTAGTGGTGATCCTTCCCAAGTTGAATTGTGATTCCACTTGGTGGAACCAAATAAATGGATCACCCGGCCAGAAGACGGGGAGCTTTACGCTCAAGTGGGAGATGGCACCAGCGTCGTCAGGCATCTTCTCCTATGCTTGCTGACGTACAAGCAAGACGACAAGTTACCAACGAAGGAGTGGAGGTTGAGACGAGCGCAGGCACAGAGCGCACGGGCAGGGGTGAGGGGCAGAGGGCACGAGCGACATTACAGTCTGGTCCTAGTCGCTCGGGTGAAGGGGGTGATGGGCAGAGGGCACGAGCGACGTTACAGTCTGGTCCTAGTCGCTCGGGTGAAGGGGGTGATGGGCACGAACGACATTACAGTCTAGTCCTAGTCGTTCGGGTAGAAGGGGTAATCCAGCTCCGGGGTCACCAATTGTTGGTTTACGTCGTCGTCGTTGGCCTAGGCAAGCTACGGCTTGGGACCGCAGCGCATCTATCCGGTATAGGTTAACCTGGATGATGTAGCCATAAGCACTGCCGCTAGTTAAGTGCCAACCAGTGATTATCTCACTAGCCGTATTGAGTCCGTTAGGCGAAACTGCGACAGTACCAAAGGTGGAAAATATAACCATTGGTTTTCTATTGTTTATTTGTAAAATGGACATGGCATTAGATTAAAATAAATATTTGAATATAAATAATTAACTGACAATTGTGATATATAATTAATTATGTTTACATACAATAAAATAATATAGTATACATAAAATTAGTATTAATGTGGTTCACAATTGAATTATAATGGGGTAACTAATTTAAAATGAATTTATACTATTCCGAAATTCAAGACGGTAAAATTAACATTTATCTTGAAACTAAAATAAGAGTATTCACTACAGCATTTTTTATAATTTGTCAGTCAAAAAAGAGCGCATGTCATTTGCGTCTTAAGATCGTGCCGTTTCAAAGATATTTCAAGTAAGAAATCGGCTGTGATTAATGAGGTTTATATATTTATTATAATGAAAAATACCATTGTCTGGATGGTGATCAAAATTAGAGTTGAACGTCCATTTTTTAGGGGGGTTACGCATTTTACTGAGTGTATACTATAATTAAATTTATTGTCTTTTAATAACTCCTTAAGCAGCTTTTCTTATCTTACAATTTTAATGGCTTCATTTTTTTTATCTTTTGTATTTTCAATGTTCCTGTTCATTGCTAAATTAAAGTTTCAACCCGCATCATGTCGGTGGGCCCTTGATATTTTCTGTTCTTTTAAATTTAAAAAAAATTCTTAAATATAAGGTTGTAGGAGGAGGTTATAGAAAAAGAAGAGAATTATATTGATGATTAATTTGTCACTATGTCATTTAATTTTTCTTGTGAATAAACTAAATATTCGAGCAAATTTGTCCTTATAAGTCCTTTAATTTTTGTTCTGAATGAACTAAAAAATCGAGCAGAATATGTTACAACCTTATATTTAAGAATTTTTTTTAAATTTAAAAGAACAGAAAATATCAAGGGCCCACCGACATGATGCGGGTTGAAACTTTAATTTAGCAATGAACAGGAACATTGAAAATACAAAAGATTAAAAAAATAAAGCCATTAAAATTGTAAGATAAGGAAACCTCACACCTGTAGAAAAGTTTTTTTATGCCACGTTCGAAGAAATCCCTTGGTTTCGAGTTAAAAAAAGCGATCACTTCGTTTTCGATAGCTTCCCTGGATTGCAACTTTGTCGATCTAGGTGGTGCTGCAGACTCCTGAATAAATGGTAGTCTGAAGATGCGATGTCCGGAGAATAAGGTGGATGAGGCATTTTTTCCCAACCAAATGCCCCCAATTGGGCAGTGGTGATTCGAGCAGTGTTGAAGGCGCGCGTTATCCTGGTGGAATAGAACACCTCTGCGATTAATTAATGCAGGACGTTTTTCTTGTAAAGCCATCTTCAATCGATAGAGTTGTTGGCAGTAGACTTCAGCTGTGATTGTTTGGTTATCTGGCAGAAGCCCAAAACGAATAATCCCTTGCATATCCCACCAAACGCATAGAAAATTGGTGCTACTGTAGTATGCGGTCTACCATTAAGTTTCTACTGTAGTATGCGGTCTACCGTTAAGTTTCTACTGTAGTATGCGGTCTACCGTTAAGTTTCTACTGTGGTATGCGGTCTACCGTTCAAAATATTTAAAAGGAATTGAAAATGAATTGAAAGGAATTATAATTTAATTTACACAATTAAGGAATTATTAAAGAAGTTAAACATACTACTACCGCATACTTAACGGTAGACCGCATACTACAGTACACCCTTGATGATTGGTTAGGTTAAGTCGTGATATTTTCGTTAGTTTTAACGAAAATATCACGACTTAACCTAACCAATCGTCAAGGGCGTACAATTAACCTGATAATAAAATAATAAGATAAGAAGCTATAATTAAAAGGTAGACCGCCGAATCGTAGGTAGACCGCATACTACAGTAGCACCAGAAAATTTTCTTTGGATGGGGTTCATTCCTTGGCTGAGGTTCAGGCTCTGTTTCACGGCTAAGCCACTGATGTCGACGCTTAAAATTGTTATAGAGGACCCATTTTTCATCCCCAGTGAGGATGCGATTCAAAAACGGTGCCTGCAGTTGCCGAGAATGCAGTGATGTGAAAATATCGATTCGATGTTGAAGATTCGCTTGTGACAAATCATGCGGAACCCATTTTCCAACCTTCACTACTTTTCCTAACAGCTTCAAATGACGATGAATGGTCATATGGCTAACGCCGAGTTGCAGGCCAAGTTCTCTTACAGTTCTCTTTCAGCAACTCTTCATCTAACTCATTTGGTCGTCCTGTTCGTTGATAATCTTTCAGACTGAAGTCTCCATTTTTGAACTTCTCGAACCATCTCCTACACATCCATTCGCTCACATCATTTCCTTAAACTCTTTGAATGTTTCTTGCGGATTCACTAGCGTTAGATCCTTCATAGGAACTCATACAGCATCACATGTCGAATATGCTCTTTCGTGGGCTTCATGTTTTTTCAATTTACTGTAATATCGTAGGGGTGGCGTTGTAACTGTATGAAAAATACCAGAGAAAATATTCATTAGCCTAATCCTACACTAGCCTAAGCCTACACTAGCCTGAGTCATTCTGTATCATTCTGTATCATGATAAAACCTGTGCGAACCTGTCGCCGCGTGTATTTTGCAACATTTCTAAAACTATTTCACATTATCTTGAGGTTATTCTATTATCTATCGTCCGTTTTCTAATCCAACACTGTGCAACGTGCTAACAGCATCATTCGATCAAATCGGCGCGTCACATACAAGGAGATATCACTGGAGCTAGGAATTAGTGAAGGAAGTGTGAATATGATAATTCAGCAACTGGGATACTCAAAAGTGTGTTCACGGTTTGTTCCTCGCCAACTGACTGAAGATCACAAAGCCCAAAGAAAAGAAATTGCTTCTGAGTCGTTAGTTCGATACGAGACAGAAGGGGATGACTTCCTTTCACGAATTGTGACTGGGGATGAGACTTGGATACACCACTTTAAAACTGAAACAAAACGTCAATCCATGGAATGGCATCACGCAGACTCCCCACGCAAGATAAAGTTCAAAATGGCTCCCTCTGCAGGAAAGGTTATGGCCACCATCTTCTGGGACATGAAAGGGGTGACTCTGGTGGACATTATGAAGAAAGGACAAACAATCACTTCAGAGGTATATATTGCTACCCTACAGAGACTCCAGAGACGTATAAAGCGAGTTCGACCGGAGAGAAAACTAGAAGACATCTTTCTTTTGCACGATAACGCAAGAACACAACAGTTTGCAAACAAGAGAGGCCATCATAAAAATGCGCTTGACTGTGTTACCCCACCCTCCATACAGCCCGGATCTGGCACATTCAGATTTCCATTTGTTTGGTCCAATGAAGGATGCTATTCGTTTAAGAAAGTTTCAGAGTGACGATGAGGTTGTTGAGGAGGTTAAGAGGTGGCTCCAGCGGAACCCAGCGGACTTTTACCAGTAAGGAGTAAAGGCCCTTGTTTCGAGGTGGAGGAAAGCCGTAGAAAAGGATGGAGACTATGTGGAAAAATAACATTTTTTGGAAAAGGTATGTAACTACTTGTGTACAAAATTTCTGGAACTTACAAGGAAACTTGGAAAGAAAAAAAAAGGTGGGGCAAAATATATTGAGTGGCCCTCGTATATTAAGTATTCATTATATCATACTTTCATTATACTTTGTCAGATTTTGATTTCATATAGCCTACATATACCGGTGCGACATAAGTCGGTTTACCGAGAATAATGGAATCACCTTGTGAAGAATAATATTTATTACAAAAATTGTTCAAAGTGTCCTCCATCATGCTCAATACACACGTTGCATCTTTGAACCACTGAACAACAAGTAGGGCAGCACAGTTCTTTGTTATTATTCAACGTCTCGAACTATTGGCGTAAGGAGTAAATGCCCTTGTTTCGAGGTGGAGGAAAGCCGTAGAAAAGGATGGAGACTATGTGAAAAAATAACATTTTTTGGAAAAGGTATGTAACTACTTGTGTACAAAATTTCTGGAACTTACAAGGAAACTTGGAAAGAAAAAAAAAAGGTGGGGCAAAATATATTGAGTGGCCCTCGTATATTAAGTATTCATTATATTATACTTTCATTATACTTTGTCAGATTTTGATTTCATATAGCCTACATATACCGGTGCGACATAAGTCGGTTTACCGAGAATAATGGAATCACCTTGTGAAGAATAATATTTATTACAAAAATTGTTCAAAGTGCCCTCCATCATGTTCAATACACACGTTGCATCTTTGACCCACTGAACAACAAGTAGGGCAGCACAGTTCTTTGTTATTATTCAACGTCTCGAACTATTGGCGTATCAAAGTCATCGTGTGATTGAAGTCCCGAGGTTCCTGGCCGTTTACTTTATCTTTGATTATACCCCACATTGAATAATCACTGTGATGTGATTATTCACTGTAGAGTATAATCAGAGATAGAGTCTACAGCCAGAAACCTCGGGACTTCAATCACACGATGACATTGATACGCCAAGAGTTCGAGACGTTGAATAATAACAAAGCACTGTGCTGCGCTATTTGTTGTTCAATGGTTCAGAGATGCAACATATGTATTGAACATGATGGCGGACACTTTGAATAATTTCTGTAGTAAATGATAAATATTATTCTTCACAAGGTGATTCCATTATTCTCGATAAACCGACTTATGCCGCACCCTGTATATATAATGCAAACCCACAAGGAAAAGGAAAAGTGATTCCAAGGTCTTTTGTGTATTCAGAAGTACACCTCATCAGGGAATGAAGGGAGAAGGCGAGATGACGAACATAACTTATATACATATGTACAACAGGACAGAAAAATAAAAAGATTAGCACATGATTAACAAGAGTTGATTAGAGGCAAAAGGTATTTTAACAGGATATTGTCAATTTTATACATTCCCGCACTGTTATTGAAATTATTTTTAAAATGGATAAATGCACATTCTAGAATATTCCTTTCAATTATATCTGTGCTTTTAACGAGCGCTTTCGAACTATCCCACTTGATACTATATACTATGATATGGTTCAAGAATGCATTAGAATTATTTGCTGTTCTACACGCAAATTTATGCTGTTTTACCATAATATCTAACGTTTTTCCCGTTTCGCCTATATATATACTGAGTTACTTTGTGTATATCCGATCAAATACACACAGCTAACCGCATTATCCGGGCTATTCTTTATTAGGCCTAATAAAGAATATCCCGATAATACTGTATTGAAGAAAAGACTAAATTAGCTATGACTTTTGCACAGAATAAGTTACATTCTTATTAAAAATCTATTCGTATGATTTCTTTTTGACTCACTCAAAACTGTCCAATATACTTTGTGCATATCCGATCGAATACACACAGCTAACCGCATTATCCGGGCTATTCTTAATTAGGCCTAATAAAGAATAGCCCGGATAATACTGTATTGAAGAAAAGACTAAATTAACTATGACTTTTGAACAGAATAAGTTACATTCTTATTAAAAAACTATTCGTATGATTTCTTTTTGACTTACTCAAAAACTGTCCAATATAATGAACGTATTTCAAACCAATTTTCAGCAAAATCGAACTGTTGAAAAATATTTTACAAACAATTGAACTTTTATGTCCAAATTTTTCAGATGGAAATCCTGACAATGACGAATATTCAAATGATCATAAAAGAAAAAAAACTAGAAAACTGAACCTTCCAACATTGCATTTAAAAAAAAATCACAAACAGGAAAAAGTTATGAGTTATAAAGTGAACCAGGCCAAATTCTTCTCAAAATTTCAAGTTCAAACGAATATTACTTAAATGATAATCACAAATCGGGAAATGTGCTCCAAAAAGTTTGTAGCGAAGAGTCTTAGGAAGAAACGCACCAACTTTCAAATACGTTCCACTCAGATAGGGGCAGGAGAGTTGAAATTGGTGAAAAACATTAAAATAAACAATAACATAATATCTAATCGATTTTAGACCAAATACTCAACTGGAAGAGGCGGAAACATGATGAAAATTTCATTCAAATCGGGAGGTCCATACAGATTTTTTTGAAAATACGACTGCCACTCAACATATTTTGCCCCACCTTTTTTTTTTCTGTCCAAGTTTCCTTGTAAGTTCCAGAAATTTTGTACACAAGTAGTTACATACCTTTTCCAAAAGTTTTTATTTTTCCACATAGTCTCCATCCTTTTCTACGGCTTTCCTCCACCTCGAAACAAGGGCCTTTATTCCTTGCTGGTAAAAGTTCGCTGGGTTCCGCTGGAGCCACCTCTTAACCTTCTCAACAACCTCATCGTCACTCTGAAACTTTCTTCCACGAATAGCATCCTTCATTGGCCCAAACAAATGGAAGTCTGAAGGTGCCAGATCCGGGCTGTATGGAGGGTGGGGTAACACAGTCAAGCGCATTTTTGTGATGGCCTCTCTTGTTTGCAAACTGTTGTGTGGTTGCGTTATCGTGCAAAAGAAGGACGTCTTCCAGTTTTCTCTCCGGTCGAACTCGCTTTATACGTCTCTGGAGTCTCTGTAGGGTAGCAATATATACCTCTGAGTTGAGTGTTTGTCCTTCCTTCATAATGTCCACCAGAATCACCCCTTTCATTTCCCAGAAGATGGTGGCCATAACCTTTCCTGCAGAGGGAGCCATTTTGAACTTTATCTTGCGTGGGGAGTCTGCGTGATGCCATTCCATGGATTGACGTTTTGTTTCAGGTTCAAAGTGGTGTACCCAAGTCTCATCCCCAGTCACAATTCGTGAAAGGAAGTCATCCCCTTCTGTCTCGTGTCGAACCAACGACTCAAAAGCAATTTCTATTCTTTGGGCTTTGTGAACTTCAGTCAATTAGCGAGGAACAAACCGTGAACACACTTTTGAGTATCCCAGTTGCTGAATTATCATATTCACACTTCCTTCACTAATTCCTAGCTCCGATATCTCCTTGTATGTGATGCGCCGATTTAATCGAATGATTCTGTTAGCACGTTGCACAGTGTGAGATGTCACAGCCGATGCCGGGCGACCGCTGCGTGGCTCATCATCGAGGCTTGCTCTCCCTCTCTCCGATGATCTCACACGTTTAGACGAGCGTCCAACTGTGCTTCGATGAACAACAGCATCTCTGTAAACGTTTTTTAGACGTTTGTGAATATTTCCAACTGTTTCCTTCTCTGCGGTTAAGAACTCAATAAGCGTTCTCTGTTTATGACGCACATCACTGTCAGACGCCATTTTCGAAACTGCGTTAACCATCGGTTTTATACAAGGGCGTTTAAAAGCGATTTTATACAAGGAGGGGAGGTTCAAACTGGAAAAATCTGGTTATGTGAAGCGCAGAAAGTTCAAACTTACGGCCCAAAAGACATTTCAGCCCCATGACTTATTACACTGGTCTGCGTTTGAAATTTTTTTTCATGAGGTCAAGGTTTTTTTAGTTGTTCTTGTATAATTTTTGCATGCTGAATTAAAAAATGTAACTCATTTTGCTCAATCAGGTCAGGTTTTTATGCTATCTCAATTTAAAAAAAATAGATAATTCGAAAATAATCGTTATGAAATTAGCAAGTTAATTTTTTTAAAACGGACTTAAATTGAAGAAAATGTACAAAGTATATAAGAAATGGTACACAAGTACAGTTAATGTGGACGAAAGGGCTTTCTCAAATACTTTCGTCTGTGTTCCACAGCTGGAACGTCCCTCTTGAGGCACCAGCAGTAGTCCGCGAGCATGTTCACATCCCAGCGGCACTGGTACCTCTCTTCCATCACTCGAATATCCTGGTGGAAGCACTCTCCTTGCTCCTCGCTGACATCACCGCAGTTGTCCGTAAAGTAGTCTAAATGCGAGCTGAGAAAATGCATCTTTATGGACATACGTGCACCAAGAGCCTGGAAGCTTTGCAGGAGCTCCTCGACAACACGTTCGTACTCTGGACTTCGGTGGTTGCCCAGAAAATTCGTGACAATGGATTTGAATGCGAGCCAGGCATTGATCTCATTGTCCTCCAGACTTTCGTCGAATTGAGCATCTTTCATTAGCTCCCTGATCTGAGGGCCGTCAAAAATACCTGCTTTCAGTTTGCCCTCACTGACGCGTGGAAATTTCTGATTCAGGAAAGCGAAAGCTCGGCTTTCTTTGTTGAGTGCTCTGACGAAATTCTTCATAAGTCCGAGCTTGATGTGCAGCGGCGGAAGTAGAATCATCCGCGGATTCACGAAAGCGTGTGACAGAACGTTGTGCGAACCTGGTTCCAGGCCACGTCTTGCTGGCCAGTCGCGTTGTACGTAATGTTGCTTGTCTGCTCGGCTGTCCCACAGACAGAGAAAACAGGGGTATTTGGTGTAGCCGCCTTGTAGACCCAGCACTAGGGCTATAACCTATAAAAAAAAAAATATATATATATATATATATATATATATATATATATATCAGGGCATATATATATATATATATATATATATATATATATAATATATATTGTATTTTTTTTGTAGACACGAACATACCTTTAGGTCTCCGCATATCATCCAATTGTGATGTTTGTACTTCAAAGCAGTTAGCAAAAGCTCGATGTTACTATAACTTTCAGTTATCTGCACCGAGTGACCCACCGGAACAGACGCGACCTTGTTACCATTGTAGAGTAGTACTGCTTTCAAGCTTCTGCTTGAGGAGTCGATGAAGAGCCGCCATTCTGTAGGGTCATACGCTAAACCCATAACTGCAATGAGGCCGTTGACGTTGTTACAGTAAACCAGCGAAGCTTCTTCGTCCAACGTGAAATATTCTCGAAACTCCTCTTCGCGGCTGCGATACCAGAAGAATGTTGTTTCTGGAGCTAACAAACGATTTTCGCGAAGACGTGACCCTAGCAACTGAGCAGATTCTTTGGACAAGCACAAATCTCTTGTCAAATCGTTCAACTCAGCTTGGCTCAAGAGTTTGGGTTGACTTGTCTCGGCAGTAGGTTGGTATGTACCAGATATGTCACCGTCATCCATTTCTTCATCTGAGTCGGACGACGAATCAAAGTTGTCGGGCGGTGTTGGAATTGGAATTTCTGGTCCATGAGGCACTGGCTTTATAGCAGATGGCACGTCTGGATACTTTACGTGTTGCTTGTTTTTTCGATTTATGCCTAAACGGAAACAGATAAAGACAGATAAAGATAAGATAAAGACATATCTCATATATTGTCAGGCATATTTTTGTAAGTATAAAATGAAATTCATACTAAATTCACACTAACTTACCTTGTAGGTTTGCCATACAGAAATAACAGCCAGTAGTATGATCTCTTCCTTCCCTCCACACCATTGGGACACCAAAAGGTAGACACTCTACCTTCTTGTGGCTCCGGCGCCGCAGACTTTCAACGCACGTTTTGCAGCATATGTGAGGGGCAAAGGCTTTGTCCTGGTCACCAAGTTTAACTCCAAAGTAGGCGTGATAGCTTTTCCTCACAAAATGTGTGATGTTTGACTGCCGGTCTGACATAGTGACTTTACCACAGATGTAGCAGAACCTGTTTGGGTCATTCTTGCACATTCTATTCATGCTGAAAAACAGTAATGACAATCGTAATTAGAAATAAGTTGTGTCTGTTTATTATATAGAGCTTGGCTAACACTTGGCTAAAATGTAAGTCTGTTTTAAAAAAATGAACTTGCTCATTTCATAACGATTATCTAATTTTTTTAAAATTGAGATAGCATAAAAACCTGACCTGATTGAGCAAAATGAGTTACATTTTTGAATTCAGCATGCAAAACTTATAAAAGAACAACTAAAAAAACCTTGACCTCAAAAATGACGCAGACCAGTGTTATTTATCTAAGAAAAAGGGTGGGGCAAAATATATTGAGTGCCTCTAGTATGTTCATCTCCTTGCCTGCCTTGTTAATAGATTAGATAAGTATTTTGTAGATTTACATAATTTCTTTATGACCAAAATATAAAAAAAAAAATTACGGAAGGTACTCTTTCTTCTCTTGGGTGGCTGGGTGCATGTGAAGGGTGAGGGTATGTTATGGAAGGGCTGATTCCCTTTTTCAATTCCTGTTTCAAACCTTTTCCTGTAGAAGCATTTCATTACCTTCCCGGCATGATGGCTTTGGGCGTACGTGAGTGTAGACATAGAGAGTTTGCTTCCTTTTTGGGCTAGTCTGGAGTCGGTCTTGGTGTCTTTATTAACCCAACACCTAAGTGGAGCTTTAAATATTTTGCATAAAATCAAAATATACGTTCGAGGTTTTTGCAAAGATAGCACGTAGTTGATATACAATCAACACAAAGATATTATTATGTTACTTTATACAACCATGCTTTCTAGTGTACGATTTCCATGTGTGCATAACGTAATTGTAGAACTAGTTTGTATATTCTCCGCTTTCCTGTAAAATTTTCTTGGCTACTTTTCCAGGGCGAATGTACTTTCTTTAAACTTTTTCTGTACCCGCCTCTGATGGGGACGGTGGGAGAGAGCCTTATGCTTTTCTATCCAGTTTTCTGCTACTGTTAGAATAGTTACAAAAATGCAATAGTTTAATAACATGAACCTCCCCGAGTGAACTGAAAGGTCTTTGAGGTTTCCTCCTATCCTTGTAAATCCTTGCAACTCCTTTCCAGGTTGGTGTGCTGGAGGTCCCTCAGTTCTTTTGGCAGCACATTAAAGAGTTTTGGTACACGTATTCTGAGAATTCTTTTCACTTTCGCTATCATGGTTCCCTGTTCCACCGACCGCAGCTGGGATAGTATAGGATTTACAATACCTGTACTCTTGTTCCATTGCGTTTTTATTTAATTTCAAAAGTTTGAGACATATCTCTCGAGTATTTTTCACTTGCATATTATTCTGTATCACTCGTGTCTTTTTAACAAGTACAGTAGTTGAGTTTCAGGGTCTGTAGTCGTGATGACTAGTCTTCATCCTTCGTTTCCTCTATCTTAGACGTAAACGTCTTTCTAGCTGTTTGCAATATATATATATATATATATATATATATATATATATATATATATATATATACACATATATATATATATATATATATACACAGGGTGTCAATAAATATTTACCCTGAAAACAGTATGCTCTCATGTTTTAATGACGAATCTTACATCCGTTTTCTTTTTACAGGTGATCTCGTACACACATAGAGTTTCTGTGCTGGTGTTTTTCGTCTACCGCATTCGCCGCTAGGAGCGCTGTTGTAGCTATTCAGTTAAGATGGCGTCTGTGAGAGAGAAGGCACAATGTGTTGTGTGGCTTGCAGAAACAAAATCTCCTGTCAGTGTTCAGCGAAGGTTCAGAACAAAGTATGGAAAGAATCCACCTGATGTGAAGTTAATTAAGTCGTGGATGAAAAAATTCTTGGAAACTGGAAACGTGGAAAAGGGAAAGAGCAGTGGTAGACCATCAGTTTCCGATGGGATGGTGGAAAACATTCAAACTGCTTTCACACGGTCACCAAGGAAATCGGTGAGACAAGCTTCATGCCAACTAAAGATACCGAAGTCTACGATGCACAAGGTGTTACACAAACGTTTGAAGTTACACGCCTACAAGGTACAAATTGTTCAAGAACTGAAGCCTGATGACCGTCCAAAACGTGAACAATTCGCTATTGACATTTTGAATAGCATTGACGAGGATAATGACTTCTTGTTACGTGTCTGCTTTTCAGACGAGGCTACGTTTCATCTTAGTGGTAGAGTCAACAGACACAATGTGCATATTTGGGGATCGGAAAACCCACGTGCCGTAAGGGAGCATATTCGGGGCAGTCCGAAGATCAATGTCTGGTGTGGACTAATGCATGATCAGATAATTGGTCCTTTCTTCTTCGCTGAGAACACTGTTTCCGCAACTGTGTACCTGGCTATGCTGACCAATTACGCCATCCCCCAGCTGCAGGACAGGCAGCCAACTGTCATCTTCCAACAAGATGGGGCACCCCCTCATTGGGCGCATGTTGTTCGTGAAACTCTCGATGCAACATTTCCAAATCGATGGATTGGCAGGGACGGGCCAATCCCATGGCCCCGAAGATCTCCAGACATTACCCCGCTGGATTTCTTTCTCTGGGGTCATGTTAAAGATTTGGTTTATGCAACAGTTGTTCCAGATATCAGGACATTGCGGGAAGGCATTACGGATGCAATTGCAACAGTTAACCCACAAATGTTGGAAAATGTGTGGCGTGAGTGTGAATACCGTTTAGACATTTTACGAGCCACTAGGATGCATATGTGGAAGCTTATTAAGTTCATTAACTATGTATCAAAATTTTGTATGTTTATCTACTTATAATTAAAACTGTGTTTGAATACGAGTGTTTATTTAAAAGTTATAGCATGCTTTAATCAGGGTAATCATTTATGGACACCCTGTATATATATATATATACACACAAACTCAGAATGGTCCCCTGAGAAACTTATATGTTAAACACAGACCGTGCATGGAACAAGGAACTCTTCTTGGAAATTACATCGACTATAGTTCGAATAAGTCATGAAAAATGACAAATACTATAGTTTTTCTTTCTCATGATAGAAAGCCCAACGTGGGCACCGGGTTACTCGCAACGAGGCGCCGAAATAGAGCTTCTCTCACCAGTGCCAACCCGGTGCCCACGTTGGGCTTTCCATCATGAAAAAGAAAAATCTATAGTATTTGTCATTTATCTTTACTTATTCGAACTACAGTGGATGTAATTTCCCAGAAGAGTTCTTTGTTCCATGCACGGTCTGTGTTTAACATATAAGTTTCTCAGGGGACCATTCTGAGTTTGTGTATATTAAACGGACGTGTTATGTGCCTTGAAAAGTGGACGCTCAATGTCCCGGTTGAGGTTAATAGTATGCCCGCAAAATGGACGAGTGCAATGCAGTATTGATCAATGTTACAAGATGTTGCAAAGGGGTTATGCAACAATGGGGAATGTTGCAAGTTGTTATGCAAAAAAGGGGAATGGTGCAGGTTGTTATGCAACAAAGGGGGAGGGGGAATGGTGCAAGTTGTTATGCAACAAGTGGGGAGGGGGAATGTTGCAAGAGCAACAAGGGGTTAGGCAACTTGGAGGCGGAGTTATCTCCCAAGAGAAAGAGAGAGGAGAAGGAGAGAAAGGAAGAGATGTTCGCCTGGCAGGAGCGAAGCGCATATTAAGACTTCAGCCGAGCAGTCGTTGTCTTATAGGGCCCCTAATCAGCCAGCTGGCTTGTCTGGCCGAGTTGCCAGTTTGCGCTATTTACTTAATTAAAGCATATATTCTGGCTTAATCCGCCAGTTGGCTTAGAAGGCTGAATTGCCAGTTTGCACTATTTATTTAATTAAAGCATATATTCTGGCTTAATCCACCAGTTGGCGTATCTGGCTGAGTTGCCAGTTTGCACTATTTAATTAATTAAAGCATATATTCTGGCTTAATCCCCCAGTTGGCGTATCTGCCTGAGTTGCCAGTTTGCGCTATTTATTTAATTAAAACATATATTCTGGCTTAATCCGCCAGTTGACTTACATAGAAGACGTAAATGGCTTGTTCAGATGTACAGGTTGAGTTGCCAGATAGCACTATTTATTTAATTAATGCATATATTCTGGTTTAGAAATCCGCTTTAAAAGCCAGCCAATTGATATAATTAAATACCGTGTACAACCAAAAGAATTAAATAAAACACCATTACATCATTCTTTTTATTTAGGCGAATTAATGGAAATATTTAGAAAATAAATATACAATGGAATATATATGGTCAAAAATAATAATAGCATACGGACGATGAATATATAATAAATATACAATAGAATATATATATATATATATATATATATATATATATATATATATATATATATATATATATATATATATGATCAAAAATAATAATAGCATACGAAACACGAACGGGAAATATATAATAAAAAATATACAAAACGTTGTATTATCAATATATTAGTACAGGAAAAAATATATATAGTTATATTAAATAATTAAATATATTGAAAATAATAATATACGACACGTATAATCAAATGCATACTAGTACCGGAAATATATATATATACAATTAAATAAATAAATATACATCCCTTATATTCTACGGGGTATATTAAATAATTAAAAATAATAATATACGAAACGTATAATCAATTGCGTATTAGTACAGAAAATATATATATATATATATATATATATATATATATATATATACACAATTAACAAATAAATATACATGCTTTATGTTCTACGGCGCAAAACGCTAAACTCACACGTAATCGAGTCTACATCCACATCGTTATTACTTTGTACTACGCGGTAAAACCGTCCTAGCAACACTTCACCGTTTAACTTGTACGGATGCCTACACTCAACATAAATGGCTTTCATATCGTTTAATACTATTTTTGTGCCCACTTCACACTCCGTTGGCAAGTTATCTTTAAATACGGCTAGAATACAATTAAAAGCACGCACAAAGAGGTCATCGTTAACCACAACATCAATATTAAATACAAGTTTATAAACACGCCTTTCCATTCCAGGGTTTTTTCTTACCGTCCCGAGCTTTTCAATCGTGAACTCTTCTTCACTCTGCATAGCGGCAACTGAAATAATCTTCCAAGTCGTAACGACAGCTATTCATTATATAGAGGTACAGCTCTTCAGGGTGAACAGTATAGACAAGCTTTTCCCTGTACCGCTAAAGTGCTTTGTACCAAAGTTCAGGATATTTCAAAGAATCTAAACCTTTTAAATATGCATCCAGCTCTAGACCATTCTCGCCTTGTTCATTCCTACATTCGATAAATCCGTCGAGCAGAGCGGTGTATGCGTATTCAAGAACCGTGTCAAAATAAGTCATCCGTAACACGCGCGTCTAATATAGGCTTCAGTTTGCGGAATCCAACGATTTCAAACATTCTGTTGAGGATGAAACGGTTTCGCGTAGGGACAATAACGTTATTATCAGATGCATTCTTCCACATCAGTCGTATATGAATGCATAGCTGCTCGTTATTTATACACAACGTGCAAACACCGGCATATGAGGAGGCGTCACTAATCTGCTCTCTTCTTGTACCTACACCCGCAGGTATTTTATAACTGTCCTCTACCCACTTCTCAACTATCACGAAGATTCTATTCATCTCCTCAACACTGAAATAAATAACATTACGTTTACCAGAGTTTGCTTGCCTGCAAATCGTTTCAAGTACATTGTTAATGGTGCCGGTTTCACGCCAAAACACGCGCAATGACTTCGTCACGGAGCCATCGTACGAGGCGTTGAGAATGCTTCTCAAAGGAAGTTCCATCGTATTCGCACGTCCACACGGTTCAAGCTCTGAGATGACTATGAGCCGCAGGTGGACGGAACGGCTCGACGGGCGGAGTGAGTCACGCTGGTGAAACGTGTACGGGTTTGTTCGAACTCGTGTGTTTCGTGAGGTACACGGGTGGGCGGCTCGGTAGGGGGAGCGAGTCACACCATAAACTGCTGAAGCGTGTACAGGCTTGTTCGAACAGTTGTGCCCTTGGACAAACAGAATTTTCTGCTACATGAAATAATACCGGCTTTAATGTTTTATCACTCACCAGACGTTCATTTCCACAAACTAAACATCTTCACAATCCGGTGCACTATTTGAGAGAAACATGCCCACATTTATGCTTTTTGTTTAACATCCGATACTCGTCTCTAAATCTGTTAAAAACTCACACAGCTCATTAGCCACAACCTCACTACAAACCCCGTCATGATATACATTAATATAGTGGTAAAAATACTTAAGAATCTCCATGATGACAAGATTTACATTCTCAACCGTAGGGTACGAGTATTCGGTATGATGTAACATGACATAATATCGCTTGTCACACCGCTCATCAACAAGACTCACTATCCATAGCCGTTGCTTATCTTCTGAACGTGTTGCTTCTTCTACTTCGCGGTATATGTGAGCCTTTACAAAGGTTAGATCTACAACATACTTCAATACATCGTTTGTACTACGAAATCCTACAATGCCCTCGCCAGAATACCCGTAGAGTATTTGAACGTCTTGGTCCTTCGCGCGGCTCAATGTAGCCTTCAAAGTATGAAAGGAGGGAGGAATAGGGAGTTTTTCAGTCTCCACACATCTTGGCACTTTGCCGAATACCACTTCATAAACGTTGAACACCCAATATTAAAGGTAGCCATTACTATTTTTTCTACGCGGGAGAACATGCAGGGATAGAGCTCAGGTAACGGCAGGACTCACATTGCCGATCTTACAGTGGGCGGAGCCTAGCTTTTTACTGTACACGCACACACACACACACACACGCACGCACGCAAAGGAGAAAATGAGACCTTAATTGAAACAAATGTACGTGATAAATAAACATATCAATGCACATATATATAAATACAATCAAGGATTAATGTAGACAAAGGGTACGGTATCATAGGTACCAGGCACCTGGTAACGCTTCCTATAGGTGTTATGGCATTCCTTCGTGTCCCTAAGTTCCTTCACACGCCCCAGTTTCTGCGCCCGAAAATTGTGCGTCCCCACAGTCAGTTGGGGTAGCTGGTCACCCTCATCATCATCGAAGCACACTAGAGCCTTCAACGAGTCAAAGTTAACGACTCGACGGTTCGCATGGTTAAGCGTGATACCCTTAGCCTTCACGATATACTTCATATCATCCCCTACCCTCACCCGTACCCCATAGGTTTTTGGCCCTGTTGAGACAAAAGAGTCGGCGTATGCGATGCCTCCATACTCATCCTTGATCTCATCAGTCAACTCTCCAAGGAATTCACCAATAGGAGGCATGTATTCTCCTTCCCTCGCTGTGAATATCACGCTATCTGTGTCAGCGTACAACACCCTCCGTCCAAGAGAGTGCAATAAGCCCCAAAGTTTGATGCGGGCGTAGGCCGTTGTGAAACTGGCTACAGGTATGTTTGTAACCCGTCAGGTATCTGTGGCCAATTCGGTATTGTTGTACTTTATTATGTAAGTATTACCTACATTCACGATCTCCATAACCTCTTTTTCGGGGGCGTTGGCATAATATCAGACCTCACTATAACTTTGTGCCAAATGAGCATTCCCTTTGCCGGTATTCTGCGCAAACTTTCCCTGAAGACTGTTTAGACACAACTTTGCACTAAAGCGCTTGCCAGGATTCTTAACAATTTGGGATCGGTCAAGCTGTATACCTTCATGGACACGGTGACGCTCAATATAAGCCGTTTTTTCATCTTCGGTATCAACCCCTCGCGGATATCCTGACGCCTCAACCTTATCCTTCTAAAAAAAGTTTATATATGGTGTGAAAAGATTGGGTAGCTTCTGAAACCTCCACACCTCATGTATCTTCATTATTCTATATCCATGGCGAACGGCTAGGGCCAGCTCAGGGCTTGTATATACACCCCTAATCTTAAGCTGGTGGGTTGTACGGTCACAAGCACCGTTGTTCTCTTCTGCGCACTTCACGCACAGGGTAAACTTGAGCTTGTGATCTATAACGACGGGTAAGCCGAATCGGCATCATAAATCGCGAGGGGGCAGCACGTCTACTAGAGTCCAAAGTAGCGCTCAAGTGACCTGAATACAGAAGTCGAGTTATTGGCTCACATTCCGGTCCAGCGAGTGCCAGGTCATCGAGGAACTAATGTAAGTATTTTTGAGGTTAAGAACAAAACACATTGTATTTTCATTTATTAAATGGTAAAAAACATGTACAAAGCGGAACCAGTGTCCGTTAAATAAGTCTTAATGGCTACATTTTACAGTTACAAATGTATATAGAGCTGTACACAATATGGATATACACCTTTACATATTACAGCGGGTGCTAACATATGGGAACCTTTTTTTTATCTGTCTGCATAAACTTTTATCGTTCATCTCTGTGTCGCACAAATCGAATAATTTAAAAAATTTATAAATCCCTTCCCAACTGACATGTGCAGGTGAAATGAAATGCAATACATGCCGCACGTTTTGCTATAATATCTTTGAAAACGATATGGGTTCCAAACAATCTCAGGTCCATGTAATTGCGCAATGAACTGCACAATCACAGAATCATTCCAGGTCTGAAATCCGAGTGAATCAAAATAGTACATTCTTTCCATATTTTTAAAATAGATTGCAAACCAATGAATACCCTCACCTCCCACAATGTCGGTGTTAACGATAATCCCGTACCAGTTTTGTCGTACTTGGCAGCTTCAATATTTCGTTCTTCGCAAACACACCGATAAATTTTGAGCGTGTGAAACGGTCACTTTTCATTACTCTCTGGAGTGTATTCGCGTCCATTTTAAAAGTCTGTGACCACGTTCCTGAAACGATCAACTTCTATTAGTGCTTGTGATTCGAGGTACACGAGAACACTTATAGGCGCGTCTGGCTTGGCAAATTCCAACCTGACTGAGATATTCCCACTCTGCTGTGGAATTAAATTCGTATTTGCGCCAGCAGACAAGTCAGGCGTAATATCAAATGAATAAATGTTAAATTCTTCGACAAATTCTTTCTGCTTTACACCAAACCCAAGTTCGTCACAGGCGCCTATATTGTGAGCCAGACTACTATATGCTCTCGCGCAGAGCGGGAACACAGCGTCTGATGAGTAGTCTGTAATCATAGTCCCTCCCAAAGCGATGCCATTTACGTATAGAGTAATATTTTTAAGGCCGAAATTCTCGAATTTAAAGGCACTCTTTTTATATTTTCCATTCGTCGAGGCGTGGTCCTGCATTCCAATTAATATCCTTTTAGGTAGGACTCCAAGGGCCACGTTTTCTAGTTGCTTCGAGGCCAACCCGGCGGGCACCGTGTATAGTTTGATCTGTACCCTGTTAATTGGGTATTTTACTGTGGCGTGTATTAAGTCTTTCTCAATTTCTATTTGTTTCGGGAACTTAATTTCACTCGGCGTATACGCAAATACGTCTCCATGATGTGAATCACAACGGGTTTCGCGCCCTCTTCTTGATCAGACCCCAGATTTATGCAGATCTCAGGAATCGTGCGGGTAAGCTTCAACTTCATATCCACCCCGTTCATAAGCAGTTTCTCCTGGAATGTGAAATCTGTATGAAGACGTCCAAAACATTCGTATATTTTTTTTAGAATTTTTAAATTTATCCTTTATACCATTTTCATCTTTAGTATGGTAATACCCTCGGCGGTTAAAAAGGTGTCCTTCGCTTCTTTTGAAAAGTTGAGGACATTTTCCAGATAGGCTCGTAGGTGGTAGTACCCCGTTCCTGCCGAGATGTTAACCTGGTTTAAATACACCTCACACTGGCTGAATATGGAGTGTAAAAAGTTGGTTTCAGGGTAGGCAGAGTAACTATCATCGCAGTCCGTTCCATCAGAATGGGCTATACGCAGTTTAGCGTACATGTGCATGCAGCTCGGGTCAAAAAAGTAAGGGCCTGAGCTGGGTATCACGAATTCTATAGGGGCACTCGGCGAACTAATTGTGTTTAATGGGTTAATTGTAATAAAGTCGCTATGCTCAATAGAGACCTGAGTGGGGGCATATCAAAGAGGGACAGTTCCGATTTACAGCATTGTGAACTACACGGATGGATGAAACGCGCCATGACGAGTCAGAAATAGTGCCACCTCCCTCGACAAGTATTAGTCAGCCTATGATTCGTGAGAGTAGTGTCCTCAGCTTATATCAGTTAAAAAAATGATCAGCCATAGGTTTCATACGCTTAGAGCACTTCTTTTTTATTTCCTTTTACGTTTAGCGCCACGTGATGGTAACCCCTTCTTCCTGGCAGATCTCTTCTTTCCGCCACCACGCATTTTTCTCTTTGCATCTTTGATGATTTCGTCCCGTGTACGTTTTAAATGTTTTTTTAGAGCTTCTTTAGGCTTAGTTCCGCCCATTATGTCTTCTGCCGCGTTAAAACCTGTTTGTAACGCCTTCCGCCCTAGGTACCTGGCACCCCTCTTCAACAGTGGGAGAGCGGTGCGTAGTATGGATGAAAAAATGCATCCAAGTCCACTCCCACGCTGGTATCTCACTCCTCGTTAGACTGTGAATGGCTTCGAGTCATTATAAACGGCGAAAGTGTAGTTTCACTGTTAAGCTCCCATCACCGAATGGGAAATTTTTTCACTCAATCGTTCTTATATATATCGATATGTTGGTTAATAGATTAGTCGCAACATTCACATAATGGGGCTTGTCATATGTAATGCTCAAACTTTTCCCTCTATGGTTGGGGATGTGTGCAATGCGCAGCAGGCGCGCCTGGGTGTCCCCAACAAATTGGTGCTCTACGATATTGCTGTAAATATAGCACATGTCTGGGGGCGGAGAGCTTTCACCCAATTTCTCCATCTTCAATTGATACATTAAGCTGGACAAGTCATGCTGTGCCTCGTGAAAGGTATCTCTTTGGAGAGCTGCTATATCGGCCCTCAGCCACAATTGTGAACAGCTCTTTATCTTTAATATTTCTACTAAGCGTTGACTTTAACTTCAATGTGCATGCAGGCGTATCTATGTTTACGACTTCAAAAAGTAAATCGTTTGTCAGGTACGACTTTTCAAGACTCTTGTTTAACCCCGTCACAATGTCCATGGCTGTATCATAATGCCCGATTCCTAGCGATACATTTGTGCTATAGTACCGTTCCTCGCCGAACAGGACTGAACGCATAGTATTGTCTAAGGTTATGCCTAATTTTTCGCACTCATCGATTGTTCTAAGGATCAGAAATATGATTTGCTCATTTTCAAGAGTTAAAATTTGGTGGCTAACTGGAGTTCACATAAGCCCACCTCATACGAATCACGCTCCAATTCAATGGGTCCGTGGAGTTCTGTCACAAAGTTGGCGAGGGTGTTGTTAGGATGTACAGACAGAGAAGAAGAGGACGGAAGTGTGATATAGAAGTTGCATACTAATTAAGCTTCATTATTGCAGCAGCTTTTATATAGGTGTTGAAGCTTTCTGGGTAATCCAGCCATTTCACCAAGTACAATTTTCTCTTTCCTAAACCTTTGCTGCCTAAAATCTTTTCAATTTTAAACACATTTTATCCTAAATTAAATGTCACTTTCTGCAACTCCTCGCGGTAAAAGCCTCCAGCAATCTTTTCCCCATTCAAATCTTCAACGTAATACATTATCTCACCTTTAGGTCTCATAGCACAAACTTTAAAAATATCACGTGTCCATCTCAAATCCCTTCGCGAATTTATTTCCCGAACGTGAAAGCCTTACATAATCATTGATTTTGAAATGTGTAGAGTGTGGTGGCGATGCTCCATCTCTTCTCACCTCTGGCAGCGCACCTCTTTCTAAAACTTCGTTAGGCGTTATGCCAATCGTACGATGGTGTGAACGGTTGTATGATGAAGCCAATGAACCGAGAATGTTTACATATCTGTATGTGTTTTTATGTGTAAAATAGCGATGCATACGGTCCTTTATGGTACGTTGAGCTCTTTCAGCTAAAGAAACCTTATGTATAGAACTGCTAGTGTAGTAACTGATATTAAACTCTGTCAGCATGTTCTGTAAAGCGCGACCTATAAATTCTTTCCCCATATCCGTACAAAAATAGCCAGGAACCCTTTCCTCTTTTAACATCAACGTTTTGGTCCCTTTAGCAACTGTTTCAGGCGATTTATTTTTCAGGCGATTTAGCCACAGATATCTAGAAAATACATCTATTATGAATAGGATGTAGCGATATCCGTCATTATACACTGAATATCTTTGCATGTCTGTTAAATTCGCCTGCCAAATAGAGTCAATCGAATCCGCGGTTGTCTTGGCCGTTTTAAACCTTTTTCTCACCGGTTTATGAAGTGTATAAGCATCCTGTTCCCGGAAAAACCGCTCAACATCTTTTTTCCTTACACCGTAAACACCTCTGTACAGTCTATCAACGTCACCATAGGAGGCGGGGTTAGAAATGTCATAATAGCGTTTACTTAATATGTTAGCCATTTGCGTATTTTAGAGACATGTGGATAAGGCTAACCGTTTGTTCTATTCTTTCTCCTCTTCAGAGACGCTGCTGCTGGGGGCGATGGCGTACTCAGTTGTGACACATACGAGATTTGGTCCAAGTCTTTTAACCTATTCAGATTACCTATCAATGTTTTGGGGACATTTATTTGTAGTCTTGCTTTAATATGCTTCCATCCTGTTGGTGAGGGTCTGTCCCACTTTCTCACCAGATCATGAACAACATTAACGATATTGGATCCTTGTACCCTTTCCTTCAACAATGACCTCGCCTGTATCGGCCCACTGTATGGTGAGGTCCTCACTCAATAGATTATAAAGACTTAAGCCTTTATTCCTCAATGTATGTGGGAGGCTGTTTTTTTAGCACATGTTATATGTGTTGTGTTCCGTTGTTCTTTGGTTGGTCATCTCTAACGTCGGGGCTAGGTCCCGTGTCGCCATGCTCAGCACTACTTGCGCCGTGACTAATAACCACGGGGAGCTCTGTAGAATTCTTATAATCTTCGTACTCATGAAGAAATTTCTGCAAAGCCTCTTGGTACAAGATCCTTTTCTCATCAGGTGACTTTTCACTGTTTAATAGGGCTAGCAACTCGCTTTCCATTCTTTTAAGCCTTTTTACGGGTTCTAGAGCCGTGTCTGGAATCTTTGAACTTTGCAATGAAGCATACACCTCGTGCGGAATCACAACCACCTTCTTCATTATATTAATCTAGTCAGTAAAGGACCCAAAACTGAAAATAAGATGGGTAGGAATGATCCTCCTCTTTGTACAATAATTCGCTTTTTCTTACCCACAGTTTGACTTTTATGAGCGAGCGCTCGTATTATGTTCTTCTAACGACGTAAGCGAGCCTTCTAAGAGGGTTTCATTGGCACATTACATTTTATAACATTAAGACAGATTTCACAGATGCATTTTAAAAAGTCAGAGTCGATATTTTTAACAAACATCTGTTGCAGTGCCCGGGGCAATCGTTGATAGATTTTTATTAATTCACGATATTTCTTCAGCCTATTTGTCATTCTGGAATATACACCGTTTCAGGTTCGCTTGGGAATATATTCGTTCTTAGAAGCACCCTAAACGTGTTTCGCGGGTGAAGGTCACAAAGCAAATATCCATAACGCTGGTTTGTGGCTCTTTATAAACCTCCAAAAACTCCTTACGCTGATTCGGGAACATTTGATTGGCTAATACCCCAATTTGTGACACATCTCTACGTTGTGCGAATAAGACTAGATATTGTGTATTTAGCGACACATCGCGCATGTATCTATTTTTGAAAAATAGATTCTGGTTGATGAAGAATACGCTTATGTTAAGATGGTGGGAGAACACTGTAAATGTCTCGGCAAACGTTTTATCCATTTCCAACATGAGATCGTCAATTACAATAACTGTATGTCTCACCTTTTAACGAATTAACGTCATAGACCCCTTGTGGAACAAAATTTCATCTTGGTACTCGTTGAACACTGACTGATACGTCGAATAGCACCATATTACTTTATGCACAAATTTTGAGAACATCTCCCCCTTATCTTTAATGATTTTAAGCATAAATACAGTTTTTCCACATCCTGTAGTGCCAGATATAATACATGTGGAGGGGCTTGTGAACCTGAATTTTTCATCTCTAGCACGTCACACCCCTAAGTGGGTCATTTACAAAATATTACAAATTTTGAGTGCTGTTCCTTATAGTTTGTTTTCTTCTTCCACAGAACGGTGAATGACGACGATGTACAGCACCCCATCATCGATATCACAGACGAACCCGTTGACCGTGCAGTTGTGATCACAGAATCCATCCCCGCTGACGAATCCTCACCAGCGATACCTATAGCACTCGTCAGTCCAAAGCGGAGGCATGATGAAGAGCCCACCACGTCAGGTATAAAGCGCGCCAGGATTGAGCCGGTTGTTAGACCACCAGTAATAGAGCCCCAACCTTCTACGTCTTACGACACAACCCCCACAATAGTACCTTCCTGAAATATACCCCCTTATTCCTGTTCAATTCCGGGTACATCCTCCACAGCGGCTCGTTCTGTTGAGGATGGCATAACATTCGAGTTGGTGCGCACCGCTACTCCCACCCCGGCTTTGACTAGAAATCGGTATATAGTCAGGGTTGATCCAAGATCCATGTATAGTAGGGTGTCTCATTAATACATAGAAATTTTTTTTTTTCGATTTTCTCTTGCTCGCGAATGCTGCCCCGATTTCAATAGGCATAGAGGTTCTAAAAATCGAAAAATGATGGGAATCGAACAGTATTTAGAGGTCACTCAAGTTTAACACTTTCTTGTAGCTATTTAGGAAAAAAAAGAAATTTCTATCATTCTCTTATTCTCTTTATTTCTGAACAAAAATGAAAATAAACGAAATTCACCTTTCATTAATTGAAATAAGCGCGTATAAATGGATTGTTTTCATCATCAATCTGTCCTACACTACTTGATTTTACTCTTCAAGCTCTCCTTCGTCTTGACGGGGATCAACTTCTGGTGAGCCCGAACCACCTTGAGGACGAATTGCTTCTGCTTCTCATCACGCGTGATGGTGGAATTGAATCTTTTCATCAAAGCGATACCACCCTCGGCGGCGTCATTGACCACCTTCAGGGCTTTCACCCTCTTTTGCGCCGTGATCCAATCCTGGTCATTGATCCAATCCTCTGGATCTTTCATGAGGAAGGTGGGAGACTCAGATTCTGGAAGGATCGCGCGGAAGAAGACTTCTTTTGTTCTCGGGTGACGAAGAGCTCGATGGATTGCTGTGGATTGAAGTTCTTCGGATCGATCCGCTTGAGTCCTTTCTTCGTGGCGGGGGATTGAAGTCGTTGGACCATCTTTAGCTTCGTGTCCTTTGGAATGCGGTCGTCAAAGAAACCAAGCCCCACGAGATCCTCTGAGAGGTACCACAGGTGCCTTTTCAAGGCCATGGATGCCGTGTGGCTGACTTCCTTGTCAGGGTAGGCCTCGAGCAGGAGAAGGAACTCTAGGTCGTTCAGTGGAGCTCGATTCGAGACCATTGCCTCATTCCACTGCTTCACGTACGCGAGGGAGATGAACAAACACAGCCGCCGAAGTCCTCCTTCTTCCCTGGCTGTCAGGTCCAGTTGGTGACGGAACATGAAAATCTTGAGGGCATAGATGGCTTTGGCCATCCATCTGGCGTGGTGATAGGCCCCAGGCTGACGAAATCCCCCCTGGACCTGACGGCCAAGGAAGCGGTAGGAAAGGATGAGGAGTTCACGGTAGTCTTCTCGGGGATGTGTGCCGTGGGAAAGCGTCTGCTGCAGGTATTTCTTCATGGAAGACGCTTGATTTGCCCAGTTCTCAGTTGTTGTGGGATTGCTTTCGTCACCGATGGACAAGAATGACCCTTTGTCAATGGAGGCCCACCGATGTTGAAATCTTTTGAAGAGGAGAATGTCAGGGGAAGAGGACGGCCCCAGACATCGCACGAAGACATCCTTGAGTAAAATCTCTAAGACGTGGTGACGGCAAGCCAACCACAACATGGGACGGCCAAACTCCTGCTCAATGCGAACGCAAGCACCTTGGATCATCCCAGCGTTCACAGCTGTGGTTTCGAATCCCAGTCCAATGATTTGCTCCGAAATGCCAAAAGCCTGGACTTCCTGGAGTACGGCTGCAGCCTGTTCTTTTCCAGTGCCGTCCACCGCAACGGGTACACCAAGAAGCTCCTCGACTCCATCGCCCGTCACCACAACAGCAATCCGGTCAACCTCCTTCTTCTCCTTGGCGATATCTTCCAACAGTTTCCCATCCAAGTGCAAGACTAAAGGACCAGAAGCTTCGAACTTTCGGGTCAACTCTTCTCCCATCTCCTTTCGGATCTTGTTCCGTGTTCGATGAACAGTTGCTGGCGAGATTACCAGGTCATCCAGGTCATGACCCAAACTCTGAGCTGCTGCTGCAAAGGACGACGTTGCTTGTCTCACGGACATGTTGTCGCGATCCCAAGCAGCGATGAGATTCGGGTCCGTGAGGGCATTCATTCGCCTTTTCTTTTGAGTCTGGGCCTTGCTGGTGCTGGGCGCTTGGTACGTCTCGTCGTCATCATCCTCGTCTTCCGTGTTCATTTCAGTGCTGCTACCATCCACCTCCAAGATCGCTACCTCCATGAGCTGTGTCACCCCAGCATCCCATTTACTCTTCCTAGCCGTGGCTGCAAGATCCCTCTTCCGCTTCACAGCTTTCTTCTTCGCTGTCTTCTGGTCCACCCCCGCAAGACTTGACGACATCCTGTCTTCCCTCTGCGAGGTGAGAAAATCCTTGTCCTCCTGAGGGACCTTGGAGGAGGATAGCGCGGAGGAGTGAGCCACGTCAAACACGTCTTCCAAATCCGACTTGAACATCCCCTCCTTGTACCGGTAACCTCTTGCGGCTTTGTCCTGTTCTTCTTGAGTGCGTCGTAGGTATCGATCAACTTCGCCAGCTTCTCCCCTGCGTACTTGGTGGTAGTTGGTATGTTGGCCTTCTCCCAGATGGGCCAGATGGTTTCCACCACCAGGCGAATGCTCTCCGATTTGGTCTTCCTTCCCTCTTGGTCTTGGTGGTGGTGGAAGTAAAGGAGCAGGCATTGCTCCTTCGATGGAAGTCGTGGACAAACAATCGCTGCAATTGGGGCCTTGTCCAGCAACCACAACTGGTTTCCTGCTCTAGTAACCATCACCTGCGAAAGAGAAGAAAATCTTGTATAAGTGAAACAGAAGTGGCGAACTTGAGTGACCCCTAAAAATCCTCCTACAGCTGTCAAATTTTGTGATAACAATCCTTTATAAAGGTGTAATACGGGCAAGCGTCGCGCGACCCGAAATCCTCCATTCGTATATTTGAGACACCCTAATGTATAGCCATGGTTTTGAACACGGACTACGGCGCATAGTTGAACGTATAGTAGAGTTTGCCCTTCAGAACCACAACGAACTTGAAGTCAGGACGAGGCTGTCCTTCGGATTCGGGTCAGATGACGGAGATGTTGGTGATTTTTGGGTAGTAATACCGTTCAGACGCTTGGCAGCTGAAGATATAGAGTATATATTAGCCCGAAAAATGCAGGCCTCTCAAAGTATTATAGCCTTCAATATGGACAACTTTACTGTAAATATTGACCGTGTATTCCGTGTTGCGGGTCATAGTGCCACACTTTATACTCTTAACTTCAATTCTCAGGCTATTTATAGACGGCATATAAACGCCGATCGTGGTTGCGGCTTTATAGAATTAGTCTTGGCCCGTATGTTTACTGTACTAAATACATGGGTAAAAAACATTTGGTTGTCTACGGTAGTGGAGCGTGCCCGTAAACTAGCTGTAGACTGTAAACTTGAATTTGACTGTAATATGGGTCCTGAAGAGCTGAGAAGGGTAGAACAGGAAATGGATGCTCGTATAGTTGTATTTGGAATGGATGATCGTCGTAGGACTGTGTATGTTTTTAAAAGCAGTGTGAGAGATTGTACAAGACCCCTACTTGTTTTAGGGCTGTCAGGAACAACATATCTACCCATCCGTAATATAAGGGACCTTTACGCGAGTTATGATAAAAGTCGAAAATATGGGTGACATCATGATTTGTGTAAGGGATGTATCGCGTTTGCGGATGATATAGTGAAACATTGTAAAGATTGCCACATTGTACGTGAGCAGTGTAAAAGATCCACATGTGAAAACCGTGTAGTTGAAGCAGAGAAGAGGGATTGTGATGTGTGTAGACCCACATTTTTCAATAATAACTGTTTTGAGCTCCATAAATCAATTGGCACGTGCAGGAAAATGAGAATCTGTGAATGTGGTATGTTTCATATGATGGATAATTGGGGAAAGTTTGAGCACAAATGTTATGAAATTCACTATTCTACATGCCATGAGAAGTATCAGGCGGTTGGAGTAAAGCATGTATGTTATATGAAAGACGCCAAGCCAAAAAACAGCCCTTGTATAACTGTGTACTACGATATAGAAACATATACGAATGCTGAAACCAAAGAGGTTATTCCACATTTACTTGTAAGCCAGACTATCTGTGGTGAGTGTAAGGAGAGCGAGTGTGATGAGTGTCACAAATGTGGTAAACGGACAAACGTTTTTAAAACGAATGCCCACGATAGCTCTGTGTATATTCTAGCCCATAACGGGGCAAAATTTGACACACAGTTCCTTTATAAGGAGTTGTTTGAGCACGAGTCATCTGAGATATTTACAGTGATCCCTTGAAGAGAGGCAACAAACTAATACAGATGCAAATAAGAGGTAATGTACAGTTTAAAGGCACTTTATTATTCACACCTTGTAAATTAGCAATGCTACCCAAGGTGATGGGCGTAGCCGCTGAAGTTTCAAAAGGATATTTCCCTTACACATTCCTCACTAGCGAAACTTTAAATTGCTTAGGACTACCTCCACCCAAACATTACTTTAACTATGAATGTATGAGTACAGATGAACGTGAAGATTTTGACCGATACTACAACAGTTTTAATGAATCTAATCCTTATAATATAGCTGATGAATATGAGCGTCATTGCGTGAATGATGTGCGCGTGCTTAGAGTATGTTTCCAGGCCTTTAGAAGGATGTACATAGATCGTTTCAAATGCGTTCCGTTGCAAGCCGCAACCACCATCGCCTCATTATGTTTTACAGTGTTCAAGAATAACTTCATGCCTAAAGACACCTTAGCCGTTATCCACAGAGACAATCCCTGCAGTTATGGACACAAGGCTATTTACTGGCTCATACACCTACAGCAGCAGACAGGTGTATACATAAAGCATGCCCGCAACACGGGTGAAGTACCCATTAAGATTAATGGTCGTGTTTTTTGGGTTGATGGTCTAATTGAAAACCGTGCCACTGGTGAGAAGACTGTACTCCTTTAACGGTTACTGGTGGCACGGATGCCCCCTTCCTGAGTTTGGAATCGTAGGAGATATCCACAGTAGATCTCCTGCCGACAGTCTTACGTGGACCCGCGCCCGCGATCAACTTATAGGCTCTCAGTTCAGTCACAAAGTCTTGTGGGAGCATGAGTATGATGCACGGATGGAAACAGGTGGACAGTACCGTGAAGAAATAAGCACGATCAAGCGTTCAATGGTGCTGGATCCTCTCAAATGCGGTGATAGCTTGTTTGGAGGGCGTACAAATCCCTTCAAGCTATACTTTCCGTCTACGGAGGGCGTGAAACTCCATTACTACGACTTCTGCTCTTTATACCCCTACGTGATGAAGAACAACCCGTACCCCGTAGGTGCACCTGAAAAAATGGTGGGCCCCACCATACCAAACATCGAGGAGTTTTCAGCTAACTTCAATGAGGCCTACTTTGGACTCTCTTTCGTAGATGTGCTCCCCCTCGCGATTTATGGATGCCGATTCGGCTTACCCGTCGTTATAGATCACAAGCTCAAGTTTACCCTGTGCGTGAAGTGCGCAGAAGAGAACAAAGTTGCTTGTGACCATACATCCCACCAGCTTAAGATTAGGGGTGTATATACAAGCCCTGAGCTGGCCCTAGCCGTTCGCCATGGATATAGAATAATGAAGATACATGAGGTGTGGAGGTTTCAGAAGCTACCCAACCTTTTCACACCATATATAACTCTTTTTCGAAGGATAAGGTTGAGGCGTCCGGATATCCGCGAGGGGTTGATACCGAAGATGAAAAAACGGCTTATATTGAGCGTTACCTTGCCCATGAAGGTATACAGCTTGACCGATCCCAAATTGTTAAGAATCCTGGCAAGCGCTTTAGTGCAAAGTTGTGTCTAAACAGTCTTTGGGGAAAATTTGCGCAGAATACCGGCAAAGGGAACGTCCATTTGGCACAAAGTTATAGTGAGGTCTGAGATTATGCCAACGCCCCGATAAAGAGGTTATGGAGATCGTGAATGTAGGTAATACTTACATAATAAAGTACAACAATACCGAATTGGCCACAGATACCTGACGGGTTACAAACATACCTGTAGCCAGATTCACAACGGCCTACGCCCGCATCAAACTTTGGAGCTTATTGCACTCTCTTGGACGGAGGGTGTTGTACGCTGACACAGATAGCGTGATATTCACAGCGAGGGAAGGTGAATACATGCCTCCTATTGGTAAATTCCTTGGAGAGTTGACTGATGAGATCAAGGATGAGTATGGAGGCATCGCATACGCCGACTCTTTTGTCTCAACAGGGCCAAAAACCTATGGGGTACGGGTGAGGGTAGGGGATGATATGAAGTATATCGTGAAAGCTAAGGGTATCACGCTTAACCATGCGAACCGTCGAGTCGTTAACTTTGACTCGTTGAAGGCTCTAGTGTGCTTGGATGATGATGAGGGTGACCAGCTACCCCAACTGACTGTGGGGACGCACAATTTTCGGGCGCAGAAACTGGGGCGTGTGAAGGAACTTAGGGACACGAAGGTATGCCGTAGCACCTATAGGAAGCGTTACAAGGTGCCTGGTACCTATGATACCGTACCCTTTGTCTACCTTAATCCTTGATTGTATTTATATATATATGTATTGATATGCTTATTTATCACGTATGTTTGTTTCAATTAAGGTCTCATTTTCTCCTTTGCGTGCGTGCGTGTGTGTGTGTGTGTGTGTGCGTGTAGAGTAAAAAGCTAGGCTCCGCCCACTGTAAGATCGGCAACGTGAGTCCTGCCGCTACCTGAGCATATCTCTATCCCTGCGTGCTCAGCTGACCTCTGCATACCCTTGAGCTCAGACGTGTGTTCTCCCGCGTAGAGAAAATAGTAATGACTACCTTTAATATTGCGTGTTCAACGTTTATGAAGTGGTATTCGGCAAAGTGCCAAGATGTGGTGGATACTGAAAAACTCCCTATTCCCCCCTCCTTTCATACTTTGAAGGCTACATTGAGCCGCGCGAAGGACCAAGATGTTCAAATACTCTACGTGTATTCTGGCGAGGGCATTGTAGGATTTCGTAGTACAAACGATGTATTGAAGTATGTTGCAGACCTAACCTTTATAAAGGCTCACATATACCGCGAAGTAGAAGAAGCAACACGTTCAGAAGATAAGCAACGGCTATTGATAGTGTGTCTTGTTGATGAGTGGTGTGACAAGCGATATTATGTCATGTTACACCATACCGAATACTCGTAACCTACGGTTGAGAATGTAAATCTTGTCATCATGGAGAATCTTAAGTATTTTTACCACTATATTAATGTATATCATGACGAGGTTTGTAGTGAGGTTGTGGCTAATGGGCTGTGTGAGTTTTCAACAGATTTAGAGACGAGTATCGGATGTTAAACAAAAAGCATAAATGTGTGCATGTTTCTCTCAAATAGTGCACCGGATTGTGAAGATGTTTAGTTTGTGGAAATGAACGTCTGGTGAGTGATAAAACATTAAAGCGGTATTGTTTCATGTAGCAGAAAATTCTGTTTGTCCAAGGGCACAACTGTTCGAACAAGCCTGTACACGCTTCAGCAGTTTATGGTGTGACTCGCTCCCCCCTACCGAGCCGCCCACCCGTGTACCTCACGAAACACACGAGTTCGAACAAACCCGTACACGTTTCACCAGCGTGACTCACTCCGCCCGTCGAGCCGTTCCGTCCACCTGCGGCTCATAGTCATCTCAGAGCTTGAACCGTGTGGACGTGCGAATACGATGGAACTTCCTTTGAGAAGCATTCTTAACGCCTCGTACGATGTCTCCGTGACGAAGTCATTGCGCGTGTTCAGGCGTGAAACCAGCACCATTAACTATGTATTTGAAACGATTTGCAGGCAAGCAAACTGGTAAACGTAATGTTATTTATTTAAGTGTTGAGGAGATGAATAGAATCTTCGTGATAGTTGAGAAGTGGGTAGAGGACCGTTATAAAATGCCTGCGGGTGTAGGTACAAGAAGAGAGCAGATTAGTGACGCCCCCTCATATGCCGTTGTTTGCACGTTGTGTACAAATAACGAGCAGCTATGCATTCATATACGACTGATGTGGAAGAATGCATCTGATAACAACGTTATTGTCCCTACGCGAAACCGTTTCATCCTCGACAGAATGTTTGAAATCGTTGGATTCCGCAAACTGAAGCCTATATTAGACGCTCGTTTTACGGATGACTTATTTTGACACGGTTCTTGAATACGCATACACCGCTCTGCTCGACGGATATATCGAATTTAGGAATGATCAAGACGAGAATGGTCTAGAGCTGGATGCATATTTAAAAGGTTTAGATTCTTCGAAATATCCTGAACTTTGGTACAAAGCACTTGAGCGGTACAGGGCAGAACTTGTCTATACTGTTCACCCTGAACAGCTGAACCTCTGTATAATGAATAGCTGTCGTTACGACTTGGAAGATTATTTCAATTGCCGCTATGCAGAGTGAAGAAGAGTAAGAAAAAACCCTGGAATGGAAAGGCGTGTTTATAAACTTGTATTTAATAATGATGTTGTGGTTAACGATGACCTCTTTTTGCATGCTTTTGATTGTATTCTAACCGTGTTTAAAGATAACTTGCCAACCGATTGTAAAGTTGGCACAAATATAGTATTGAACGATATGAAAGCCATTTACGTTGAGTATAGGCATCCGTACAAGTTAAACGGTGAAGTGTTGCTTGGACGGTTTTACCGCGTAGTACAAAGTAATAACGATGTGGATGTAGACTCAATTACGTGTGAGTTTAGCGTTTTGCGCCGTAGAACATATAGGATGTATATTTATTTATTTAATTGTATATATATATGTATATATATATATATATATATATATATATATTTCCTGTACTAATACGCAATTGATTATATATTTCATATATTATTATTTATAATTATTTAATATACCCCGTAGAACATAAGGGATGTATATTTATTTATTTAATTGTGTGTACATATATATACACACACATATATATATATATATATATATATTTCCTGTACTAATATGCATCTGATTATACAGGGTGTCCATAAATGTTTACCCCTGAAAACAGTATGCTCTCATGTTTTAATGAATCTTACATCCGTTTTCTTTTTACAGGTGATCTCGTGCACGCATAGAGTTTCTGTGCTGGTGTGTTTCGTCTACCGCATTCGCCGCTAGGAGCGCTGTAGTAGCTGTTCAGTTAAGATGGCGTCTGTGACAGAGAAGGCACAATGTGTTGTGTGGCTTGCAGAAACAAAATCTCCTGTCAGTGTTCAGCGAAGGTTCAGAACAAAGTATGGAAAGAATCCACCTGATGTGAAGTTAATTAAGTCGTGGATGAAAAAATTCTTGGAAACTGGAAACGTGGAAAAGGGAAAGAGCAGTGTTAGACCATCAGTTTCCCATGGGACGGTGGAAAACATTCAAACTGCTTTCACACGGTCACCAAGGAAGTCGGTGAGACAAGCTTCATGCCAACTAAAGATACCGAAGTCTACGGTGCACAAGGTGTTACACAAACGTTTGAAGTTACACGCCTACAAGGTACAAATTGTTCAAGAACTGAAGCCTGATGACCGTTCAAATGTGAACAATTCGCTATTGACATTTCGAACAGCATTGACGAGGATAATGACTTCTTGTTACGTGTCTGCTTTTCAGACGAGGCTACGTTTCATCTTAGTGGTAGAGTCAACAGACACAATGTGAGTATTTGGGGATCGGAAAACCCACGAGCCGTAAGGAAGCATATTCGGGGCAGTCCGAAGATCAATGTCTGGTGTGGACTAATGCATGACCAGATAATTGGTCCTTTCTTCTTCGCTGAGAACACTGTTTCCGCAACTGTGTACCTGGATATGCTGACCAATTACGCCATACCCGAGCTGCAGGACAGGCAGCCAACTGTCATCTTCCAACAAGATGGGGCACCCTCATTGGGCGCATGTTGTTCGTGAAACTCTCGACGCAACATTTCCAAATCGATGGATTGGCAGGGACGGGCCAATCCCATGGCCCCGAAGATCACCAGACATTACCCCGCTGGATTTCTTTCTCTGGGGTCATGTTAAAGATTTGGTTTATGCAACAGTTGTTCCAGATATCAGGACATTGCGAGAAGGCATTACGGATGCAATTGCAACAGTTACCCACAAATGTTGGAAGTGTGGCGTGAGTGTGAATACCGTTTAGACATTTTACGTGCCACTATGGGTGCACATGTGGGAGCTTATTAAGTTCATTAACTATGTATCAAAATTTGTTTATCTACTTATGGTTAAAACTGTGTTTGAATACGAGTGTTTATTTAAAAGTTATAGCATGCTTTAATCAGGGTAATCATTTAGGGACACCCTGTACGTTTCGTAAATTATTATTTTCAATATATTTAAATATTTAATATAAACTGTTATATATATATATATATAATATATATATATATATATATTTCCTGTACTAATATATTGATAATACAACGTTTTGTATATTTTTGATTATATATTTCTCGTTCGGTTTCGTATGCTGTTATTATTTTGATGATATATATATATTCCATTGTATATTTATTATATATTCATCGTCCTTATGCTATTATTATTTTTGACCATATATATTCCATTGTATATTTATTTTCTATATATTTTCATTAATTCGCCTAAGTAAACAGAATGATGTAATGGTGTTTTATTTTTTGCTTTTGGTTGTACACGGTATTTAATTATATCAATTGGCTGGCTTCTAAAGCGGATTTCTAAACCAGAATATATGCATTAATTAAATAAATAGTGCTATCTGGCAACTCAACCTGTACACCTGAACAAGCCATTTACGCCGTCTAAGTCAACTGGCGGATTAAGCCAGAATATATGCTTTAATTAAATAAATAGCGCAAACTGGCAACTCAGGCAGATACGCCAACTGGCGGATTAAGCCAGAATATATGCTTTAATTAAATAAATAGTGCAAACTGGCAACTCAGCCTTCTAAGCCAACTGGCTGATTAAGCCAGAATATATGTTTTAATTAAATAAATAGTGCAAACTGGCAACTCAGCCAGATAAGCCAGCTGGCTGATTAGGGGGCCTATAAGACAACGACTGCTCGGCTGAAGTCTTAATATGCGCTTCACTCCTGCCAGGCGAACACCTCTTTTCCTTTCTCTCCTTCTCCTCTCTCTTTCTCTTGGGGGATAACTCCGCCTCTAAGTTGCCTAACCCCTTGTTGCTCTTGTAACATTCCCCCTCCTCACTTGTTGCATAACTTGCACCATTCCCCTCCCCCTTTGTTTCATAACAACCTGCACCATTCCCCCTTGTTGCACAACCCCTTTGCAACATTGCATTGCACTCTTCCATTTTGTGGGAATACTACTGAGGTTTAAGTTTTGTTTTTCGGCTAAAAATACAATAGTTACCCTTTTTTCTTTGATATATTCGACCCGACGCGAATGCAACGAGTTTCTTGCGTATATTGAGGTTCTGAATGTAGTAGGCTAGATGTAAGCTGCAAACCTTAGGTCCTGTCCCAAAGCTGGATCCTATCTGCTTTGCAGATAGCTGGTGAGGGAAGCTATAATTTGGGGCCTCTTCGTGAGTAACCCGGTGACCACGTTGGGCTTTCCATCATGAAAAAGAAAAACTATAGTATTTGTCATTTATCATTACTTATTCGAACTATAGTGGATGTAATTTCCCAGATGAATTCCTTGTGTCTGTGTTAAACTATATAATATATATATATATATATATATATATATATATATATATATATATTTTAACTCCAAACAACACACACAGTATAATTAATGTAAAGAATGACGCTTGTTAAAAGAGCGTCCGCACAAGATGAGGAGAGAGAACGAGCAAATGAAAAATGAGGCACTTCCCGGGAATCGAACCCGGGATCATCCAATTGCCGGTCGGATATGCTAACCACTACAACAAGGTCCTCGATCAGTCAGAAGTCGTAATTCTCCTACATACGAGCGGAATCGAATGCCCTGAGGGGGCACCTTCTCATACCGTACATATATACATTTTAGTGCAAACAACACACAGTATAATTAATGTAAAGAACGACGCTTGTGTAGAAGAGCGTCAGCACAAGATGAGGAGAGAGAACGAGCAAATGAACGAGCAACTGTGTGTTGTTTGTAGTTAAAATGTATATATGTACGGCATGAGAAGGTGCCCCCTCAGGGCATTCGATTCCGCTCGTATGTAGGAGACTTACGACTTCTGACTGACCGACGACCTTGTTGTAGTGGTTAGCATATCCAACCGGCAATTGGATGATCCCGGGTTCGATTCCAGGGAGGTGCCTCATTTTTCATTTGCTCGTTCTCTCTCATCTTGTGCGGACGCTCTTCTACACAAGCATCGTTCTTTACATTAATTATACTGTTATTTGCAGTTAAAAAAAAAAAAAATATATATATATATATACACACACACACACACACACACACACACACACACACACACACACACACGAGGTCTGTTCAAAAAGTATCCGGACAGGGTGTTTATTTTTAGAACACGATCACGCTTGGAGTTGTGACTGTGCTAAACATGTCTCTGTATGTTGAGACTAGTTGACTGAGAGGGTTGCATTTCATTGTGTAGCGTCAGTCCACTGTGGTGAACCGTTAAAGTTGAACATGTTTTGTTTCTCAGCGATTTCTTATGATGACGGAGAATACCGAGTTTTTTTTAACTATGAAGGTGTTGCGCACCATGAGTGTACTCGAAAGGGACAAATAATCAACAAGGAATTTTATACTGAAGTTTTGAGAATTTTACATAAAAGCAGTTCGGAGGAAACGGCCGCAGAAGTGGGCGTCCGGAGACTGGGTGCTTCATCACGATAACGCGCCATCTCACTCGTCGAAACTTGTCTAGCAATTTTTGACTAAAAACGCTACCCCCTAATTAAAACAGCCTCCATATTCGTTGGATTTGGCTCCATGCGACTTTTCTTTTCCGAAGCTCAAACAAACCCTGAAAAGTACACTGATTCGATGATGTTGAGACCATTAAAAGAAATTCGACGGAGCAGCTTTTGGCAATTCAAAAAAGTGCTTTCCAAAAATGTTTTCAACAGTGGCAGAGTCGTTGGGCAAAGTGTGTGGCTTCAGAAGGAATGTACCGTACTTTGAGGGAGATTAAGCCCCAAACCCTGTAAATATATTCTCTCTATAATCGCATCAATGAAGATATATTTTGAGCAATCTACGTATATATATATATATATATATATATATTATATATATATATATATATACATGTATGTATATGTATGTTACTTTACTAATCTAATAAACAAAGTATTCCCCTCCTTCCTACATAAAGAACAGTATATATAATAAGTATGTTTTACTTCTTTGGATAAGATATTTTAATGAATTATAAAAACTGCTGCTTATATTCTCAGTCCGTGAGCCAGACCTTGAAATTTTGGAATTGACTACGAAATGTAGGGACTAAATGATACTGTCCCGTAGTGTAAACCCGTAGGTACAAACGAGTTCGTCTCCGACGAATTGCGTTCTAACATTGAACCCAAAATTCCTTCGTTCTGACATCATAGAGTGTGCATTCTTTCATACGCGGAGTAACCCCATGTAATCCGCCGTGACCCCACGTAATCCGTAGTACCCCATGTAATCCGCGGTAACCCCATGAAATCCCAGTAATCCCAACCTAAATTATTAGATGCGAGGTGCATATGAAAATATGCACATCGCATGAATTCTTCGATCCCTCCGTGTCTCCATTATTGTCAGCATCACGCGATGCAAGGCAAGCGTCTATAAACACATCAGTCTTTTGATTTTTTTTATTATTAAATTTTTCTAAAATCTTGACCTATTCCCATAGATAAAGCATAATTGTGTCAACCTATAGACCACCTGACTTCCCCTAGCTCGACCTACTCGCATACCAAATTTCAGCTCTCTCTAACCCCTATTTCTCTTTTCCAAAAAAATCACGCAAATTGGTTATCTCGAACATGAGATTCATTTGCGCTCTATAACTTCCTTCCAAATCGTTTCCCTTTTGTACGGGTTCGACCCTCCTTTCATGCCGCCCCTCTGGCGCCTCTTGATCCTACAATTATGCTTTATTATCAAAAGAAAACTGTAAACTCCGCGAAACCTATTTCAATCATGATTGGTTCGCCCCCGGAACTCTCCCGAAGTACAATCTCCCAATCGAAGCTGTCAACTAAAGTCGCCTCCGCCTAAATTTGAATATCGAAAACTATTATAGGCGCTTGCTGTTAGGCTCCGCCCGTAAGAGGGTGACCCTTAGTTTACCTCGTCTCCGCCTACCCCGAGGTTATAAAAACCCCGAGAGCGTCGGTAACGAGGTTCTTTGCTTTCTGACCATCTTCATACCACGCAAACTCTGTGATTTAATCCTGTAATTATTCGGGCAGTGGCACTACCCTCCGGATCAAATTAGCTTCCATTTGATAATTGAACTTAACTTCAATATATAAACTTTGCTGCCGATTGCTTTAAGAGAGAATCAGCAGCCTAAATTGTACCTTGTGCTTTAGTTAACTTGTTCCCGATTTATCTGTGTATTAAGTCTCACCTTAAGAGCTATATATAATCTTCATTTTTTTACGTAGCCAAATTTAATTTAATTTAACTTAATTTAATTTTAATTTAATTTTTACTATGAAAAGAATTCTGTACTCAAAGTGAATTAATAAAAAGACTGTTAAATTGAGTTAGTCGTTTCCATTCACCGCATAAACTCGGTACAACCCCCGTACGGAAGCACTCGAAGGTAATCTTCCGAAACTTTACAACCAATTGAGGTAAGAGTGGTCAGTGACATCCACACACATTTTTTTGACAAGGCGCGAGCGCCGAGTGCATCCACTGGTGTCGACGTGAGACGCGACACCTCCAAGGAGTTTTTCTTGGGAGTTCGCATAACCCGAGAGTGACGTTGTCCATCATCCTTCGGATACAATTCCGACTCCAACCAAGGGGACCGCCTCCGGAATTCATAGTCCATCGTCGTCTTCTACAATCGAGCAGTCCATAAAGGGACATACGGCTCGACACTGGAGGTCCCACCGAGACGCCGAGGACCCAGGACCCCCAGGACCCGGAATTTGGGTGAACGAAGTCTTGCCCATTTCGCCACGGGTTCTCCCTCACTCCTCTCGGACGACGCCACGGCTGTACATGACGTCACCGTTCCTCCCTTGTCTCCTCTGCGAGTGACCTTCAAATCGAGAGGCGCCGCTGATGCCACGCAGCCGAGTCAGTTTCTTCTCTCGATCCACCTCACGCAAACGTTTTTTTACGTTTGAGTGATAGAGTCACGTAACTATTAAGTATCCCTGATTTACCCTTAACCCAATTATAAAATTAAATTGTGTTTGTGGAATATTGATAAATTGTGTACCCAGTTTATACACTAATCATTAACAATACTCTTTCCACATTAATTCACGGTTCACGGTGAATGGTGACTAAAAACAAACTTTTAGCAATTTTTATTTGTTTTCTCTTTGAGAAGTGGGATCAGTGAAGTGATTTTAACCACTTAATAATTTTCGTAGTTATCATACTTACTTTAAAGTAACAAGTAATTTTAATTAATTACTGGATAGTGAGATACGCTATTAATATGACCTTGTAGTCATTTATTCATATTTAATATTAATAACCGTCTTTAATTTTTTTAATTTTTTTTGTTTACGATTTTTAATAATTTTAATTATTTTAAATTCGTTTTAATTACTGAATTACCGTGTGTAATATTTTAGTACTTTTTTAATTTTTTTTTAATTGAATAGGTTAGGTAGGGTTAGGAATTTTATTTTTTTAGTTTTATCGTTTTACCTTGTGCTACGGGAATTACGCTTTTGACGTAATTGCAGGCCACATAGTGAATACGATTGGGCACGACTGGCGGTACTTCCTTGCGGACTCAGGCTGAGGGCAGGATCCACCACCGCTGGAACTCACGTTTCTATCGTTAGGATCAAGGATACGGAAAGGGACTTTGTGTGGGACTCTTCATCCATTGGAGGCCAACGATTCGACCATCGGATTTACAAGTAACCTTTTGCTATCCCAACCTTCATCTTTTTCTCATATTCTTTTTTATTACTCTTATATCACCTACTTTATGAGAGCGATAGAACAATGCTGGCATAACTTGTTTTTTTAGCAATCCCGTCGTTCCTGAAATACGATATTTTAGTGTTTTACTGCATTGTTGAGGGTTCCTCGATTGCTTTGCGTTTGATTAAGTTAACCAAATTTTTAAACTTCTATTTTTTTTATTGAATAATTAGTAGTTTACTTAATTTGGACCCCCCCCCAAAAAAAAAAAAAAAAAAAAAAAAAAAAAATATATATATATATATATACACAAACTCAGAATGGTCCCCAGAAGAGTTCCTTGTTCCATGCACGGTTTGTGTTTAACATATATATATATATATATACACACTACTTTACAGTGACAAATTTTCTTCACCCATAGCAACGTTTTTTCCGATTTTGTTTTGTGTTTCGAATTTTATGTTTTATTTTTTTTATATATATATTTTGTTTAGTGTACACACGCCGATACTGTACATACTAGGACCACACTGCCAAAACACAATTCATTTGTTTATTCTCGCGCGCGACGTGTATGCCACATTCCGATTCCGATTCCGATTCCGACCGGGAATTTTCCTTACCACGTACACCTCCACGTCCGTCCTTCCCCAAACGTCGCCGTATTCCCAACACCAACATGGCCGACACTAACGATACTGCTTCCACTGCAGGGTACTCAACTTGCCGTCGTCCGTTCCAAAATTTAAGGGAACCGTCGCGGGAAAGGCCACCGAGCCACTTGTTCAACACTGGCTCCACAAACTGGAGATATATTTCGAAAATGAGAAGGTCATCGCGGACAAGGACAAAATTACTGAAGCACAGCGGTTTGTTGACCTTACCGAGGGGTCAGCTTCCAAGTTTGTCGACACTAACCCCGACTTAGGAGCGGCCACTACGTGGACCCAGTATCGTCGGATTCTCTTGGACAATTTCAGGGATGTCAGCGACACTCAACCGTTCGTGGCCATGACCAACTTGTTCCGATTGCGCTGGCAGGATGGTGAAGATTTTATGGAATTTAGGAATCGCATTCAAAGCGCTATGAATAGCGTCATCTTAGCCATCGACGGTGCTTTTGATTATAAAATGCCCTCACAAATGGCGAAGATATTGTCTTTTTCGGCGATGTATGGGAACCTACCAAATCACCACCAAGTCAGATTCCAAAAATACGCGGATCTTACCGCGTCGTTAGCAACTGTCGTGAACAAACTGAAGGAGTCGTGTCCAAACTCGACTGATCTTAGTATTCGTCGACCGCGGGAAGAACGATCTAAAACGTCCCAGTCCATCCGTTATGCAGCAGCACCAACAGGAAGGCCCCAGAAGCAAAATTCTGCTTCTGCAACGCCCGCGCCGTCGAACCGGTCTCGACCAACCTCATCACGACAGCCCCCCCGATTCCAACCACAGACTCCACCAAGTCCGCCCCTACGGTGCTACAATTGCTGCCAAGTGGGCCATGGAATAAAACAGTGCAGGGCGGCTGCATATTGTGATTACTGCAGAGAGTCCGGTCACCGGCGGGGAGAACGTTCCAAATGCCGGGAGAAGGGTGCTCCGCCCCAGCGACAACGGAATGCGTGGTCCAAAGGATCTCGACCTCCCGCGAGGCCACCGCAACAAGGATACCCTGAGGGAACTCCCTCCTTTGTAACCAACCCTACCCGTAATCTATCGAACCAGGAAGTTCGACATATTTTTACGGAATGTTTGACCGAGATGGGATACGCCAGACCACCAGCCTTACCACTGGAAAGTCATGAGGCTACCGGCCAACCCGATGATTTTTTAGAGGACCCGCCGGCTCCAGGATTCCCGTATCGGGACGAGCCGGGTTGCCCTCCCCGGGTAGCTATTCCTGCTCGGGAAAACCCAGGAGTTACTACTCCACTTAAGGACCCCAAGGGCCCTGCACGAAATAATCCAGATACCACTGTAGAATCCTATAAGTTTCCTTTTTCAGAAACCCCTTGCATTGAACCCGAGACCTATGAGTCTCGCCCCGCTGCAAGACCTGTGGTAAACCCTGTTGACGTTCCTACGTCATACGTTTGCACAATTAGTAATACGTTTGAAGATGCTGTCATTCCACTTCGCGTTCGAAGTGTAGATATGTTTGGTCTGCTAGACACAGGTAGCAATGCTAACCTGATTAAACAGTCTAGTTTGAATAGAATTCCGGGAGTTTCCAAATTGGAACTTTTCCCGTCAAAGGTTGTTTTAAAAAGCGTTAATGGAGGAACCATACCCTCCGTAGGGCAAGTTAGGCTAAAACTGAAACTCGGCAAATTAGGCTTCGATGCCGATTGCGTAATAGTACAAGACTCTATGCACTTTCCTACCGACATTTTACTCGGTTACCCCTTCCTTAAAGGAAATGGTTGGGATCTTAAGTTTGAATCAAACGTTGTCCAAGTGCAAGGACAACTTATTCCGTTAGTGAATACGGAGTCGAACCCAGAGGTTCGTTACGCTACTGCTGCTGAAGCAGGTTTTGAGGATATTTCGGGCGACGTTCCCGACCTTGTTGGAACCCTACAGGATTGTTGTTATCCTGGTCATGGAAGGATTCCATTTTTTCCGGCTTTGTCGCCGTGTGATTGTTTAGAGTCGGGTGAAAATCCCGTTGCACGCCATGTCCGGCGTTCATTGAAATTTAATTCAGAGTCTGTTCCCACCGATGAGTTTCAGTTTGAATCAAACGTTGTCCAAGTGCAAGGACAACTTATTCCGTTAGTGAATACGGAGTCGAACCCAGAGGTTCGTTACGCTACTGCTGCTGAAGCAGGTTTTGAGGATATTTCGGGCGACGTTCCCGACCTTGTTGGAACCCTACAGGATTGTTGTTATCCTGGTCATGGAAGGATTCCATTTTTTCCGGCTTTGTCGCCGTGTGATTGTTTAGAGTCGGGTGAAAATCCCGTTGCACGCCATGTCCGGCGTTCATTGAAATTTAATTCAGAGTCTGTTCCCACCGATGAGTTTCAGTTGAGGGTTAAAGAAGAATTCATTATTGAACCCAACCAACAGGTCTGTTTCCGCGTAATTGTTACCTTTAACGATGGTACTTACGTGGATCCTGCGACTTCGGTAGTCGTGGAGAATGTTCTTGAAAACCAAGTACAACATTCGGGCTTAGTAATTGCACGCAGTCTGTGTACCAGCGAAAGTGCAACCATCCCCTTACTGTGCGCTAATGTTGGTTCCGAATCCATTACGTTAAAACCTAATACTTTAATAGGCAAAGCCTATTTGGCCCAATCTGAGCCTATCTCTATTCCTCACGCCATACGCAGGTGTACCCCTGAAGGCGTACCTCCTCAAAAATTACGTGCTACTTATAAAGCATGTCTAGAGTCCGATCCCGCAAATTCTTTCCTTTGCAGCGACCCGGACTTGTTTAACCAATTACTCGACTTCTTAGTCGAACACAAAAGCATCATCGCACTCAAGGGTGATGCTTTGGGACGTTCGAACCTCGTCCCATTTCACATTAATCTCGCGGAAAACACAAAGCCAATCTACATTCCGCCATATCGCGTTCCGCACTCCCAGCAGCTGGTTGTTGAGGAACACGTAAAGGAAATGTTAGATTTGGGTGTTATATCCGACCGTCGGTTAGTCCTTGGTCTTCTCCGTTGATCCTAGTCAAGAAGAAAGACGGAACGTTAAGGCCGTGCATTGACTACCGACGCCTGAACAAAGTGACTATTCCAGACCGATTTCCGCTTCCCAACATGCAGGAGGTCATTCAATACGTTGGTAAAGCTAAATATTTTACCTCTCTGGATTTAGCTTCAGGGTACTGGCAAATGTCTCTGTCTCCGGAGTCACGCCATGTACTGCTTTCACTACCAACCAGGGCCATTACGAGTGGAATGTTTTGCCATTCGGATGCCGAAATGGTCCTGCGAACTTCTCTCGACTCATGAACATTGTGTTTCCGGATTATTAGGTTCTCATGCCTTAGTCTATCTAGATGACATAGTGATCTACGCGACACCGTAGAAGAACATTTCTTACGTCTTGCCAAAGTCTTCACACGTCTTTCGAACGAGAATCTCAAACTAAAACTGGCCAAGTGCCAATTTTTCCGATCCTCTCTTGTATATTTAGGATTTCTTCTTTCCTCTGACGGAATCCGACCGGATCCCGCCAAACTTCAAGTTCTCCTAAATTACCCTATTCCTCGAAACGTGGATGAAGTACGAACCTTTATCGGGTTTGTAGGTTTTTGTCGCAATTTCATTCCAAATTTTCGGACATAGCCGCTCCTTTGACCAATTTGTTCAAAAAGAAAGCTACTTTTGAATGAATTCTGAGCATCAGAAAGCTTTTACTGACCTTCGCGACAAACTCCTACAAGAACCCATACTGCAGTTCCCAGATTTTGACAAACCCTTCTATAGCCACGGACGCTTCTAACTACGGGTTAGTGCCGTCCTACTCCAAGAAGTAGATGGTACCGAACTACCTGTGGCTTACGCTAGTCGTTTACTATCCAAGCCCGAACGTAACTATTCAGGAACTGAACGAGAAGCTTTAGCCATCGTATGGGCCCTGAAGAAGTTTAAGAACATCATCTACGGGTATAAAATAATAGTAAAAACGGACCATGCTCCGTTAACATCTATATTTTCTAAGAAACTACCCGACGGACGATTAGGTCGCTGGGCTCTTACCGTCCAGGACTTTAGCCCCGAATACGTTCACCGTCCCGGTAAACTCAACGTTCTCCCGGACTGTTTATCCCGAATAAACAAACCCGAAGAGGTCTGTGGAATTCATCGTATTGAGACTATTCCCAATTTCGATAGAAACACACTCTTCGAGGCACAACGCAAGGACTCGTATATTTCCAAATTGGTTCAGCAAAAAAAGCACAACCAAATTCGGAACTTCACCAGTTGTATGCCTTCCAGGATCAAATTTTGAATTACCAAATCTCTCCTGGGCAATACGTGGCAGAAGTTCTCGAGAGTCTTCAAGGCGTGTCGATCAAACTTTGCCACGACAACGTTTGTGCTGGGCACCCTGGAATCGAACGGACACTGAAATTGGTCCAAGCGCGTTACCATTTCCCACTTATGCGCACCAAGGTAACAGAGCACTGCAAGGCGTGCTCACCTTGTGCCAGGCATAAAGGAGCGCGTCCGCCCACCGCGCATATGCATACGTACCCCGTTCCTGTTAGACCTTGGGAACGCGTAGGAATGGACGTGCTGGGCCCCTTGTCCAAAGTCGAAACGGAAATAAATACGTTGTCGTTTTCACCGACCATTTTACCAGGTATAATGAAGTTGTACCGGTGCCTGCCCATACATCGGAGATCATCGCCAAATGTCTACTCGAACGAGTAATCGAACGGCACAATACACCGGCCGTGCTCCTCTCGGACAACGCTCGGGAGTTTACCTCCGCGATGTTCGTAGAGTTGTGCAAACGTCTCCATATACAAAAGGTACAAATAACACTGAACCATCCGGCAGCAAATGGTCTGGTTGAGAGGCAAAACGAAAAAATCCTTAACGTCCTACGACATCTCGTGGACGCGGACCAACGTAATTGGGACGAGTGCATCCCTATGGTACAGTGGACTGTTAACAACACCTATACTCAACTCATCGATGACACCCCTCATTTTAGGCTGTATCATTACGATGCAAGATTTCCTTTCGACCTCCCAAACGACTCCACAGAAGAGGGATTTGACCTACAGGAACCCCAACGCTATGCGGACGACCTGGCTCGCCATTCGTTCCAAGTTTTCGAAGACACACGACGTTGTCTAAACTATGAGACCGACCGAATGGTCCACTACCAACACAAACGGTACCCTAAGCAACGGACCATTATATACCGGGAAACCGTTGCTGGTTGGCAGGTACGAAGCCTCCGGCCTCAGTAGTAAACTCTATCCAAAATGGGTAGGGCCATATCGCGTCCTCGAAGACCTGGGGCACAACACCTTCACCATCCAACACTTGCAAACCTAAAGAAAAAGGTTGTCCATGCCAACCAAATTAAGGTTACGATTGAGGATCCTAATCCCCCTCAACCGAGTCGCCCAAAGGTGGATACAACCCAACCCCGCGTTACCGATACCGAACCGAGGATTCGGACGAGTGGGAATACTGCCTAAGGCCACCTCGGACCACCCTGTCCGCACAGCCTGATGAAGTTATCCTGGAACCCCTCGAACCTGACATCGAACCGGAGCCACTCCCTGCTGCTCCTTCCACACCAGAGTTGAAGTCCCGGAGACAACTCCAGACTTTAAAGTTTTACCGGAGGGCCCCGCAGCCAGTGAGGAGCCCCCCGACTCACCATCACCACCCTCACCTATCGACGACCCTGAAAAAGACCCTACAGTGACGTACCGATTTCGACCCCAGGAGTCGTCGCAAGGCCCGTGGACTCGCTCCCGATCGCGAATACCCGAGTCACTAGAACACACACATAGCCCTATACTCGAGCCAAGCTCCGACCCCGTACCCACACTCCACTCCGTCCCTAAACCCTCACGTGAAACACATTCCCATCACAAGACACCTACACAAAGTCCCTCCCTACCACCGAAAACACCCCTGCTGCCATCGACTCGGCCTGCTCCAACTGCGCGAATACCCGAGTCACTAGCCACTGCTTCGACGACCCATCCACCTCACCCCCTTCGTCCCCCGGACCGACCTTCGGTCAAACCCAAGGTGAGACCCAAATTCCCTTCCTGGAGAACTTCTCGGAAGTAACCGCTAACACACCCAAAAAATTATTAGCAATGTTAACTTCGTCTAGTATGCTTACCCTTGTCTTCATTCTTTTTCCTGTTTCTAGTAGTACCTACCACATCGTCCCCGGTGCTGTGGTCGAAACCTTATCGGATAGCAATTTCCTAAAGGGCCACCTGAATGTGATTTTCGACCTACGAGCCCCGCACGTTATTTTCTGTACGCTTAACGCCTGCCAACGAAAATTACTCTCCCACATACACGCTACACAATACAAACTCAACGATACGCTGGCCCTACCTTGGATTCAGCAGTATCGTCCAAACAGCCCCTCAAATCGTACTAAACGCGGTTTCTTCGATCTCGGCGGGCAGTTGCTGAAAACCATCTTCGGCGTCGTCTATTTCAGCAGATGTGCGTAGCGTGCGACGCGAAATCCAACTGCTAGCGAGCGACAATATCGTTAAAGGCGATGTGTTAAAACGTACTGTCTTCGCAGCAAAACGAAATTTTCACCTTCTCCGCAATCTCAGCACACACCTAAACGAGCTGGATTCCTTAATTGCTTTACAGCGCCGAAATTATAATCAAATTGAATATGTCCACCTTATAAACCTCCAAATTACTGTCATTGATAAGTATCTCGATCAAGTTCAGAGACACATCAAATCGTAATGGCCGCACTTAACGCTGCCATGTTAAAACTAACACCCCATTCACTAATTCCCTATAAGACCCTAAATACATTAATAACTGAAGCAAGTAAGGAACTAGCTCTAACCCCAATTTATCCGTTACACCCATCCAACGCCCATCATTTTCTCGACCTCACCTGGACGTTACTTGGTAGCTCTCCATTCTCCATTATTATTGTCATACCTTTTTTCGATGCTCAAGTTTACAACACCTATCTATTTCACCCCTTTCCCACGGTCTACTCTATGAGGGAAAACGTGACCCGTTTCATCTTACACACTGAACACCCATACTTTTTCCTCTCCAAAACCTACCAACAATACACCCTGTTTCCCACTCGCGACATTACTCACTGTAGGACACCTCTGTCACCTAAACTCCTAATCTGCCCTCCACTCCAACCCTTTGTTTCAATACATTTTCAGAAACCATGTTACTTAATGCTGTTACAAAATTCGTCCCGTTCACATTGCACGTTCCGGCCATTCGACCCTTCAACCCCCGTTCAGCTACAAATAAGTTCCGACCTCCTCCTGTCCATTCCCAAAAAACGTGAAGCAACTCTGGATTGCCCGAACAACCGTAGTATGATACAATTGGATCCAGTTAGTAGAATTCCCTCCGGTTGTTCTATTATTACCTCTAGCTTTATATCGTCAAACCCCAAATTACTCTCCATTAACAACACGCCTCATCTTGTACACCCTATGGCTCACCTCCCACCAATTCCTATCTTCAACCTTCCTCTTGCCTCTGTAACTCTTGTACCTTCCTTTAACTATCCCCCTTGGGATCAGCAATTGGATCGTATCAACGAAACCTCCAAGAACGGTCTCATGTCTTATCCCACGTTCAGCCCCTCACCTACGTCAACGCCTCCACTGTCATACTAATCCTAATAATCATCTTCCTTGCTTGCCGCCCGTGTCGACGACTGAAGTGGAATGCCCCTACTTCGGAGCCCTCACCTTCGGAAGAAGCCCCGGACGGTCTGCCCCAATCTTCGGCCCCCCCGTTAGCTGTCGCTACACCGAGAAATCCAAATTTTAATTAGTTAGCTAGCACGTAAATATTAGTTTTTGTTTCTGCTTAAAACTGTTAATCTTATTATTATTTTTTGTTTACTTGCCACTTCTGCAGAAGGGGAGGTAGTGTCCCGTAGTGTAAACCCGTACGGTACAAACGAGTTCGTCTCCGACGAATTGCGTTCTAACATTGAACCCAAAATTCCTTCGTTCTGACATCATAGAGTGTGCATTCTTTCATACGCGGAGTAACCCCATGTAATCCGCCGTGACCCCACGTAATCCGTAGTACCCCATGTAATCCGCGGTAACCCCATGAAATCCCAGTAATCCCAACCTAAATTATTAGATGCGAGGTGCATATGAAAATATGCACATCGCATGAATTCTTCGATCCCTCCGGTCTCCATTATTGTCAGCATCACGCGATGCAAGGCAAGCGTCTATAAAACATCAGTCTTTTGATTTTTTTTATTATTAAATTTTTCTAAAATCTTGACCTATTCCCATAGATAAAGCATAATTGTGTCAACCTATAGACCACCTGACTTCCCTAGCTCGACCTACTCGCATACCAAATTTCAGCTCTCTCTAACCCCTATTTCTCTTTTCCAAAAAAATCACGCAAATTGGTTATCTCGAACATGAGATTCATTTGCGCTCTATAACTTCCTTCCAAATCGTTTCCCTTTTGTACGGGTTCGACCTCCTTTCATGCCGCCCCTCTGGCGCCTCTTGATCCTACAATTATGCTTTATTATCAAAAGAAAACTGTAAACTCCGCGAAACCTATTTCGATCATGATTGGTTCGCCCCCGGAACTCTCCCGAAGTACAATCGCCCAATCGAAGCTGTCAACTAAAGTCGCCTCCGCCTAAATTTGAATATCGAAAACTATTATAGGCGCTTGCTGTTAGACTCCGCCGTAAGAGGGTGACCCTTAGTTTACCTCGTCTCCGCCTACCCCGAGGTTATAAAAACCCCGAGAGCGTCGGTAACGAGGTTCTTTGCTTTCTGACCATCTTCATACCACGCAAACTCTGTGATTTAATCCTGTAATTATTCGTGCAGTGGCACTACCCCTCCGGATCAAATTAGCTTCCATTTGATAATTGAACTTAACTTCAATATATAAACTTTGCTGCCGATTGCTTTAAGAGAGAATCAGCAGCCTAAATTGTACCTTGTGCTTTAGTTAACTTGTTCCCGATTTATCTGTGTATTAAGTCTCACCTTAAGAGCTATATATAATCTTCATTTTTTTACGTAGCCAAATTTAATTTAATTTAATTTAATTTAATTTAATTTAATTTAATTTTAATTTAATTTTTACTATGAAAAGAATTCTGTACTCAAAGGGAATTAATAAAAAGACTGTTAAATTGAGTTAGTCGTTTCCATTCACCGCATAAACTCGGTACAACCCCCGTACGGAAGCACTCGAAGGTAATCTTCCGAAACTTTACAACCAATTGAGGTAAGAGTGGTCAGTGACATCCACACACATTTTTTTGACAAGGCGCGAGCGCCGAGTGCATCCACTGGTGTCGACGTGAGACGCGACACCTCCAAGGAGTTTTTCTTGGGAGTTCGCATAACCCGAGAGTGACGTTGTCCATCATCCTTCGGATACAATTCCGACTCCAACCAAGGGGACCGCCTCCGGAATTCATAGTCCATCGTCGTCTTCTACAATCGAGCGGTCCATAAAGGGACATACGGTTCGACAATACTATGGTTTTTAGTAAACTTGATGTGTAAACTGTATGAAATCATGTGATGTACGAGGGGCGGTCAGAAAATAAGTTTACACGGCGTATAATTTCGTAACTAAAGAACCTACATTGATTATGTTTGTATCAGGTGAATTCGTTAATCATTGTTGGCAACACTGCTCGTCGATTCGGCTGCCATCTACCGTACATTCGTTATGTGAGTCAGTTGAACATGGCGCCTCGACTGGAACAGTGCCCTGCCCTACGGAGCAGTCCAGGACGTCTACGTTTAATGGCCGCTCGTAAACGTTCTTGTGTTGAACAATATGCAGCTGCATTGATTGTTGTGCTTTTTTGCATGATGTCTGCGAGCAAAACGCCTTTGTGGTCCCAGAACACGGTAACCATCACTTTGCCAGCGGACCTCACAATCTTGAACTTCTTTAATCGCGGGGACCCAGGGTGTTTTCATGCCATGCTGGCACGTTTTGTTTCCGGAGTACGGTGATGAACCCATGTCTCGTCTCCTGTGACAATGCGCTCGAGAAATTCTTGACCAATGACAGACTCGAAATATCGTTGCAGAAATGGCAGGGCACTGTTCCAGTCGAGCCGCCATGTTCAACTGACTCATATAACCAATGTACGATAGATGGCAGCCGAATCGACGTGCAGTGTTGCCAACAGTGATTAACGAATTCACCTGATACAAACATAATCACTGTAGATCGTTTAGTTACGAAATTATACGCCGCGTAAACTTATTTTCTGACCGTTCTTGTACATCCCACATTCCTAGCTAAATGCCACTTTTACTCTCATCTTTGTAAATGGCCGCCAGCTTCAAACGGATATCACGACTTAACCTAACCAATTATCAAGGGCGTACAGTTGATCTATTAGTAAATAGTAAATACTATTCCAGAAACAAACAATGTTATAATTAATAATAGATCAACTGTACGCCCTTGATAATTGGTTAGGTTAAGTCGTGATATTTTCTTTAGTTTTAACGAAAATATTCTGTCAAAATTGGTGGGGGGGGGAGATAACCTACAAGTACCGATTTCGTAGTACACATGTAGAAATAATGGAAATAATTCAGGAGAAAAACATATTTTTACAGCTTTTTAATATTTATTTAATATAGTTTAGACATAGTTTTGCAAAATTTATTGGAATGACTACAAGACATATGGTGCTGTTTCGCCCCACATTTGTACCGTACAAAATTATTATGAACATTTCTGAAATTGCTAATTACGTGCTATTCTGCCGCCATCTTTGTAACTGGCCGCCAATTTAAGCCAGATCTAACACATGTGACATATTGGACTGTAACTCAAAATCCGTTTGTGCTAAACATATTGACCAAGAATTAAACGTTGTTCATAATAACATTATGCATAGGTTCGATAATGTACAATGTACTATTTACATGTTTTTATGTTGAGATTTAAATTTTGGAAATTACATTTCCTTAACCAATTACTTCATATACTTTGGTGTACTTTTGTATTAATAAATGAAGTGACAGAAAAACACATTTACGGTATTTACTCTGCTATTGTGCTGTACAAAATCATGTTAGAATCCTTTCAAACTATACATTCTCATTTGCCAATTATTCAAAAAATTATTACACAGGGCGGTACGAAAGTAATGCCTCTTGTTTTATTTTTCACTAAATACTCGTATAATTCCAGTTACAATGAAAATTACAGGGGCTATACATACATACGTAGCAAATATACGTGGCAAACATAGGAGGCAAATGTAGTCTCCGTCAGCTGCAATGCGCTTTTGCCAACGTTAAACCAGGCGCTGTATACCGGCGTTGTAAGACTCTCTCTCACAACATCGGAACCACTCCCGGACCTTCTTCATCACGTCAATGTCATTCTCAAAGTGTTACCCACGTGTTGTCTTATGGTGCCACTCCATAGACTGTCGCTTGGTTTCGGGTTCATAATGGTGGATCCATGTCTCGTTGCCTGTGATTATGCGCGATAGAAATTCCTCACCTTCGGTTTCGTAGCGTTCGACGAGTTCCATACAGATGGACTTCCAAATGCCTTCGTGTTATTCCGTCAAAAATCTTGAGACCCACCACGCATAAGTCTTTGAGTATCCGTGGTCCTGTATGATGCTTATGACTGCTGGTTTTCCAATACCCGCTTTCTCACACAGCTCGCCTGTTGTGACGGGGCGATCCTGTTTAATAAACACATCAATCCGACTCTTGTTTTCCGGTGTCACTGCGGTTGCATGCCGACCACTTCGAGACTTACCGTCGATATCGGTTTACCTGCTTTAAAAAGCTTTGCCGAAAGTCTAACGGTGCTCACATTAACGGTAGAGTTGCCGTACACATTCTTTAAACACCTATGAATATCCACTGGAGAAACCTCTTCTGCAGTAAGAAATTCAATAACTGTTCTCCGCTTCGTACGCACATCCAGCGAGGCAGCCATTTTGACAGCGTGGTGTGTTGTTGTCTCATGATCGATCATAGGCCGTTCAACTTAAAATGGGCGAGAGATACAAACCTTTCATTGTGATCTCGCGTAGCTTTCCTCAACGCCTAAATTAACATGCACCAAACATTAGTCTGGTGCATGTCGAATCAGTCGAATTATAATTGCTGATCATATGCATATCTACCCCTGTCTTTCTAGATAGAAGTTATTCGCATCTATCTGTATTTTTATAAATTTATGAACGAAAATGTTTCAATGCTTTTTCTATTGTTTTAGATACGTTGCAGCGCCAGAGTATGCGCGCAATCATTTTTATACTATACTGAGCAATATAGCCAAACAGTGCCAAATAGTGAGGTGAAACCTAAACGACGGAAGGTAGAATGTAGAGTATGCATTATATGCAGTTATTCTAGGTTGGCGATTTGGGTTATTTTCCCATTGGCTGAAGGGGGGTATCTCAATTGCCCTTTAACGTCACTAGGGCATCAGGATGGCTTCGATGCTTTGGGGTAGTAAGCCTTAAGGGCTGAATGATGGGTGTGAGCTTACATAACTGTTTATTTGATGATAAATGGAAGTAGATGAACCGGCCTAACGGCAACGGGTTTATACGTATAGCATGGGTAAGTTCAAGTAGCAAAATCGTCCAGGGTGTGGTTCGACCTAGACTTTTATAACCTCGAATCTCGCGCATGCGCAGTGGACTCGTGTCTATACGGTTGAGCGTCCTCTGCACTTTAGCTGATAAGGAGCGGTCATTCTATAACACAGTAATGAGCTACCTCTTAATGAACGAACTGACCAGCCCTCAAGATAATCATTCGTGGGAAACGCTTAGTCAAGCGGCAGAGGTTAGACAATTTGGGCCGATTACACTGCACAACACAATTTCTATCCTTTGCCCAAATTCTGCTAACTTATATGTATTTTGATGCGCTGATTACGAATATGTTACTTTTTCTTCTCTAACACCCACCATTTTTCCAGAAAACTACGTTAATGTTTCACAAAAATTATCCAAATAATATCAAGCGCCTGCTAAGCAAAGGAACAGCCCTACGGCTATTGGTCATTACTGTAACACGTGTTGCTCACTCACCGATTAGTTATTCGAAATGTTGTTGTTCTGTGATTGGTCTAAAGGTGGTCAGGTGATTTCACAGTGACTGCCAGGTTCTCTGTTGATGTTTGGTGTTAAGATACGTTTCTGCTGGATCTACCATGTTTATTAACTTCTTTGTCGAAAACATTCATTGCTTTCGCGTTTTAACTTCAATAATGTCTAGAAAATGTGTAAACGGTGCGGATTTATTTCGTTATGTGTGTGGCAAACTAACATTGAAATCCCCAAAACAAACATTTAGCCCTGTGGTTAAAAAGGCATATGAATTATATTTTGGATGCAAAGTGGGTGATCAGGACAGAAGCTGGGCTCCCCACATATGTTGCAATTCGCGTGCAAGGATCTTAAGAGTGTGGTTACAAGGTTCACGTCCATCAATGCCGTTTGCTGTCCCGATTGTCTGGAGAGAGCCAAAAGATCATGCTAGCGACTGCTACTTTTGTTTAACAAATATACGAGGTTTCTCTTCGAAATCCAAACAAACAATATGATACTCAAACCTGCCATCAGCTATGCGACCAGTTCCTCAAGATGAAACCCTGCCAGTTCGTAAACCACCAAAAGAGTGGACATTAGACGAGGAATATTGCCACTCCGAAATTGAAATTGATCCACAAGCAGCCAGTGAGCTTGCAGATCCAGAATTTCTACCATCCACATCATCGTCACCTCACCTTACTACACAGGCAGAACTAAATGATCTCGTGAGAGATTTGAATCTTTCGGAAAATCAGGCTGAACTTCTAGGATCTAGGTTGCAAGGGTGGAATCTTTTAGATAAGGGCACCAACATAACTTCATGTAGAAAGCGTCAGAATGATTTCATTACTTTTTTTTTGTACAAATGATGGTATTGTGTTTTGTAATGATGTAGACAATTTAATGGAGTCTTTGGGGCATCAACACAAGCCGGAAGAATGGCGTCTCTTCATTGATTCCTCCAAATTAAGTTTGAAGGCAGTGCTTCTACACAACGGAAATACTTATCCTTCTGTCCCAATTGCACATGCGGTCCACATAAAGAAACATATGAGCATGTGCGTATTTTACTTAGATCCATTAACTATGCTAAATATAAGTGGAATATTTGCGGTGATTTAAAAGTTATAGGCCTTCTCCTTTGAATGCAGCAAGGGTACACAAAATATTGGCTACCTTTTTTGCGAGTGGGACAGTCGCGCTAGAGACCGCCATTTTGTCTGTAAAGATTGGCCTGCCAGGATGAGTTTTGTTCCAGGACAGAGAAATATTTCCAATGAGCCTTTAATTGATGCCAAAAAAGTGTTATTGACACCACTTCACATCAAACTGGGTTTGATGAAAAATGTTTATTTATTTGAGGAATATATTTCCATACAGCAAGTTAAATGAGGTAGAAAAAGTAGCATGGATGGCCTTCAAATCGGTTTGTTCAAATTTCCTTGGTAAAGTCAGATCTGACGATTATGTTACTGTGGTGAATGAGATGTTAAGGTGCTATAAATCTATGAGTTGTAATATGTCTTTGAAGGCGCATTTCCTTGACTCTCATTTAGATTACTTTCCAACCAATTTGGGCGCCGTTAGCGACGAGCACGGCGAAAGATTCCATCAGGAGATAGCCATTATGGAAAAGCGGTTCCAAGTAAGGTGGAATTCCAGTATGTTGCTGAATATTGCTGGTTTCTCATTAGGGAAACTCCTGATAGTAAGTACAAACGAAAAACATCAGGAAAAAGATTTTAATTGTTGTTCTGATCTTGTAATAATTATGTTGAGGTATTCAATATATTCTAATCTAATATAAGAATTTTATTACACGTCCCTTCAAAACGGTGGGTGATAGAGGTATTCTGACCTAAGATTTGAACTCAGCGCATCCAAATTTATAAAAATCACTTCGTTTCGTTTAAAGGATAGAAAATGTTTGTAATTTTGTCGTGCAGTGTTATCAGGCTTATAAGTGGAGACAATCATAGTACTACTTCGAAGTTACAGTATCACCAGAAGTACAGCTCAGAATTAACTTACAAAAAAGACGTTGAACCGGCTGGAAAAAGAATGTTTTGCGACTGGACCCCATGTACAGGCTATCAGAGAATCATCCAGACAAAGGCATTCTACAGAGTCCAGAAAATATGATAAAATTTGCATTTCTCTTAGAAAGTGACGAAGTATTTCAAAGAAACGAATAGTCGTGAACCTTCGAAAGCAGCAGTAGAACTCAGAGCTGACGAAACACCATGAATATTCAATTAAGTCTGCAGAACGTGAAACCCGTGCATCAGAAGAAGGCATTACTTCCCATTAAATACGACCTAGCCACAAAATAAAAAATTGAAGGTGACTCTTGACGTGCACTGACGGCAAGAACAAGTTGACAAAGTTTCTAGCAGACAGTTGAAAGGATAAAAGTAGAAGACAATGGTTGGGAAATAAAACAAGGTGCAACAAGAGGGAGAAGATTCGTGTGATAGTTGTGATGAGTAGAAAGTTAAATATTATTATTGTAAAAATATGTAATACCAAAAATTACATAAAGTGTCGGGTGTTTTGTAGTCACTCAACTTGTGCAAAATTATGCCTAACTATATACAAAAATGTTGAAAATGTTAAAATAGGCGATTTTTTGCTGCAACATTTTCATTATTTGTAATTAAGTAGTATGAAACCATGTAAATAGTATTTTAGCGTGTGCAAAATGTTATTGTGAACAACGTGTTTTAGTCACTCCATTTATTAATGCAAAAGTACGCCAAAGTACGGGGCTCCAATAAACCTTAGCCCCCCCCCCCCCCGCCCATGGCCTAAACCATTAGAGGTACAGTAAAACTAAACATACCTTACAAAAGAGAATTTAATCCTGCATTTAATGAGAAACAATTAAAACTTGGTGTTCCCGCCATTGGCTTCCAAGACAGCCTGAATTCGCTTTGGGTACCTTGCCAAAAGTGACGTGAATAGATCTTGATCGTTACGCAAATTTGCTAAAACAGTTTCAATGTGTTGCGTCACTGTATCCTTCGAAAATCGATTTGCTGCAGGTTCTTGAAACAAGAGACATTCAACCTTGCCCTTTATAACTGATCCAATGTGTTCACAGACGTTCAGGTCAGGAGAATTTCGTGGCCATTCTTCATTTCCAAAGAAATCGATCTCATGGTTCCGCAACAACTGTTGAGTGGCTAATGCTTTAAATCAGGGGGCCTTATCGTGCAGAAGTGTGACCTGATCGACATCCATAACATTGTGTGGGTTTCTTAGGAAAGGAATGACATGCTGGGATAGAATAATATCACGAAAATACTGTCTATCCCAACTCTGACCATTTGGCTTCAGCACCCACATGAGCTTCTTTGCAGTGAACAAAACAAACACACCAACACAGTCTGGACTTTTTAATAATTCGCGATAATGTTCATTGTCATCGATTTCATCTGGTGTTGTGGCCCACACTCGATCATTTTGGTAGATAGGCTGACTTGTTACGTAAACAAAAAATTCATCGGAGACAGCTAATGCATGAAATCATCCACATCCCAATCTTCAAGATAATGGGCAAACCACATTCTGTCATCGATGTTAAGTTGAGTTTTTCTTGGCTTTGGAAGTTCATGCCAAGGCTTTAAACCTTGCCTATGACGGTACAGTCGAATGATCTCACCACTAACGATCTTTCCTCTCAACACTTCGATCTCTCTAGAAAGTTTAGCACAGCTGTTTTTCCGCTTACGCGTACCGCTTTCAATGATGTCCTTTGTTTCCTGAGAGAGTGGCAAACTTGGGCGCCCAGATTTGGTTGTATCCATTTCACATTCATCCAAAGTTTTATTCCAATTTCTTTTGACGAAGTCCTCACTTCTTCGCAACTTTTTGGCAATCCATGAACGTGTTATAAAGGTGGCTCCAGCATCACGAGCTTCCCGAAATGTTATTGCTCGTATGCGATCTATCACACGTTGCCTCTCCGAATCACCAATTAATTGAGAAGCCATTATATTATCACTTTATCAGCTAGAGTAATTTTAATACCTGCAATAAATAAAGAATTTTATATATTTTTATAATCACTAAAAACTATTTCAATATAAGTAAACATGTAAGATGCAAATGGTGGGGGGGGCTAAGGTTTTTTGGAATTGGAACCCCTTATATAAAGTTATTGGTTAAGGAAATGTAATTTCCAAAATTTAAATCTCCACATAAACTCATGTAAATAATATATTGTACTTAATCGTACCTATGTTTAATGTTATTATGAACAACGTTTAATTCTTGGTCAATATGTTCAGTACAAGCTGATTTTGAGCTATAGTCCAATGTGTTATGACCCCGAAACTAAACGACAGTCTATGGAATAGCACCATAAAACAATACGTGGGCAACACTTTGAGAATGACACTGACGTGATGAAGAAGGTTCGGGATTGGTTCCGATGTTGTGACAGAGCCTTACAACGTCGGTATACAGCGCCTGGTTCAACGTTGGCAAAAGTGCATTGCAGCTGATGGAGACAATTTGTTCGACACGTATATTCAGGGTCGGCGAGAGCTGCCCGGGAAAGGATTGGTATATGGGACCCCCTGTTTACTCAGTATTTTATTATGAATGTTTTTTGTGTACATAACAAGCAAACTGATTATATGTCCAAGTCACTATTCAAAACATACAGTATGAATAAAGAACTCAGAAGAAAATGACCATTTTATTTTTCGAATCAATTATATTAATTCTATCACCATACAATTTAGAAATGCAGTACCAGTACATGCAGGCAAGACAATTGTTTACTGAAAGATTTTCATAATTAGAAGTGTACTTTCTTTGCCTTCTCTCTAGCAAAATGGTAAATGATTCTGATGAAATTTAAAGTACGGGCTAACTGGCTTTCAAATACAATGGTTCCCAGATCTGTCAGTCGGTCTTGGGCATTGGTGGACCGCAGAAAATATTTTATGTTTCAGTTTGACTATGATAATCTCTATAAAATATATGTTTAGTAATTATATTTCCTCTCTGTTATTTAATCAATTGATTTATTAATATTTTTAGATTAGGCCCAACTTACATAAATATGAATAGAAGTCGGGGTCACTATAAAGTTGTCATGATGGACTGGGGAGGTAGAAATAGCTAAGTGATGGAGAACGAAGTACTCAGATATCGATAACAGCGTGGGAGAGTTGATTTGTAGGCTGCAAAGGAAGGACATTAGGAGGGGCCAGTAAAAATACGGGGACTCCATTGCCAGAAATTAAGAGTCTGATTAAAGAGCTAAAGACAAGCGCATCACCAGGGATAGATGACCTGTCGAATGAGCATTTAGAGTATGCTAGTGATGTGATCAGTCTAACTGTTCTCATCCATGCTTGCTCACAGTTATATTCCTGCAGAGTTTATGAGATTAATAGTATGGTTTCATTTCAAACGAGGAAATTGGGGGTTAATGGGGGATGGGGAATCTACAGGTCTACAGAAGCTAAGGCTAACAAAGACCCTAACATCCACTCTCAGGTTGGCCCGAGAGAAAGAAGAGAGTAGGGGGTTAAAAGAAGAGAATTGGGAGTTAAAAGAAGAGAATAAGGGATTAAGTAAGTAGCAAAACCTATCATTCGTGAGTTAACATTCATTCAGAAGAAGAGAGAGAAAGACTCACCATCATCATCCGCCGGCCACTGACGACAAGTCGGAAAAATAGTCGAAGAGAATAGAAAAGGGGTGAAAGATGAAAAGAAGTAAAATAAGAAAGCTTACAAACCATGCAAACACAGTCATAACTCAAAGAAACACTGTCATACCATGCAAATTACAGACATGCAAGTAAAGAGACGATGAGAAGAGTATAACAAAAGGTGGGTTAGTTTACGCTACGAGCTACATCTAAGTTCGTGTTAGTCAAATTTGATAAAGAGGAGGGACTTAATGGGGGATGGGGAAGTGCCAGTACATTTATACCGAGGGAGGTGGGGTTAATATGAGGGTGGGTCGATAAGATCTTATTCCGTGTTCTTTTTTATTAGAAAAGATAAGAATAAATACATAAAAAAAAATATATATATATATATAGGCGCCTCGGTGGTGTAGCGGTTAGCGTCGCTGACTACGAAACCATCGGCTCGGGTTCGAGACCCGACGGCAGCCGGCGCGCAGCAAAACCCAGCTGTTCATCCTTCCACACAATAAAGAAAGTGGTTGGTAGATAAATGGGTACCCTAGGTGGCCTAGTGGTTAAGACGCTGGGCTGCTGATGGGGCGTGGTTCGGATTCCACGTTAAACTGTAGGTGGAGTGAAAACTTGACCTTCGTCAGAATGAACAATTCGGGCGGAAGCTAACCAAAGGTTTATTGCGAAACCAAAGGAAAGGTTTATATATATATATATATATATATACACACACCTTATCTTATGAACCTTATGTTGTTTCGTGCGTTGGTCTCTCTTCACACGGAGGTTAAGCTGGTGGCCCCGCCTCTATATATATATATACATATATATATATATATATGTATATATATATATATATAAATTACCAGAGATTCCATAATTTTAAGCTTAAGGTCAGATCTTCCGGCAGCAAGTAAGGCAAAACTAGAATATATATATATATATATATATACAGGTGGGCGGAAAGTAGCTCCCTATTTTGGATTGGTAAAAAAATACGTATATTATCCATTTATTTCAGAAGAAATAATATGAAAAGGTAGGCATACATGGTAGGTTTTCTCTAAATTCAATGTGGGCTCCAACTCTTTCCACCAGCTTCTGGAGCCGCCCAGGAATGGCGTCCACTGACTTTAGCAGGAACTCTGGCGGGATGGAGGACATGACTTCCCGAATTCGGTCCTCCAGTTCTTCCAATGTCCTCGGTTTGGTGCGGTAGACTTCTTCCTTTACCCAACCCCAAAGAAAGAAGTCGCACGGTGTCAAGTCGGGGCTCCTGGCTGGCCATTGATGTGGACCACGACGACCCATCCAACGCCCAGGGAAGTGGGCATCCAGCCACTCACGGACAACAAGAGCGAAGTGCGGAGGGGCGCCATCTTGCATAAATATCAGATCGTCGATGTTCTCCCATGTGCTGACAACCGGCCAGACCTCGTTTCGCAACATAGCAAGGTACCGCTCAGCATTCATGGCGTTGCGCAGAAAGAACGGACCCACAACCTGATCTGAGGTCATACCACACCACACCGTTACACTGAACCGATTCTGCCGTTTTTCAGCGGTAACCGTGCGACTTCTTTCTTTGGGGGTGGGTAAAGGAAGAAGTCTACCGCACCAAACCGAGGACATTGGAAGAACTAACTGGAGGACCGAATTCGGGAAGTCATGTCCTCCATCCCGCCGGAGTTCCTGCTAAAGTCAGTGGACGCCATTCCTGGGCGGCTCCAGAAGCTGGTGGAAAGAGTTGGAGCCCACATTGAATTTCAGAGAAACCTACCATGTATGCCTACCTTTTCATATTATTTCTTCTGAAATAAATGGATAATATACGTATTTTTTTACCAATCCAAAATAGGGAGCTACTTTCCGCCCACCCTGTATATATATATATATATAAAGGGTGTCAGGAAATGATTGCCCCCCCTGTACAGAAGAAACTGAAAGGAATAGAAAAAAACAGACAAAACCACGCGAAAGAGCGTTTAATTTTGAATAAAAAACACTTGTTTTAATATCGGGTGTTGCCCCCATTGCAGCTCTGACGGCCATTAATCGACGGGGGTATGATCCCAGAAGTGTCTCAAAGAGATCGGTATCATGACTCATTTCTTCAAGGACTTCGTTGATCTTTGCAGTCATAATTTCTGTTGAATACCGATTCTGAATGGGTTGTTCCAGCATTAAGGACTCCACCCGATCCTTCATGATGGATCCGACATGTTCACAGACATTAAGATCGGGAGAATTGCCAGGCCATTCATTATTTCCGAAAAAATCAATGTTATTGTCCTTAAGCAGTTGTTGAGTCGCAAGTGCTTTCATACAGGGGGCTTTGTCGTGAAGAAAGGTTGCCTGTTCAACATCCAAAACACACTCGGGGTCTTTCAAAAACGGAATTACATGTTGGGCTAAAATTACATTTCGAAAATAAGGCCCATCCCAACTGGTTCCTCTTGGTTTGATAACCCAGATGAGCTTCCGAATAGAGAACATAATGAAAACACCCACACATGCTGGATTTTTTACTATTTCTCGATACTTCTGGTCGTCTGGGACTTCATCAGGAGTTGTTGCCCAAACCCGATCATTCTGAAAATTTGGTTTCCTGGAGACATAAACGAAGAATTCATCGCTGACAACCAAGTGAAGGAAATCGTCTTCCGTCCATTCCTCAAGATAATCACAAAACCATAGCCGATCTTCAATATTAAGATCACTCTTCCGTGGCTTAGCTATTTCATGCCAAGCACTCAAGCCTTGGCGAACTCGAAATTGATGCACAAGTTGCCGATTGACTATCTTACCACGACGGATAAGTATCTCTTTCGCTACCTCAGAGCAGCTCTTCTTTCGGCGCCGTGATGCAGCAAGCACAATGTCTTTCGATTCTTGAAATAATTTCTCCGGTCTCCTCCTCGAAATTCTGTTTCACAATCTCAGGATTCTTATTCCAATTCCTTTTGACAAAGTCTTCTGATCTTTTTAATCTCTCAGCCACCCAGTGTCGAGTTATGAAAGTTGCACCAGCTTCCTTTGCTTCACGAAATGTGACAGCTCGAATGCGGTTAAGAACTCGCTTTTTTCTCTGAATCGTTCAAAATAGATGATGCCATGGTTTCTGTGGGGAAAAAAATGGTAAGAATTAAAATCACAGGAATAGAATATAATGGTTTTTATTCAGATTTTAACGCTCTTTCAAGTGGTCTCGCCGGTTTTTATCTATCTCTTCTAGTTTTTGCTCTACAGGGGGGGGGCATCATTTCCTGACACCCCTATTTAGGGTGACAATAAAAATCGAAAGTTGGAGTTTTTTATTGGCCATTTGTTCAATGCTGCTACTACATGAGAAAACAATGTACTGTAAATATTAGGTCATTCAGATAATATTTAAGGGTGTCTCAAGTGAGGTAAATAATTCTCCTTATAACAAAAATTAATTATTCATTACCTAGTAAAAATAAATTAATATTTTTTTTAATTAATGTAAATAAACGTTAGTTTTAGTTCATAAAGTTTAAGTGCAGGCGTACTCCAATCGTAATAAGTAAATAATATATTTACTAAATATATTCCAGGGTGTCTCATTCAATTGTAGACCACCCATTAATTCTTGCTTTTCCTCAAGCCATACCCCTTTTTCAATGTACCAGGCTGAGACTTCCTATGATCCTCAACAACCTGCAAGAGATGTTGGCGCTGTTCTTCATTCTTTGTAATCTTTGTATTGAAGGCCTGGATCAAGGCAATTCCCCTCTCTGCCATGTCATTGACGACTTTTAGTCCTTCAACTATAGTCAAACCAGTCTTGAAATCTTCGTCGTCCGGCCAGGTCTCTGGTTCCTTGGACAAGAAACCATCATTAATTTTTAGAAGTTCAAAGAGAAGCTTTGATCCTTTCGAGGCAAAGTCCGAGAGCTGCTTTGTTGAAATGGAAGAAACAGCAGGTATTGGGGCTCGCTTTGGAGGATCTTCAGCAGCTTCTTTTTCGAGGATTGATCGAGCGATATTCTTTTTCGTCGTTGCATTGATACCTTTATCAAAGAGTGCGAGACCAATCAAGTACTCGCTGAGGTACCATAAGTGACGACCGAGGACACTAAGGCAGGATGCTGAGATCTTTTCATCGTGGTACTTTGCTAGGTCTTGAAGAAGCTTCAAATCGTTCGCGGGAGCAGATGAAGGACTGCTGGCCGTGAACCACGCGCTGACATATAACTCCAGGGCAAAAAATACAAATCGTTTTAAGCCAGACATTTCACGAGTTGTAAGTCTGAACTGATGGGAAAGCAGCAGGATTTTTAATGAATAAATTACTTTTGCCATCCAACGTGCTCGGTGAAGTGCTCCAGGTCGCCGAAACCTAAAGTTAGGTAAATTACCTCCAAGGATTGTAATCGACAACTCCAAGAATTCACGGTAATCATCCCTCGGCTGATGTTTTGTCAGATATAGATTCCAGCAAGCGATCAGTTCTTCTCGATTCTCATTCAGACTCGATGGAAGGTCTGACAGGGTCTTGTACTTATCTTGGCAAATTGTATTCCACGTCTCTTTGAAGCGGGAGAATAGGAGGATATCTGGACCAGATGATGGTCCCATGCATTCCATGTACGCCTTCTCAACGACAAGTTCTAGGATGTGATGGCGACATGCAAGGTATAAGAGTCGGCGGCCGAGTTTCTGCTCCAAAATTACGCATGCCCCAGACAAGTAACCAGTATTTGAAGCTGTAGTGTCGAAGCTCATAGCTGATACCTTTTCTGACACATTCCATTCTTTGAGCGCAGCATGTACCACGAGGCGATGACCTCACCCGTTCCTGATGTCAGCTTAGGTACACCCAAGAGCTTCTCGGTATCAACTCCGGTTACGAAAATGGCTAGTCGGTCACACCGACCACCTTCATCGTCTGGTAGAATTTTTTCGTCCCAGTGAACAGTGAGCACTTCTAAGCGTTGTTTTCAGTCAGGCAGTCGTATGCAAAATGAACTTGAAGCACCACAAGCTGATCATCCAAAGATTGATACACATCATATTATTTAACGATTTATTTATGAAAATTTTAATTTAATGAAATAAATTAATCGATTTGCATAATCTATAGTATGAAATAAAGGAAACAATTCTATTAAATTATATAATACACTTGCATTCTCGAAACATTTTTGTTTTTGAAGCGTTGTCGAAACTCGTTCATTCTTGAAATTTCTTCCGCGCGACAGTTTCATTCATGTGACTCGAGGCACCCCTAAATGCTTTCCGAATTCCATGAGATTTCGTCTACGGTGTTTCCTCATAGGGTGGCAGCATTGGACAAATGGCCGGCAAATTTTTTTGAATTTCAAATTTTATCCCTATAAGAAGTTGTCACCCTAATATATATATATATATATATATATATATATATATGATTGTGACGTCATATTATGAACTTTAGCGGCCACCACTTTTAAATGATACAAAGGGCACCAAACAGCAACAGACGGGCTGTTTCTTACGAGGTTGTCTGTTTAAGAAGGAGGGTTGAAAGAAGGAAGGAAATTTAAAGAAGGAAGAAAATTTAAAAACAACTGAACGTTTCAAAGCAAAGAAGTGAAAAGAGGTTGAGAGGTTGGAAAGCATTTAAAGATGAAGTGAAAATTTTAAAGAGGGAATCCAAGTGAAAATTCTACAATATTTCATTGCGCTGAAACATGTTTCCAACTGCTTCCAACTTCAAATTTAAAGATAAAGTGAAAATCTTAAAGTACAGACGAGGGAATACAAGTGAAAATTCTATGCTTCCAACTGGGGGTTTAAGGCAAGATAAACATCCAGTTTCTTTTTAAAGGATTCGATCAAATTAATTTGAACTACGCTGGCTGGCACTCTATTCCACAAATTAATTATACAATTGAAGGAAAAAAGTTTAGCTTTATTAGAATTAAAATGTTTACCCGCTAATTTGGAACCATAACCGTGAGTTCTGTCTGCATTCCTGAAGGTGAAATATTTTATAACGTCAACATCATCAAAATCTTTAATCATTTTAAAAACCGGGATCAAATTTCCTCGGATTCGTTTTTTTACAAATGGGAATAAATTTAACGTTTCTAAACGGGCAGCGTATCATTTGTTTCTAAGTCTAAGAATCATCTGGGCAGCCCGTCGCTGCACTCTCTCCATTCTGTTTATGTCCTGTTGTAAATATGGAAACCAGAATTAGAAGCAGTTTTCCAGGTGGGGGTGTACTAAGGAATTATATAATGTTATCATTGTTTTCTCCGACTTAAATTCAAACGCTCTGCCAATAAATCCTGAGATTTTATTTGCTTTACTGACCGCTTCGATACATTATTTACGCAGTTTAAGAGTGTCGGCAACAATAATACCTAAATCTTTCTCTTCCGTAACCCTCGTTAGTGTCTTGTCGCCCATAAAATACGTTTTTAACATTGTTTCTACTGATATGCAACGTTTTACATTTATCTATATTTAAAGTTCATTTGTCGGATTTCTGCCACTGATTTTGTTCGTCCTCCTAGTTTGATATCATTCGCAAATTCTGAAATTATATCGTCAAATTCTTGTGTCGATGTCATTGATATAAATAATAAGAACTGATCCCACAATTGAACCCTGAGGCACGCCGCTACTTACACTTTTCCAGTTAGATGCTTTGCCACTAATAACCACTGTTTTTTTACGTTCACTAAGCCAATTTTCGATCCATATGAGAACATTGCCATCAATTCCGTGAGAATGTAGTTTAGCTAATAATCTTCTATGTGGCACGTTATCAAACGCTTTTTAAAAATCGAAATATATAATATCTACTGTTTTACTCATCATATACAATGGTGTCCCATAAGTCCGGCATCATAGGAGAAATTCATATTTTTCTATTTCTACAAACCATCAAACCATAATTCATATTTTTCTCTTTCTACAGACCATAATGTCTGTGAGCAAGGAAGAACAAATCCAGATAATTCTACTCATAGGAAATCGGAGTCAAAGAGAGGCCGACAGCATCCAGACCGCGAGCCAATAACAGAGTTGTGTTAGCAGACTTGTTGCAAAGTTTAAGGAAACAGGATCCATAGAAGATAAACCACGCAGTGGACCTTCAAGAAGGTCCACTGACGATGATACAGCGACTGCTATCCTGGCTCATTTTAACAGAAGTCCCAATAAGTCTCTTTGGCGATTGTCCGCCGAGACAGGAGTGTCGAAAAGTAGCATCCATCGCATTCTTCAGGCTCACAAATGGCATCCATATAAACTTCAGATCCTACAGAAATTAAGCGAAGATGATCCCGACCGGCGGATGGAATTAATTTTGTGAATGGGCTACAGAACAATATGCTCGGGATGCCAATTTCCCTTCCACCATTCTGTTCAGTGACGAGGCTGTTTTTTATGGAAATGTCGAGGTAAATCGACAGAACACCCGCTACTGGTCTCAAAACAACCCTCACTGGTATACCTCTTCAAAGGAACAAGGTGCATCTCGGGTGATGGTATGGTGTGGCATTTGGAAGGATCGCATCATAGGCCCCCTCTTTTTCGATGAACATGTCACTGGAGGCACCTACCTACGTATGCTCAAGGAAGAAGCATTTCCCAGTGTCTTGAACGAAGAAGGAAATTTCCCAACATGGTTCCAGCAAGACGGCGCTCCTGCACATTACAGCACCCAAGTAAGGGAATACCTGTACCAACAATTCCCTGATCATTGGATAGAACGTCGAGGGCCTGTGGAATGGCCAGCAAGAAGCCCGGATCTCACGCCATTAGATTTTTATCTCTGGGGCCACTTGAAAGCGCTGGTATACGCAGAGAAAATTAGGAGTGTTGAACATTTGCTGCAGCGCATTATTGGGGCATGTAGCACCATTACTCCTGACATCATTCGCCGTGTGCTTGCTGACTGGGTATCACGTCTGAATTTGTGTATTGAAAACACTGGTGGACATATTGTGCACGTTCTGTAAATAAAAGCTTTTGTTTTGCCTTTTTTTAATTATTTTTCCTATGATGCCGGACTTATGGGACACCCTGTATATTTACAATATCATTTAAGAAATTAAGCAAATTAGTAAGAAAAAAACGGTTACATCGAAAGCCGTGTTGAGAATCTTTGATTAATTTATTAATTTCTAAGTAATTAACTATTTTGTCCCGAACGATCGTCTCCACAAGCTTACCAACTACTGAAGTCAGGCTGATGGGACGACAATTTCTTGGGAGTAATTTGTTCCCTTTTTTAAATATTGGTGTAATGTTTGCAAGTTTCCAATCGACTGAAACTTCTCCATACTGTAACGATTTATTAAATATACTATATATGTAACAGGAGAGAAAATTGCGCAGTTTAATTTTTAAGTAACCAAGGGTAGAGCTTATCTGGACCGGGAATTTTATTAGGGTTAATTTTACCTATAGCTGAGAGCACTTCGCTTTCACTAATGGTAAAATCATTAAGCTTCAAATGATCATCACTGAGCATGATTACGGGAACAGGAATGTTTTTCATATTTTCGTTAGTAAACATGGAAGAGAAGAATTTATTTAAAACTTCCGTTATTTGTCATCGGGACTCTATATAGCTCATTTTGAAAGGTATTTTTTGTCTATACAATATATATATAATATATAATATAATATATACAGGGCGTCCCAAAAAAATGTATACACACTTTAACAGCTGATAGCTCAATTGATGTTTCTTTCTTTCCAAGTTAAACCCATTAGAATTAATAATGGCAGTCAGACTAAGCTTTGAACAAAGGAAATTCATTCTAAAATGCTACTGGAAGTGTGAAAACGCAGTTGAAGTGCAAAGACAGTTTAGGAGGGAGTTTCAAACAGATCCACCAACGCGACTTACCATCACTCGAATTAGAGATAAGTTTGAAGCCGATGGAACTGTTCAGAATGTCCACAAGAAGCGTTCCGGAAGACCACGGACATCGACAAGCCCCACAAAGCAAGAAAGAGTACTGGAAACGTATCACCAAAGTCCAAGAAAATCTGTGCGGCAAGCGAGTCGTGAGGTAGGAATTTCAGAATAGTCTGTCCAACGCATTTTGAAGCGCTGTCAATGGAAAAGTTACATTCCAAGATTAGTCCATGCTATTAATGAAGATGATCCGGACCGAAGAGTGGAGTATTGCGAGTGGTACTTGGCACGATGTGGATGTGGATTGGACGAAGGGGTTTCGTAGAATACCCTCCGCGTTCACCAGACCTCACACCACTAGACTTTTTTTTATGGGGATACTTAAAAGACAAAGTCTACGCTATAAAACCTGCAACAGTCGCTGAATTGAGAGCAGCCACTGAACGAGAATGCACACAAATACAAAACGAAATGTTTCGTGATGTTTGCGATTCCATTGCTTCGCGTTATCAGCAGTGCCTGGACCAGAACGGACGTCAGTTTGAAAACAGGCGTTGACAAAACAATTAAATAATGTCTGTAGATTCTATTACATTTTGAAAATGAAATGTATTTTAATAAACACTGCCTTTATAATTATTTAAAGTGTGTATACATGTTTTTGGGACTCCCTGTATATATGAAAATGAAAAGGTTTATTGGCAGACTCTATTCCATATGAAAATATTAATACAATGACAGTTCACATAGTAAGGATAAAAATATATACAATTAATTAGAAATAATACAGTAATGTCAAGGTTAAGTGGAGCTATAGACACGTTTTCGTACCAAGAAGTCCATAGTTTAGAGCAGGGTTTCTTAACCTTTTCTTCTTAGTGAACGCTTTAATGCCTTTACTTTTCTCAACGAGCACCAATGATATTCAACTAAAAAGCAAACCAAAATAATACCTTTTTGAATGTAAAAATTAACTTTAATTTTAAACTACTAATAATGGTTTCTTTTATGATGCTTAATTTACGCTATCAACAAATCTTTACGGAACGTTACCTTCTTAATGAGATCCTTGACTTTGAATAGTATTTGTTAACTCCTTGTAATTCACTTGTCCTTTATAAAGAGCTATTCGAAGACATTTATGAAATTAAATGAAATGAAATTACATATATACAGCAAATTTTCATGCACATTAAACATTCATTGCTACGTTTGATAAAATAAATTGCTTTTTATGAGGCAGGAGGGGTCAAGGGCTTCACTATAGTGCTCGCGAGCAAAGTTTTAGGTGATGGTGGAGAGCACTTTACACAACTTAAAGAGCACTTTGGTACTCGCGAGCACCAGGTTAAGAATCCCTGGCTTAGAGGATAAACGGCAGGACTCATGGGTAGCTTGGATAATCGGGTTGGTTGATATTTTAATTCTTTGCATTAGACTGTATTGGGCACGTCTTGTTACCTCCGGGAAGCTCGGGACTTTACGGGTAGCAAACATTTGCGAAGCTGAGCATCTCGGGGGTAATTTATGTAAGAGTCTAAAACACCTGTTGTACAACAAATTTAGAGTTCTGCCAGAACCTTTTTTATAATTCACCCAGAGTTGCTGTCCGTATATATTAATTACTACAGAAAGTATGAAAGAGAGTGTCTTTAGCTTCACTTGTACAAAACCGAAAGTTCCTTATAGTCATATTCGCTTTAGCACAAAGGCTTCGAGATTGTTTTTTTGTATCTGAGTCATCACTCAAGGAGCTGGTGATAGTTTGACCCAAATACTAAACTCTTGTACTTCCTCAATTACTTCACCTCTCATTTTAAACCTAATGTCAGCTGGCTGATTATAGCTTTTAGGATGAAATTGCATAACCTTAGTTTTTGTAACATTAAAAAGAATATCATGTTTCTGCGAATACACTTCGCAGACTTTTAGCAGCCGATCTAGACCTTTAACAGAGGGAATTATTAACACCATAACATCGGCATAAACTAAGTTATTTATTCTTGTGTTATCTATACAACATCCCACTGTTGCCTCATTAAGTGAAGCAATTAATGGTCAATATACACATTAAACAGCATAGGGGAGAGCAAGGAGCCTTGTCTCACCCCGCAAGAGGAGCCAAAACATTCGGATAGTACATTGCCCCACCGAATGGCAAAAGATTAGTGGGAATACCAAAATTTCAATAAATTTAATATGTACATGGGAACCTTTCTGTCTTCTAGTTTTTTAAATAAAATATTGTGGTTCAGTCTATCATATGCCTTACTTATATCTAGGAAACAGCTATAAATAGTCGAATTACTGTCAATGTATTTAGATTTGTTTCTTTAAGTACACAGATACACAGGTCAGTTGAGTGGGACCTTTTAAAACCAAACTGATTAGGAGATGTCCATAGGTAATCATTTAATCGGAGTAACAAGAGTTTTTCTAGTAGTTTCGAGAAGCAGGAAGCGACAGCAATAGGCCTGTAATTATTGCTGGACAGAATATCTCGACTTATTTTTGACCAGGGGCAAAATATATAGTATACCCTCATGAACTCTGCAGGGATATGGCTATGAGTAAGCATGGCTGATAAGAGCAACGATATATGCAGACATACTACGTCATTGGCATATTTTAAGTGCTCATTTGATAGGTCATCTAGCCCTGACGCAGAACCAGTCTTTAACTCTTTAATTAACCTCTTTACTTCAGGAGCTGATATCAAAGTATTTTCCCTTGTCCCTCCCACAGGCGTTTCGCTGCAATCTATCTTAACTCATTATAACCTAGCGTTGCATATATGCAACGCAATATTTATCCCTAAAAATACAAATTAAAAAAAAAAATTAATTCAGGATTTAATGGGTTAAGATTATCCTTACTCACACTGTTAAGACTGTTAGAGTTGTGGTTTTTCCACAGCTTTGCAATTACACCCTCTCCCGACACCCCATCGATTGTCGGAGGGGAGACACTTTTGACACCCGTTTGATTCTTAACAAATTTCCAAAATTTGTTATTATTATAAGTTATGCGAGCTTCATAGGCTTTTGATGCTCGAATAGACTCTTCTTCCTGTTTACATCGCCTTATGGCCGCCTTATACTGACCCCTACTTCTACACATATTCATGTATACTGGTCCTAATCTGGGTCTACCATGAATGCACCACAAATCATAGGCGTCTTTCGATTCCCTCTTCAGGGGGGCAATAAAATCATTCCATCCAGGAATGATCTTAGTATGATAGTTGTAAGATTCTATTCTCTGTTGCATATTAACATTAGACCAATCGACGCGATTATTCTTACCTATTGAATTCTTGCTATGTCGTGTTGCGCATAAATTGGAAAAAATAATTAATAGTTCTTATGGTCTATGATCAGAAAGAAGGAAATCATGCACAATATGAACGCTAACAATTCGATCCTTTAGATTATTACTAGTAAGACAATGATCAATCCACCTGGTGGTACCACTCATATCACTAACGTATGTAAAATTACCACTGGTTACCCCTAATACATCTACATCACTTATACTTAATTTGGCCGACTCGCACATGTTACTCAATTCTACAAAGAATTCCGAGTTCACATGCGCGTTAAAGTCCCCCATTATTATACAGTGAGAATATTTGGGGTTATCTGATAATGGCTTAATTTTATACAGCAAATCAATGTATTCATCTAGATTACTGCCGTTGTTGTATGGTAAATAGCAGTTTGCAATTAATATGCAATCATTGTTCACTTGTAATTCAATGCCTAACAACCTCACATTATCGCTTGTTAAAAATTTTATATGTTTTGACAAATTTTCCTTATTAAGAAAGCAACACCACCAAAAGGTATACCGTACATTAATTCATCTGACAAGTCTACTGCTGATGACGAATAGTACACAAAGTCATCATGGATGGTAGAGAGGAATTTTAACTCTTGCTTAGGTAGCCAGTGCTCTTGCAGGAGTATCAAATCTGCACTGTCACAGATTTATTGAACATCTAAGGGGTTCCAAAAAACCTTAGCCCCCCCATTTGCAGCTTACATGTTTACTTATATCGAAATAGTTTTTAGTGATTATAAAAATATATAAAATTCTTTATTTATTGCTGTTATTAAAATTACTCTAGCTGATAAAGTGATAATATAATGGCTTCTCAATTAATTGGTGATTCGGAGAGGCAACGTGTGATAGATCGCATACGAGCAATAACATTTAGGGAAGCTCGTGATGCTGGAGCCACCTTTATAACACGTTCATGGGTTGCCAAAAAGTTGCAAAGAAGTGAGGACTTCGTCAAAAGAAATTGGAATAAAACTGGATGAATGTGAAATGGATACAACCAAATCTGGGCGCCCAAGTTTGCCACTCTCTCAGGAAACAAAGGACACTATTGAAAGCGTTACGCGTAAGCGGAAAAACAGCTGTGCTAAACTTTCTAGAGAGATCGAAGTGTTGAGAGGAAAGATCGTTAGTGGTGAGATCATTCGACTGTACCGTTATAGGCAAGGTTTAAAGCATTGGCATGAACTTCCAAAGCCAAGAAAAACTCAACTTAACATCGATGACAGAATGTGGTTTGCCCATTATCTTGAAGATTGGGATGTGGATGATTTCATGCATTTAGCTGTCTCCGATGAATTTTTTGTTTACGTAACACGTCGGCCTAACTACCAAAATGATCGAGTGTGGGCCACAACACCAGATGAAATCGATGACAATGAACATTATCGCGAATTATTAAAAAGTCCAGACTGTGTTGGTGTGTTTGTTTTGTTCACTGCGAAGAAGGTCATGTGGGTGCTGAAGCCAAATGGTCAGAGTTGGGATGGACAGTATTTTCGTGATATTATTCTATCCCAGCATGTCATTCCTTTTCTAAGAAACCCACACAATGTTATGGATGTCGATCAGGTCACATTTCTGCACGATAAAGCTTCCTGCTTTAAGGCATTAGCCACTCAACAGTTGTTGCGGAACCATGAGATCGATTTCTTTGGAAATGAAGAATGGCCAGGAAATTCTCCTGACCTGAACGTCTGTGAACACATTGGATTAGTTATAAAGGACAAGGTTGAATGTCTCTTGTTTCAAGAACCTGCAGCAAATCGATTTTCGAAGGATACAGTGACGCAACACATTGAAACTGTTTTAACAAATTTGCGTAACGATCAAGATCTATTCCCGTCACTTTTGGCAAGCTACCCAAAGCGAATAGGCTGTCTTGGAAGCCAAAGGCGGGAACACCAAGTTTTAATTGTTTCTCATTAAATGCAGGATTAAATTCTCTTTTGTAAGGTGTGTTTAGTTTTACTGTACCTCTAATGGTTTAGGCCATGGGCGGGGGGGGGGGGGCTAAGGTTTATTGGAGCCCCGTACAATTGAATTCCTCACTGACCTTACGTTATATGAGACTATTTTCAACAAGTTATCCGCCATGACTGAGAAAATTTATTTATCTGATTATTATTATACACAGTACAAATTTCAGGCATTACCGTTAGGGCGCCTATTGTTATTATTATTATTATTATTATTATTATTATTTTGCCTGTTATCAAATCTCCTGAAAAAGTGCATAAACTCCTTAACAACAATACCATCTGGCTACTGACTCATATTGTACGGGTTGAAATGCAAATTTACACCTTTAATTATTACTTTAAATGAGTTATGATACGGAGATTTTGTGTTTAGTTTTTAACTAACAATATACTGTATTCACCACAGACCGCTTCCATTATGTGTCGAATATCGCTTCCTTCGTTCAAGAGCTGAATTCGAGACACAAAGAGGATGAATTCTTCACCGGTAGCCTTGCCGCGCTGACAGTTTGAAGAACCCTCCTTGGAGAGTGCCTGTTAACTGTGACCCACCCGTCCTCTTCCCTCAATCTCCGTGAGGTAGGGTTCGCCTGCCTTGGGGATGGGTGGCACGACCTTGGGAGGATAGGAGGCCCCTCCCCTACTCTGTGGCTTGGTGAGGGTCTGTTAGCGATGTTTATATCCTGACGGACGCGCGTGCCCCTCTTTCTTCAGTGGGAGGGGGACAGTCCCTATTCTTTATTGTGAAATTGGGAGTAGGAGTACTTTCCTGAACGGAAAGGAGGTTCATCGCATCCCCTGCATGCTGCGTTTCTACCCCACATTCAGAGGGGGGAGTTAGGGGAGGGGATTTCGTTTCTCTCGCTGCCCGACGCGCTTCTTGGGGTTTTGACTTGCTGAACAACTTCCGAGTAACTAGGCTTTGGGAGGAGAGTCTCTTTCAACGCATTTAACTCTGACCGGAATTGTTCTAGCGAAATTGCATTTTTCTGATTTGACACCACGTGTTGGTGTTTCAGTTCAAATTACGACTTTTGTACCTCATTGTACTGTTTGAGGAGCACCGAAACGTCTTCATCACCCATAGAGATTACCGGTATTCCATGGAAATTAGTAACGTAGAAGGTAATATTGTTCTCATTATCCCGGAGGGTCGACACTTTATTTATAATGTCTTTTAGGATATTCTCGTTTCTAGAATTACCTCTACGAGTTGGGAGGGTGGCACTGAACAGCGTGTTTAACTGTCCGCTCGCATGTTCTAGTTCTTCCAAATCATTGAAATCATGACAAACAGATACAAGAAGGTCTGACCTAATATGATCTACATTATCAAATAAAAAACATAAAGGATTTTCTACAAGAACACGATTTTCAGTAGACGATCCCATTGCACCTGTATTGATGGAGGAGCAGGCTTGCGGGGGTGGGAGGTAGATGGTGGGGGTGGTTGGGGTGAAGATGGACGGAGCGCCGATAGGGATCCCACTTCTCGTCCCTTTGATTAATGGTCCAGATACCAACGGTTCGATGCTCAGGCATCTTTTCACATTAATTATGTAACTATTACTAGCTATGACATAAAAGTATGTACACGGAGTCACTGTACGATTATAACGTAATAAAACATACATTTCCCTCGGTCACCGTCAAAAACTTTTACTATTAAACAGAAGATTCGTAGTGTAGAGGGAAGGGGTGGGGCGGGAGGAGAAAAAGGGGGAGGAGATGCTGGTAGGAGTGCCCACATCTTGTCACTTTAAATCACGTTCCAGATACCACCAGCTCCATGCAGAACCATCCTTTCGCATTAATTATCACGACACTATTACCCACTATAACATGCTAAGTATATAAGTGGGATCATCAGATCATCATCATCATCAAGATTCGTCAGCCAGACTCTGTACTGACCGGACGCATTTCCTGAGCTCTCTAATATTGCATCTACGTTTGCATATTGCTAAGAATTTTACTTTTGGAAAGTTTTGAATTTTATATACTTGCGTTTATATTCACATTTTTATAGTTAAGTAATTGAATATTAGTGGTTTTTAGCGATTTAGAAGTTTTCATAGCGTGCCGGCTTAATTTAACTTAACTTGTGACGGTTATAAACTAATTTTTAACTGCGCGATGTCGTCGCAGAAACCGTCGTGTGTTAGGTGTAGGGTAAACCGGTGGTATTCGGAATTTAAAGATTATAACGGCGGTCCTATGGCGATTACCGAGAGATCAGTTTGTTTCTTTTGCGAGTTAATGGAGGAAATAGTTGACATAAAACGCAGTGTACTTGAGGTAACGGAAAGACTTGCAACGCTTGATGAGGGCAGGGGTAGGGCTACGGTTGACGAAAGCTGAACCAATACTAACGTTGCAGACGTTAGTAATTTGAAGGGTGAGGTGCGTAACCTAGTTTCTAGTTTAAGTAGCTTATCGGGAAGGTTGGATAGAGTTGAGGAAGGGGTTAAGGTTGATCCGCGATTAGTAGATGGGGAGGGATTTAGAGAAGTTAAGGGTTGAGCTAGGCCGCGTACGTTAGATGATAGGAATCCCCCCTATCGAGGTTTCGAACCCTTTCGCCCATTTGGAAAGGGACGTGAATGATGGGGAACTACTTTAATTGGGGACTCTTTAGAGCGCCACATGGAGTTCGTTGAACGGCATCCAACCAAGAGGAGGAGGGTCTGTCTCCCAAGGGCCAGGGTTGACAGAGTTAGAGACGAAGTGGATAGGATTGACGTTGCCTCCCGTCACTCGATGTTGGTGACGATGGTAGAAGGCAACGACTCGTATAGGCCCGATACGAGAGTGCCTGATCTTTTGGAGAGATATAGGGGGTTAATTAGGTCCCTGAGGGCGAGGTCAGATAGGATTTTAGTTCTAGGTATTACCCCTAGGCACGGGTTGGGTCTTAGGATTACGTCAAAAACAATATCGTTGAATAATAAATTAGAAGAGATTTGTGCTGAGGAATATGTATCCTTCGTAAAGCTATGGTCCGAATTCAGTGATCCTAGCCTTTTTATAAGAGATGGGGGTGCATTTTAATGAAATAGGTAATGCTAGGCTAGGTAGGTTAATAGACGAAAACGTGCGAAAGCTGTATAGGTCGAAGCCTTCTTTAAACGTTGTGGGTCCCAGGAACGCGAGCCCGACGTGAAAAATAGTTTAAAACTAACTTAAAGGTCTTTTATTGTAACGCGCGTAGTATTAGAAATAAATTAAATGAATTTAAGGCGATAATTTATTCAGGTAACTACGATATAGTTGCATCAATGAAACGTGGTTAAATACCGTGACTCGGGACTTGTTGGGGGAACTTGATATACCGGGTTTTAAACTCTCTACTAATGATAGGTTACATAGGTTTGGTGGCGGCGTTTTGCTGTACATTCGTAATTCCCTTAGGGCTATCGAGGTTGAGATAGATTTTCCGGCAGCAATTAATGCGATATGCGTTGAAGTTAGGGCGCGTACTATTAGTTTTAATTTTGTTGTTTATAGACCTCCCGTTCAACCCCTCGATACCGATACTAGATTTTACTCACTTCTTGGTAAATTTATTGACAATCGGAATAGTATAATTATCGGAGACTTTAACTGCCCTAATATCAATTACGAGACTTTTACTGGTAATGAGGAGGGTTTGAGATTAATTGAGTTTATGGAAGATAATTGTTTACGACAGATAGTTACCGAACCAACGCGCGGTGACAATATTTTAGATTTGGTGGTGACGAACGGCGAAAATATAGTCGATAGTTTAGAAGTAGGCGAGAGTTTAGGATGTAGTGATCATCAAATTCTTATGTTTAAGTTATTGATAGAAAACACTAAGGATAGTAACGTAATAGAAGTCCCTGATTTTCGTAGGGCTAGTTGTGATAGTTTTGCGGATAGGATGAGAGTAGTGGACTGGGATAACTTATTTATGGGTAATAACACAAATTTGCATTGGGAGGCGTTTAAAGAAAGTTTTTGAATATTGAAAGGGAGTTTATTCCTCGTAGGCCCAAGCGCGCTAGAAATCATGGTAGGCCCAAGTGGTGGACTAGGGAAATAGGCGAGTTCATAAACGAGCGTAACAGAGCGTATAGACTTAATAAGCGCAATGGCACGGCAGCTAACTTTAATAGATATATCGAGCTTAGACGTCAGGTTAAAAGATCAGTTAGGAATGCTAAGCATAATTTAGAGATACTTATAGCTGCGGATAGTAAACATAATCCAAGAAAGTCTTTTGAATACGTCAATAATCGTAGGCCGATAAAAGATAACATAGGCCCTCTAGTGGATGTTAACGGCGCTTTGGCTTCTGACGCTCAGGCGATGGCGGGTATTTTCAAGAACATTTTTGCGACAGTTTTTATTGTAGAAGACGTAAATAATGTCCCCGACGTGGACGATATCGTTCCATTTAGTAGCGAGACTATTTTGGATGAAATAACTGTTTACCAGGGTGAGATTGCGCATTATATCGATAGGCTAAAAGTTAGCAAGACTCCAGGCCCTGACGCTTTTTATCCCAGACATCTGAAAGATTTGAAAAACGTTACCGTAGGCCCCTTACCGAAGATTTTTAATCAGTCACTCGAACGGGGGATTATTCCTGAAGACTTCAAATTAGCTAACGTCACGCCCATTTTTAAAAAAGGCGACCGCACGGTCCCTAGTAATTATAGGCCCATTAGCTTAGTCAATTGTCGGTAAACTTTTGGAGTCCGTAGTTAGGGATCGTATCATTGATCACTTAGAAAGTAAAGATTTGATTAATAGTAGTCAGCATGGGTTTCGACGCCATAGATCTTGTTTAACTAATTTGTTAGAATTTTATAACGAAATAGTGCGCGAATACGATAGGCATAGAGCGGCTGACGTTATTTATTTAGATTTTACAAAGGCGTTCGATACAGTTCCGCATAGGAGATTAATTGCGAAGGTTAAAGCGTACGGTATACGCGGTCAGGTAGCTAACTGGTTAGAGGAATGGCTTCGTGCTAGGAGACAGAGGGTCGTTGTTAATGGTAGTGAATCGGGGTGGTTGGATGTAGGTAGCGGTGTCCCACAGGGTTCAGTGTTACGCCCGTTGCTATTCGTAATTTACATTAACGACATAGATGTAGGATTGACTAGTAACGTGTCAAAATTCGCGGACGATACTAAAATAGGCGGTAAGGTTGTTAACGAAGACAATAGAAATAGGCTCCAAGACGATGTAAATAGGATTATGGAGTGGATGGATAAGTGGCAGATGCAGTTTAACGTAGACAAATGTAAAGTTTTGCATATAGGTTATCGTAACAATAATTACACGTACACGATGGATGATAGAGAGTTAGCGAGCGTTGACGAGGAAGTAGATTTAGGCGTACGCGTATCTAAGGATTTAAAAGTTAGGAACCAGTGCCTGGAGTCTTGCGCAAAAGCTAATAGGATGTTAGGCTTCATAGCGCGTAATTTGAAATTTAAATCGAAGGATATTATATTGCCCCTTTACAAGTCCCTAGTCAGGCCTCATTTAGAATATGCCGTTCAGTTTTGGTGCCCGTATTTGCGTGAGGATATTGATAAGTTAGAAAGGGTTCAGCGTCGCGCCACGAAACTAATTCCGTCATTGCGCAACAAGCCTTATGAAGATAGGATTAAAGAGTTAGACTTGCATTCACTCGAAACTAGGAGATTAAGGGGGAGCTTATTGAAGTTTTCAAAATCGTTAATAACATCGATAACGTAAATTTTGACAAACTGTTCACTTTCGATAATAGCAATACTTGTAATAATGGATTTAAGTTGCGTGGCAGACGTTTCATTACTAATATCGCTAAAAACTTCTTTACGTTTAAAGTAATTGATAAATGGAATAATATTCCCGCGCCCGTCGTGAACTCTACCAGCGTTAATGTGTTTAAAAACCGTCTGGACAGACATTTTAAAGATATTAACGTTGTTTAAAATAAAAAAAAAACAATTCGCAATAGGAGCTCGGAGCTCTGGGGGTCGTAATCGGGGATGAGTCTCTTAACGATTAATGCCAGCTTGTGACATGCCAGCGTGTGATATGCCAGCAAAAATTATTAAAAAAAAAAAAAAAATAGATTAACACGAACTTAGATGTAGCTCGTAGAGTAAACTAACCCACTTTTTGTTTAACTTTACCTACTTTTTTTTTCTTATCCTCTCCTTAGTTGCATGTCTGTAACTTGCATATCTGTAGTTTGCATGGTCTGACTGAGTTAAGACTGTGTTTGCATGGTTTGTAAGCGTTCTTATTTTACTTCTTTTCATCTTTCACCCCTTTCCTATTCTCTCCGACTATTTTTCTGACTTGTCGGCAGTGGCCGGCGGATGATGATGATGAGTCTTTTTTTCTCTTTTTCTGAATGAATGTTAACCCATGAGTGATAGGTGTTGCTACTTACTTAACCCCTTATTTTCTTCTCTTAACCCCCTACTCTTTCCTTTGTCTCGGGCTAACCTTAGAGTGGATCTTAGGGTCTTTGTTAGCCTTAGCTTCTGTAGATCTGTAGATAATGATATCTACTTTTTCCGCGGAAACAGTCAAAAACCTTTACTATTTAACGACAGACGAGCAGCCCATCCGTGAGGCATCCTCTTGGTAGCATCCTCTCGCCATCAATACAATATATATATATATATATATATATATATATATATATATTAAAGTTCAAAGACAAATTCCCCAAAACTGTATGCCCTAATGTTGTTTATAAATACACGTGCGACAGTGGTGAGGCTGCGTATATCGGCAGTACTGTACTGCAACTGGAGGTACGTCTTTCTCAACATTTGGGCTTATCAGTCCGTACCAACCGTCCCCTCAGTCGCCCACCACAATCCGCAATTAGAAACCATAGTAATGAAAACACCCATCCCCTTCACAAAACTCAGTTCGAAATTCTAACAAGAACCAATAACCTTACAGAACTCCGAATTTTAGAATCTTTGTACATCTATAGAAACAAACCCTCCAATAACAACAATAGTTCATCTTATAAATTACAGCTCTTATAACTAACCAACCAACCTACTTTCATAGATAAATCATACCTTCCAATGTAACTGACCATACAGTTTTCTCTCAGTATCTGCTGAATATGGAGGTTGACGTAATCATTGTGTACTTAGCAGTTGAGGTAATTTTAATTTAATTTAATTTAATTGTAATGATTTTAATTTTCTTTTGTATTTATGTAATTCAAATTATTTATTCTTATTTTTGTTTAGGTTTTAAGATTTATAATTCACTGATGATGACAAGATTTGTCGAAACGTCTGAAGTACAAAAAATAAACGAAAATGTTTGCTGTTGTGTTGGTCCTTCTTTTCATCTATAAGCTCCGTTTCCTTCCCGAAGGAGAAGTCAATAGCTCTGATATATATATATATATATATATATATATATATATATATATCCGATAAGAAAATAAAAGAGAAAAGTGGGAATAAAGAACAGAGGAAAACAGAAGAAACGAAAAAAGGCGAAGTAGAAAAAAATCAAATACTCTCACACAACGAGGCCGAAACCATGCAGGTGAAAGAGAGTATAAAGACAACAGATAGTATAAGGGCAACAAAGGACATTAACACAAATAGCACAAATAGGAAAAGATAAGAGGGCAATCAAGAAAACGTAGTGAAACTGCCCCCAAATATGGAGCAAAAAATAAAGGCCACGAGTAAATATGGGGAAGGAATTATATCAGATATTATCTAAAAGATAATTGCAGATTTAAAAGAGGACAATGTATATATGAACATCCCCTAAAATGCAATTTCTTCTATAATAATGGTCATTGTAAATTTGAAGACATGCAAATTCTACCACCCGGACATCTACAGGATTTACGCAAAATATGGAACCTGCAAATACGTGAAAAAATGCTACTATCAATATCTTCCGACGAACGTAAAGAACAAAGGACAAAGTTTAAATGACAATAGAAATAACAATAGGAACACAAAAAGCGAAGAAAAAATTTTCAACATCGCAGACACGATACGGCTGCTAAATGTCATCCAACGCATACAGTTGACACAGCCGGAAATCCCCGAGCCAAACCGCTTCCGGGCAAGACACTACCAGAACAGGTAGGCCGAAGCGAATCTCTCTCGGAAGACCATAGGACAACAAAACAAGCGACACCAAAGGAAAATGAACTTCAAATGCACAAGGGGCAAAGAAAAACAAAGAATATAAATATTGTCCTGGCTAATATTCAAGGAATAAGACCAAACCAATCACTCGACAAAGTTTTCGGGTGACAGGACAATTGCGTCCTGGTCAAGTGCGTCCCGGACAAATGCGTCCGGTCATTGACGTCCCTGGACAATTGCGTCCGGTTTTATTTCGTCCCGGACAATTGCGTCCCGGACAATTGCGCACTTCCCCAACTACTATATGAAGTTTATTTATTAGAGAAGTGAATAGAAAGTTCATTGTGACTTCACATACGCAATTGTCCAGGGACGCCAATGACGAGGGACGAGTATGTTTGTTATTGTAATTTTGTATGGGATATAATGCCCGGTTAGATTAATTGAATGCCCAGTTAGGTCAACTGTATGCCCTTGACGATTGGTTAGGTTAAGTTGTGATATTTTCGTTAAAACTAACGAAACTAACTTTATCTTAAGTGGACGTAACCCATAAAATTTGAGAATGATGTTGCTGATGATGGATAAAGTTTTAGAGAACAGTTTCGAACAGAACTTATGAACATATAACAAGTTTAATAGGTTAAAATGAAAAGTATATTTGAAATTCCGATACTAACTTTCTATTCACTTCACTAATAAATAAACTTCATATAGTAGTTGGAGAAGTGCGCAATTGTCAGGGACGCAATTGTCCAGGGACGCCAATGACCGGGACGCATTTGTCCGGGACGCACTTGACCAGGACGCAATTGCCCTAGTACCAAAGTTTCGTACCTGAAAGGATATATGGATGAAACAAGGGCGGACATCGCATGCCTCAGAAACTCATATTAAGAATTGCCAAGGAAATTGTGAAAACTGCGAACATTGTATTGATAAGAAAGAGATAAATATAGAGGGCTTCAACTTACTAAGAGCGGATAAAACAACGAGACGTAAAGGTGGCTCTGCTATATATGTACATGAAGGTCATATGTCAGAGACGATAATAAGTAAATCAAACAGCTTTGTGGAACTCCTAGCAGTGAAAATAGACAAACTAAAGGTGATACTAATAGTCATCTAAGACCTCCAAACACCCCAACCGAAAAGTTCTCGGAGTCCATTGATGATATCAGAAAGCTAATAAAGGCTACAAACCCTCCATCCCCCAATATAATGATCTGCGGAGACTTTATCTTCCCATTTATAAAATACAAAAAGGTGGATAGGAATATATATATATATATATATATATATATATATATATATATATATATATATATACCAGGACAAAGGGGGCACAAGAGAAGACCAGGAGCAAGCAAAAATGTTGATGGCTCTCACAAATGAGTTTATGTTGACACAGGAGATAACAGAAAATACCAGAAAAAATAACTGCCTAGATCTGGTATTCACGAATAACACGAACTTGATTGCTGATATAAAAATAACCCCAACCATTATCTCGGACCACAACTTAATCGAGATATCAACAAATATGACGACAACATTAAAAGACAATACACATATTGAGGAAAGAAGCAAATTTGGGGCCTTTAACTTAAATTCCAAGTCTATAAATTGGGAAGCAATCAGATCGCACATGGCCCATATAGAGTGGAGAACAATTTTAAAGAATAAAACAACTGAAGTAATGCTAACAACCTTTGAATTAAAAACGCTGAGAATTTTAGAAAAATATGCTCCGAAATCACAGCCAAAAGGAAAGAGGAACTGGCTACAGAAGCAAAAGAGAAGAATATTCCGCAAAAGAAAGAGAGTGGAGGCGAAGTTAGCCAACTGCGGAGATAATGCCAGGAAAGTAATACAAGAAAAACTGGAGGGTATCGATAGGAAGATACAAACCCTGATTAAGGACCATACAGAGAGGGAAGAGAAGAATGCGGTGGAAGCAATGAAGGAAAATCCAAAATACTTCAATAGTTATGCGAAAAGGAAAACAAAAATTTGTGCCGCTATTGGGCCTTTAAGGGAGAGAAATAATGAACTAACCGACGATCCAAAAGAAATATCTGAAACAGTGAGAGCCCAGTATGAATCACTTTTCAGTACCCCAAAAAGTGAGAAAGCGATACCTGACATAGATGCATTCTTTGAAGAGAAATTGCAAGGAGAGTGTATAACAGACTTTGATTTTACCCCAGAGGATGTAGCGAGAGCTAAAGGTGAAATGAAACCACATTCAGCTGCAGGTCCGGACAATTGGAACGCATTACTGATTAAAAAATGTAAAAATGAAATAGCTTGATATGGAGAAGGTCCCTAGACACTGGGGAAATACCGAGCATCTTGAAAAGAGCAAACATTGTCCCTATATATAAAGGAGAGGACAGATCTCAAGCAAAGAACTACAGACCGGTGTCATTGACGTCCCACCTCACCAAATTATTTGAAAGAATAGTTAGAGAGAAAATTTATGATTTCTTGGAAATACTGGAAAGATTTAACGAAAATCAGCATGGATTCCGATCAGGTAGATCATGCCTATCACAACTAACAGAACACTAGAACAATATCCTAGATGCACTGGAAGACAATGACAACTACGATGTCATATCCACAGATTTTGCTAAAGCTTTCGCCAAATGTGATCACGATATAATAGCACATAAAACGAAATATATGGGAATAACAGGCAAAGTGGGAAAAATGGATCTACAACTTCCTCAGAGAACGTCTACAGGTCGTCAAAATTCAAGGTATATCATCATCAGAATCGGATGTACGCAGCTCAGTAGCACAAGGTACAGTACTGGCCCCACTAATGTTCATTATGATGCTAACAGACATAGACAGCAGAGTAAACAGCAAAGTATAGTAACATCCTTCGCAGACGATACAAAGATCAGCAGAAAAATCAGCGATGTAAATGAAGTGGAGGCCTTGCAGAGAGACACGAACAAAACATACAAATGGTCAGAAAACAACAACATGACATTTAACACCGATAAATTTCAGCTCTTGGGATATGGTAGAAAAGAGGAACTTAAACATATTAAACTTAAGCATATTATGCTCCAGATAGACAGGAAATTCAGAGAAGCACGAAAGCGATCGATCTGGGGGTAATAATGACCGATGATGCGAAATTCGAAACACAAAATCAGATAGCGATAAATAAGACAAAAAGAGTTGCGAGAGAGGCACTAAGAACGTTCAAAAGAACGGACAGGGCAGTAATGATTCCCCTGCTAAAAACTCTGATTATACCAAAACTTGAATAGTGCTCAGTTTTGACGTCCCCATATAAAAAGGAAAAAACTAATAAACTAGAAGAAACTCAGACATTTCATAGCGAAGATTGATGGCTGTAAAGAACTCAACCACTGGGAAAGACTACGTAAACTAAATCTGTACTCCCTGGAAAGAAGAAGAGAGAGGTACACCATAATCTACATATGGAACATGATCGAAAAACTGTACCAAACCCAAAACTAAACCCAATTACCATTCAAACAACACTGGAAAATAGGAAAGGTAGAATGTGTAATGTTCCCAAATTAAAGGCCCGACAAGGGACCTCCTCAACAGTGAAGGAAAATAGCTTGGTTGTGAGGGGGCCAAGACTTTTTAACTAGCTTCCAAAGGACCTCAGAAACGTTACAGGGGTCAAGTTGAAGTCTTCAAGAGAAGACTACATGCCTGGCTCAGGACGGCACCAGATGAGCCGGGTTTACCTGGCTTTGTACGGTGGAGAGCGCAAGAAAGCAACTCGCTCCTCCACCAAGCCAGACCTAGAGGCGAGGCCAACAGTTTGACCTTCGTATGAAGAGAGACCAACGCAGGGAGTAGGAACGAGGTTAACGTGGTATATATATATATATATATCTTTCAACCTTTCAAATGCTCCGCGCAATGATTCATCATTTCACGAAGATCAAGCTTGTTGCCTTTCCTCTCGGGCTGGCCTGGTGAGGTAGTGAGTTGGTTTCTTGTACTCTCCACCTCACATAGCCAGGTACGCCAGGCTTATCGGGGATTGTTCTGAGCCAAGCGTGTAATCTTCTTTTGAAGATGTCCACCGCAACGCTACTTGTGTTCCTTAGGTCTTTGGGCAGCTGATTAAACAGTTTTTGTCCTCTCACAACAAAACTATTTTCTTTCAGGGTTAAGGATGTTCCCTCTCTCGCCTTTAATTTGGGAACACGACACAGTCTTCCTTTTCTACTTTCCACTGTTTTTTGGCGAGTTACAGGGTTCAGAGTAAGATTAGGGACTAGTTTCTCCATTATTTTCGAAGTGTAAATAATGGTGTATCTCTCTCTTCTCCTTTCCATTGAATATAGGTTTAATTCGCGTAACCTTTCCTTGTAATTTAATTCTTTGTCCCCTTTGATCTTTGCTGTGAAGCTTCTCTGAATCCCTTCTAGCTGTCTAATGTTTTCTTTTTTATATGGACATGGTAGGACCGAGCAGTATTCCAATTTGAGTATGATCAGTGTTTTCAGTAGAGGAATCATTATATTCCTATCCCTTCGTTTAAAGGTTCTCAGTATCTGCCCAGTTTTTCGCTTTGCTGTGTTTACTTATCTTATTTTGTGTTAAAAATTTCGCATCATCAGTCATTACAACCCCTAAATCTTTTGCTTTAGAATTTCTCTGAATTTCCTGTCCATTTGGGGTATAATATTCCATGGATTTTAGGTGCTCTCTTTTTCCGTACCGTAACAGCTGAAATTTCTCTGTGGTAAACTTCATATTGTTGTCTTCTGTCCACTTGTAGATTCTGTTCATGTCGGATTGTAGAGATCCTATATCTTCTTGGTTTCTTATTTTTCTAATGATCTTTGTGTCATCCGCAAAGGATGTTACTGTGCTGTCTTTGGTAACGTCCTCATCTATATCAGTTTGCATGCTTATGAAGAGTACCTTGTGGTACTGTGCTGAGGACCTCTGATTCTGATGAAGATACTCCTTGTATTGTAACGACTTGCCGCCGGCTCACTAAGGAAATTATATATATCCATTTCCCTACTTTTCCTGTTATTCCCATATATTTCAGTTTATGTATTATGATTCCATGGTCACACTTGTCGAACGCTTTGGCAAAGTCTGTGTATATTACATCATAGTTTTCATTACTTTTAAGTGCATCAATAATGTTGCTGTAGTTTTGCATTAGTTGTGATAGGCATGATCTGCCTGACAGAAATCCATATTGGTTATCATTTAATCTTTTCTGAATTTCCAAAAAGTCATAAATTTTCTGTCAAACTATTCTTTCAAATATTTTAGTGAGATGAGATGTAAGCGACACTGACCTATAGTTTTTGGCCTCGGATCGATCTCTTTTATATATTGGGACTATGTTCGAGCTCTTCAGGATTCCCGGTATTTCTCCCGTGTCTAGTGATCGTCTCCATATCCAATATATGGGCTCAGCGATTGCATTCTTGCAGTGTTTAATCAGTGGGGCATTCCATTTGTCCGGTCCTGCCGCTGAGTGTGCTTTTAGTTTCCCTTATAGCTTGTGTTATATCATCTGTCGTCCGAGAGTCGATAGTCCGATAGTCGCATGGTTTTTCGGCTTCATTTTTGCAAAATTATAGAAGTACTTTGAATTAACCTTTATCGCTTCTTTAGCGTCGTCGTCTTTTTCTGTATGCTTCTAAATTAATTCCTGTATGACGCAATCGTTACTCTGCAGTTTATCATTTAATATTTTTCTGATGTTATCTTTACAGTTACTTAATTTTGCAGTCACTCTTTTTCTCTTTCGGAACAATGACCTCTTTTGTTTCTCGAAACACCTTCTCTTCCCTCTTTGTTGTATTTTTGGGACATGTCTTTCCACAATTTCCAGCGTCTTCTCTAACGTCACTAGCATTTCTTCCGTTGTCTTGGCCTTGAAGATGGTTTTCCAATCTATTACTTCCATGCTGGATGCAACACCTTCCGAGTTTATAACTTTGGAATGAAAATTAAAAATTTCGAATTTGCTTGTTTCTGTTGTGCGTGTTCTTTCCTTTCCTGTTGCCTTTATATTAGTTATTTGAATGATGTTGTGATCCGATATTATAGTTGGGGATATTTCTACATTATCAATTAGGTTGCTGTTGTTTGTGAATACCAAATCAAGGCAGTTGTTTTTTCTTGTGTTTTCTGTTGTTTCTTGTGTTAACATAAATTTATCAGCTAGAGCTAGTAGCATCTTTGCCTGCACCTGGTCTTCCCGTGTGCCCCCCTTGTCTGATATATACATTACATATATTTTTTGCTATCCTTTTATATTTTAAGAATAGAAAATTAAAAGTACCACAGAGAAAAATATTTGGGGTTGGAGAGTGTATATCTTTTATCCAGTTTCTGACCTCTGTAATGGAATCTGAAAATTTTGAGGTTGGCGTGTTCGGGGGTCTGTACATTACAATTAGCACCATATTTAATTTTTCATCTTTTGCTGCGACACATTCTACGTAGCTGTTTGAGGTACTTATTGTCATTTCTGCCATATGCGTTTCGCGTGTGTGTGTGTAAATAGCACATCCTCATATATATATATACTGATATAGATAGGCCATATATATATATATATATATATATATATATATATATATATATATGTGTGTGTGTGTGTGTGTGTGTGTGAGACGTCTTAGTATAAACTTTAGCGGCCACCATATTAAAAGATGATTATCCGATGTAATACAGTACGCTGACTCATTGCTGCTATAAATGTAGAGTATAGGGCGCTTTTATATTTCTACTATGTAGTATGGTTTTGTTGCGGTTGATGATTTTTTTTTATCGTCTCCGATGTAACTGCCATAAGTGACCTTATGGGTAGCTAGGGCGTGAGTAAATTTTTGTGAATTCTGTAAAATTTTTAATAGTTTTCCGTGAATTTGGTCAGAGCAAATTATAGTTATTGTTTCGAAGTGAAGTGTCAAGAAAATTCGGTAAATTAAATATGACGTGATAATCAGTAGCAATACAAACGTTTCGAATAAATTTTTTCCGTCAAAATTTCGAGAGGCTCGATTTGGAAACAACTTAGTTGGATCCGAATTCCATCCATTGAGTTTAGTTGACCCCATAGTGATCGATCACCGATGAGAGAGAGAAGAGAAGAGAAACCGAATGCGTAGGGACTTGGCGCAGGACAGTTTCGAGAAGAGATGAGAGAGAAGAGTGAGAGAAGAGAAACCGAATGCGCAGGGACTTCGCGCAGGACAGTTTCGGTCGAAGATTGTCTACTGGTATTTTTCGGGCAGTAGCTGGTCACGCTGCTCGATGCTTCGCTAAATATGTGTTTTAGCATTCGGTAGGCAAACCACGAGAGTTTGAACGAGTGTCTAAGGCTTTACTGTCCATACAGACATACAGCAGGTTCGTTGTGAAACCGTCTACGGCGAAGTGATCGTTTGATTATTGCCAGTAAGAGAGTCCCTCAGCTGGACGTAGGAATAGCAGTGTTCACCGACAAAAGTCGAGATGAGAGAGGCGAGTTTCTTCGTCGACTTCTAGAATTGCAAATTCCGTCCAATTCCGGTGCGTGGTTCTACTTTCAGTATATCTCCCTCCCTGATCCTCTTACAATTGGACGTCTCGTTTTTTTTTTTTCGCCATTTGGAGAGAGCGGAATCAACCTCAACCGTGCTGACCTGTTGCATGGTGATGCAATCCCTTGCATTCTAGCGAAGTGAGCAGGAGAGCTGCGATTGAAGATGAAGTCCGTTGTCAACTGTGCGGATTGTGATCTAAACAACGTCCAAGCTATTAATGTATTGATTATTATGTAATGAAATTATAAGTGAAAGGATGCGATTATTGCCCATATTTGTTTTGTATTTCGTGAAATACCGTAGTATGTGCTCTCTGGTCAGTATTTTATATAAACGTTTTCTCGTTCTTTCTTTGTTGCCCTGACAGTAACTGTATAACTATATAAATAATTGTTTCGAATGTAAAGCGATCTCTGATGAGGAATCGCTGGAATAGATTGTCAACTTGAAATTTGTGTAACCAGTGTTAAGAAAATTGTCCGTTATTTTTCACGTTACAGCTTCGTTACAGGTTGTAAATTTGATGATTAGTGCGAAATGTTATTTTATGCAAATGTGAATATTAGATTTTTTTTGATTTTTTAAAATGATACAAAATATCTAATGTGTGGAATTTGTCATTGAAATGATTTCTTGTCCATTCTAACTTGGAACTTGTTAAAGGAAAAAAAATAAAAATGCAAAATAAATAACTTTGTTGAATAAATAAATAAATTTGTTAAACGATATTAATAAGCTTTCCTAGTATAAAACTTATTTTCAAGGGGGTGATGCGAGTTTAGTAATGTCTAATTAAGAATGAAAATGTTTTGGTTATAAGAATTTAATAATGTTTGTTTAATAAAGAAGATAAAAATGTTTAAAAGAAATGTAATTACGTTAAATAATTGTTTGGCTATAAAATACAAGTTGGCAACACTAAGATCGGCCCAAGAGAGGTTGGAGAGAAATGCCCAAAAAAAGACAGTGATCGGACGGCCTTGGGATTAAGAAGGTGTTTTTGTGTATTACGATGTAGTTATAAATTTAGAATATTCTTTTGTGTCTCTCACCGACTAAAACGTTAACGTTAATTCCCTCCTCGCATTACCCCGTTTATCTAAAAGTGTTTTCGGTATAAATAAAAGTGAGTAAAGTGTAATTGGTGTACAATTAATCGCCCGGTCTCCTTTGCATTGTTCGAAATATAATGGCGCCTCTTCACGGCCACGTCTACCCGTATTTATAAAGTAGAGCGAAGCGAGTGTAAAGGGAATGATGAAAGATATAAGGAGAAATTGAATAAAAAGTAAAGTAAATAATGAGTTATAAAAGCAGGAAAGGGAATCACTACACCACACCCTACACCTACAGTTTAACGGAGATTCCGGACCTATCCAAATTGCTCATTCTGACGAAGGTCAGACTTTTCACCCCACCCTAGACCTACAGTTTATCCAGACCTTCCCGAATTGTTCATTCTGACGAAGATCAAACTTTTCACCCCACCCCTAGACCTATGGTTTATCGGGGAAACCAACACCCAGCATTTTCTCATACATCTCATACAAAATGCCTTCAAAACAACATTTCTTTTTATTCCAAAAAAGACAAAAATACCCGAAATGATCATTCCGTCGAAGGTCAAGCTTTTCACCCCGTCCTAGACCTACAGTTTAACTGGGAATACTACTACAATAGATCTAGTTGGCCTTGTGAAGTAGTTAGTTGACTTCTTTTACTCTCCATCTCACAGGTACACCCGGATCATCGGAGATCTTCTTTTCTATTCCATGGAATTTTAGATCCTCCCCTTTTCCGTACCGTAACAGTTGAATTTTATCAGTGTTAAACTTCATATAGAAACCATGCAACATCTAAAACTTACTACATCATCACCCCTAACCCATCCTTCATGCATTAAAAAAGTTCTACTTTATCGGCAACCTTTGATTAGCATCCCCCGAATTGTTCATTTCGGCGAAGGTCAAGCGTGTCACTCCACCTTAGGCCTACAGTTTAACGTTAAATCCGAACCACGTAACAGCATGGGCGCGGCAGAAATTAAAATGTCATTGTCCGGAATCGTCCTCTCAACCTACGATCAATACCCAGCATCTTAACCACCAGGATATCTAGGGTATCCATTTAACTACCACCCAACCAGATATTCATTTTCACGAACTAAACACATTTTTATTCACACTCCGTCTTATTCTGCGTATTGTCAAAAACATTTAAAAACGTAGAAGATTGGGATCTATCCAACAATAAAGAATTATGAAATGCTTCGATATATATATATATATATATATATATATAAAATCTACTAAATCCTTTTTCATCGCGTAGTTAAACGAATACATTCATTTTCACATGTTCAGTCTCATTTGTTTAAGGTTTAAAATTAAGTGTCAAACATGGTGGAAGAGAACAATTCCCTCCTCCACCAAACGGTCATATGTGGCGGAGAGGGCAAGAAAGTAACGCGCCCCTCCGCGAAGCCAGGCATAGAGACGGGGTCATCAGCTTGACCTTCATGTGAAGAGAGGCCGAGCAGAAGGGGGACACTAACCAATGGACAGAAGGCAACAATATTGCCTTTCACACCGGTCACAGTTTCTAAGAATCATAAAATCGGGGATCTTTCTTGTAAATACTTTAAAACTTGGTGCACCAAAATTTAAAGTATCGCTAATAAACGTCCTCTTTAATTTCTTAATTTCTACCATATCTCAAGAGTTGAAATTTCTCGGTGTTAAATGCAATATTGTTGCCTTCTGACCATTTGTTAGTGTACCCCCCTCTGCTCGGCCTCTCTTGACACGAAGGTCAAGCTGATGACCCCGTCTCTATGCCTGGCTTGGCAGAGGAGCGAGTTGCTCTCTTGCGTTCTCCGCCACACATGACCGTTTGGTGGAGGAGGGAATTGTTCTCTTGCACCGCGTTTGACACTCAATTTTGAACCTTAAACAAATGAGACTGAACAGGTGAAAATGAATGTATTCGTTTAACTACGCGATGAAAAAGGATTTAGTAGATCTTTTATATATATATATCGAAGCATTTCATAATTCTTTATTTTTGATAGATCCCAATGTTCTACGTTTTTAAATGTTTTAGACGGAGTGTGAATAAACATGTGTTTAGTTCGTGAAAATGAATGTCTGGTTGGGTGGTAGATAAATGGATACCCTAGATATCCTGGTGGTTAAATGCTGGGTTGATCGTAGGTTTAGAGGACGATTCCAGACAATGACATTTTAATTTCTGCCCCGCCCGTGTTGTTACGTAGTTCGGATTCAACGTTAAACTGTAGGTGTAAGGTGGAGTGACACGCTTGACATTCGCTGAAATGAACAATTCGAGGGGATGCTAAACAGAGGTTGCCGATAAAGTAGAACTTTTTTAATGCATGAAGGATGGGTTAGGGGTAATGACGTAGTAAGTTTTAGGAGATGTTGCATGGTTTTTATATGAAGTTTAACACTGATAAAATTCAACTGTTACGGTGCGGAAAAGGGGAGGATCTAAAATTCCATGAAATAGAAAAGAAGATCCCCGATGACCCGGGTGTACGTGTGAGATGGAGAGTAAAAGAAGTCAACTCACTACTTTACAAGGCCAACTAGATCTATTATAGTAGTATTCCCCGTTAAACTGTAGGTCTAGGACGGGGTGAAAAACTTGACCTTCGACGGAATGAACATCTCGGGTATTTTTGTCTTTCTTGGAACAAAAAGAAATGTTGTTTTGAAGGCATTTTGTATAAGAGATGTATGAGAAAATGCTGGGTGCTGGATTCCCCGTTAAACCGTAAGTCTAGGGTGGGGTGAAAAGTTTGACCTTTGTCAGAATGAACGATTCGGGCAGGGCCGGGTTCTCTGTTAAACTGTGGGTCTAGGATGGAGTGAGAAGCTTAACCTTCGACGGAATGAGCAATTCTGGCATTTTTTTTGTCTTTCTTGGAATAAAAAGAAATGTTGTTTTGAAGGCATTTTGTATAAGAGATGTATGAGAAAATGCTGGGTGCTGGATTCCCCGATAAACCGTAGGTCTAGGGTGGGGTGAAATGTTTGACCTTCGTTAGAATGAACAATTTGGGTAGGTCCGGGTTTGTATATTATTATTTTTTTGATTATATATACCGGGTGTCCCATTTCAAATGAACAACTTTGAAACTGTAATTTTGAAAGTTTTAATGTGAGAATGTTGAAACTTTGCCAGTTACTACACCAAATGCAAAATTTTTGTCATAATGTTTTTTTTTGTTTCAGATTGAATTACACTAGGCAACAAAGATTTTGTTACAGAAGACCAAATAGGTGCTCCTAGCTAATTTCGGTATGCTGATTTCAAATCTATAATTAGATTTTTTCTATCACGTCTAGATTTTGTGTAAAATGCAAATCACTTTTAGTAAAATTTTCTACCACGTCCAGATTTTGCTTTTAATCGGCTTAATGCCAGTAATATGAAACTTGCTTTCAAGGTTAAAGCAATTTTTTTTGCCAACTATATACAAATTCGAACAATTTTGATAAATAAAATTTATCCCGAGTGGCAACACTGAGTCAAGAGCATAGTAACGGGCAACGGCCCAACGGTCAGTCGCTACGTGACAGTCAAGCAGAACGGTTGTTGAAGCTCTCTGCTGATGAGCAAGTGACAGGTTGTGGTGAATTGTGTGTTTTTATAGCACTTGTTTTGTACTACGGTGTGTATTTCTTTTATTTGCACATCGTAATAATTACTTTCTACGTTTTTTCAGATATTGTATGGTAATTCAAAATGGCATCAAATAGACGTGCTTGTGTAAATCACCCAGACAACTTCTGCTTTGTCTGTGGACAATATACACCTAAGCCACAACGTAGAAACATAACAAAGATTAAACTTGCCTACAAGTGTTATTTTGACTGTAAGTTAGGAGACCAACAGAGGGACTGGGCACACATATTTGCTGTGCACAGTGCAATGCAATGTTAATAGCTTGGATGAATGGTAAAAGAAAAGCTATGCCGTTCTCAGTCCCCATGGTTTGCGTGAGCCGAAAAATCACTTCAATGATTGTTATTTTTGTTGACAAAGATTGCTGGTTTCACAAGAAAAACAAATCAAAGATCACGTACCCAAACTGCAATCAGCAATGAAACCAGTAACACATGATGAAACAATCCACCCCAGTCCACCAGCAACGATAACAGACAGCAGTTCATCTGAAGATTCTGCTAGTGATATATAGAAACAGGGAAAGATGGCATATATGTTCCAGATGCAAATATTTCCCCACATTTGTTAAGTCAAGCGGAAGTTAAATGACTTAGTGCGCGATTTGGAATTACCAAAAGAAAAGGCAGAGTGTTGGTTCAAGACTTCAAGAATTTAATCTTCTCCAACCAAACACCAAAGTTTCCCATTTCCGCCATCGCCATTTGCAGTTTCATCATTTACTTACAGGAAGAAAACGTTTGTTTCTGCCACGATATCAGTGGTCTGATGCAAGGGATTGGCTGTCGCTATGATCCAAAAGAATGGAGACTGTTCATTGACTCTAGTAAAGCTAGCCTTAAAGCTGTATTACTGCACAACGGCAATGAAAAACCTTCAATACCTGTAGCACATGCCACTGGCCTTAATGAGACTTATGAATCGATGAAACTGCTGCTAAGACTCATCAAATATAAGGACCACACATGGAATATTTGTGGCGACCTTAAAGTTGTATCATTACTTCTTGGGTTACAGTTGGGCTACACAAAGCATATGTGCTTTTTGTGTCTATGGAACAGCAGAGATGACAAGAACCACTACAAAAAACATGATTGGCCATCTAGAACTGAACATGTTGTTGGTAAATACAATGTGAAACACCCAGCACTTATTGACCCTCAGAAAGTACATCTTCCACCACTTCACATTAAACTTGGCCTTATGAAAAATTTCGTGAAGGGTATGGATCATCAAGGTAGTGGTTTCCAATATTTAAAGGATAAATTCAAAGGAATATTGACAGATGCTAAGCTAGAAGCTGAGTTTTCACTGGACCACAGATCCGCAGTGTCATCCACGACTCATCGTTTCCATCTAACCTAAATGAGAATGAACTAGGAGCATGGACATCTTTCGTTGAAGTTGTAAAAAATTTTCTTGGAAACCACAAAGCTGAAAACCACCGTAAACTCGTAGAAAACATGCTTAAATCTTATGAAATAATGGGATGCAGAATGTCTTTGAAAATTCATTTTTTACATTCTCATCTTGACTTCTTCCCGGCCAACCTTGGGGCTGTAAGTGACGAGCATGGTGAGCGCTTCCACCAACAGATCTCAGTTATGGAAAACAGATACCAAGGTAATTTCAACCCAAATATGATGGGAGATTATTGTTGGTTCCTGCAGAAGGAGAGCTCGTCATCCTACAAGCGACAAAGGAAGAGGACACACCAAAGTTTCACTTAAGAACAGGAATTTGCCTTTCAGTAGTAACAACAAATACTAACGCGCTTTGGGTGGATGGTTGGGCGCAGGGGTGGTAACTCCGCCAGCGGAATTCCGCTGTCTGTCTTAAGCCAGAATAAAGGAGGAAAGACATCCCTGTTCACTAATTATTTAAGTATGCTTAACATAAAACGTGGCACGGAAAAGTAGCTTAGACGGCTTTCGTAATAGAAGCGGGTGAGAAAAAAAATGAAAAATAGGGGTTTTCGGTTACACAAAATCTGGACGTGATAGAGAAATTTTGATATCAGATCTGAAATCAGCATCAGCGCTTTAGTAGGAATCAGTAGTTCACGTGTCTGTAACAAAAAAAAAGATGAAATTTGTTGCCTAGTGTTATGCTTACCCAACAAGAAAAAGCGAAATGTGTGTTATGGATAGCTGAGATGAAGTCCCTTACTCTGGTGCAACGGCGATTCCGTACAACCTTTTACAGTACAAGGAACCACCCACCAGACGAGACCTATATGCATGGACCAAGAAATTTGAGGAGACTGGCAGTGTTCTAAAGGAACACACTGGAGGGCGAACAAGATTGGAAGATGTTGAACGAATACGCGGCGCCTTTGGTAATACCCCGAGAAAGTCCATCCGTCGTTCCAGTATCGAACTGCAGATTCCTCGTTCAACTGTGCAGAGAGTCGTGCGCAAGCGGCTGCAGTCCTATCCATATAAGCTTCAAGATGTTTAGCATATAACATGTGAAATTCTTAACAAAGGGAACATTATTTTATGCACAATGTATCTAATATATGTAATGTATCTAATGTATCTAAATGTTACAATTCACATACATCATATAAAACTTTATGACATTGACTATTTACTGTGTGAATATTACATTGTTTGCATCATTCAATAAAAAATTATAAGGTTTCAAAGTTGTTTCATTTCGAATGGGACACCCAGTATACTCTTCGTTCGTAATTCTTATGCTATTATTATTTTTGATTGCATATATTCCTTCGCTTGTATAGGATTGTAATTTTATTTTCAATATATTTCGTGAAATTGGATCCAATAATTCGTCTAAATAAACAGGGTGATGTGATGGTGTTTTATTTAATTCTTTTGGATGTATATACAAACGTATTATTATTTAATTATACCAAATGACTGGTTAGGCCTTCTAAGTCAACTGGTTGGTTATGCCAACTGGCAGTTTAAGCCAGCTGATGGGGACAAACGCCCACAAATGCAGGTACACCCCCGACTAGGATTATGCCATTCCAATAATTCGTCTAAATAAACAGTGATGTGGTGGTGTTTTATTTAATTCTTTCGATTGTATATATACACGTTATTATTATTTAATGATGCCAAATGGCTAGTTAGGCCTTCTAAGTCAACTGGCGGGTTAGGCCAAATGGAGGTTTAACCCAGCTGACGGAATATGCCAACAGGCGGAAAGTCAGTATATATGCTTTAATTAAATAAATAGCGCAATCTGGCAACTCGACCAGTTGAGCCAACTGTATGATTAGGATCTTATAAGACAGCGGGCGCTCGGGTGAACTCTCAATATGCGCTTGGCTCCTGCCAGGCGAACACTCTTCTCTCCTTTTTCTTTCTCTCTCTCTCTCTTAGGTTAGGTATACCCCTTTGAGGGTGAGGCCGTCCCATCTACTCCCCCAAAGATGGCGGATAACTTGTTGAAAATAGTCTCATATATAAGGTCAGTGAGGAATTCAACTGTAGATAACACATACCGGTACAACATATACATTGAATATTTGTTTATAAAGATTTGTTTATAAAAAACGTCTGAACAGGTACAGTAGCTAGAACAACGTGAAAAAAGTGTTAGCAGCTGACGAGGAAGCTTCTAAACAGTGGCTGCATCCTCCAGCGCAGGACACGTCAACGCGAAGAAGCGACGTCAAACCAAAACATCAACGCGCTGGTGGCCAAACTTCCTCAAATCTCCGTGCAGCGGGCTGTCTACGGTTGGCCAGACTGGCAGTCGACGGCCTGTTGCGTGGCACGGTCAGAGTGCCGATCGGCTCCCGGGGCCGGACCTATTCTCAGCGTGCTATTTTTTCAATTACAGGGAACAATTGCGTGCTCCCCGAACTACTCTTACTCTCTGGCGACATTAAGACTAATCCAGGCCCCACTACAACTTACACATGTCACCATACACAAAGACATAGACACAATAGTACCATGAGACACATACAGAAGTATAATATTAACATATTACAGTACAACGTAGATGGCCTCACAAACAAAATCATGCAGCTTAGGGAATTCGTACACAAACAAAACATTCACATAGCACTTATACAAGAAACAAAACTAAAACGCACACACAAAACACCCACCATCCCTGACTTCACGGCGATCCGTCAAGATCGTACTGGGGGTAACGGGGTGGACTCATCACTTACATACGTAAAAGCATTAGCTACACTGATGCTACCCAAAACATTACAAACACAATCCAAGCAGATAACACGATAGAAATACAGGCAGTTAACATTAAAACACGCGCAAAACACAACACCACACTAATCAACATTTACATCCCACCAGATAGTTCACCTCAGGTGCCAGCCAATTACAATCCACAGTTACACAATCTTGCCTCTCTCACTAATGTCATCTTAGGAGGAGACTTCAACGCCAAAGACACTAGTTGGTACCTGCACAACCAAAACAACACCAGAGGCGCCAACATAGCCACACAACTAAACAGCCTCTTCATTCTTAACAATACAGAAGAACATACACACATACCACATCAAACAGGATACTCAAACTCCTCCCCAGACATAACGTTCTGTTCCCCCTCACTAGCAACACATACACAATGGAGAACAGAAAAACAACTGTCATCAGACCACCTGCCCATCATCATTACAACACATTCTACACTCTGCCCCAACAGCCTTAGGCACACTTACAGAAATTACAAGAAAGCTGATTGGGAACAGTTCAAAATACAGACTGAGGAACAATTCACCACATTAAACAGCACACCCATCATAAACATCGATAAACACTCAAGACATTTAATCAGATTATCAATAATGCAAACAAATACATACCCAAGGGCAACATTAGGAAATACAACCCAAATTACACTAGAGAAATAGCCCACCTCATAAGGCAACGTAACAACCTCAAATATAACACACAAACACCACACACAGAAGCCATAAAACAGCAGATACAACAGCTCAACACAGAAATAAACAACAAACTCAAAGAAAAACAAACAGAAACATTCAGGAATTCATAACAACACTAAACCACTCCACAGATACATACAGGCTATACAAGACTATAAACAGCATTACCCACTCTAACAGCGGCATTCACACCTCACACGCGGCTATCTGTCGCAGCCAAAATAATATCCCAACATACACACAACAAGCTAACATTCTAGTTAATCACTACGCAAAGATAAGTCACTTAAACAGAGACAACAACCAGAAACATGCAGACAGACAAACAGCCAGACACAAGAAAACCTACAGACTCGACATGACCATTACACCCTTCAATACAGACCAGACCACCAAGATCATCAAAAACATTAAGAATTCGAAGGCTACTGGACCAGACAACATATCTAACATACACCTTAAACACTTGGGCCCACAAGGAATATTAGCTCTCACAAATATCAGCACATATTCATACCAACACTGTATTATTCCTGACATATGGAAACAAGGTAAAATTATTACACTACTCAAACCAAACAAAAATCCAACAAAACCAGCTTCCTATAGACCCATTACTTTACTATGCACACCTTCCAAAGTAACAGAAAGACTAATCTTACAAATCACCAACCCACACATACCACTATCGCCTACTCAACATGGATTCAGACCTCACCACTCAACCACGACATTACTCACTAACCTCACGCAGCACATCATGGATGGCATCAACTCCAGAAGACCAGCTCAACGTACACTATTAGCAACAATAGACATTAGTAAAGCATTTGATGCTATCCCACGCTTCCCTCTCATAAACAAAATACTCAACACAAACATGCACAATAACACCAAAAGGTGGCTGAGCAACTATCTCTCAGGAAGATACTCACATGTCACATTTAATGGCAAGTCATCCAAAAACAAGCTTTTTCCGAACGGGGTCCCTCAAGGCCAGTGGCGGTTCCTCATATGGGCAATATGGGCAGCCGCACAGGGCGGCATTTGTGGAGGGGCGGCATGAGCGCCTGCAAAAAAAATAAAAATAAAAATAAGAATAAATAAATAAAAATAGTTTATTTATGGCAGTTGTGCAATTTAATTTGTATTTTTCCTGTTCATAGTATCATAATTACATTCTCTTAAGTGAGTTATTCTATTTACGTGATGAAGGATTTGTAAAATTCAGAAATTTGAGTCTTTGTTTTGGTTCTGAAGTTCCAACAATTAGTCCAATAAAAAGTTATTTTGTGAAAGAGTTATGTCTGTCCTTTATTTTGGGGGGATTCGAATGTGTGTGTGTTGGCGAACAGGGGGGGGGGGCGCTGAAGGTGAGGTTCGCCCAGGGCGTCATGTAAGCTAGGACCGCCACTGCTCAAGGCTCTGTTCTCTCACCAACACTCTTCAACTTATACATGCATGACATTCCAACACCCATAGATAACAAGCTTACCTTATCATCATATGCAGATGATATCACTCTAACATCCACCCACAACAACATCGACACCGCTACAAATAACCTACAAACATACATAAACAGTATACAAGACTGGCTCACACACAATAGACTCAAAGTAGCGCCCACAAAATCAACCATCACCTTGCTTACAAGCAACACAAAAGAACACCAGGTAATTCACCAGCTTACACTAAACAACATCAACATTCCACACACTCACAGAACCAAAATACTTGGTGTCACATACAACACATCATTATCTTTTGCAAACCACATTCAGGACATTAAAACCAAATGTACGTCAAGACTTAACACGCTTAGGGTACTAACAGGCACAAACTTTGGACACCAGCAGGAAACAACATCACTCATATACAAACAATATATTCGCTCAGTTATGGACTATGCTAGCCCATGCTGGGCACCCATTATCTCAAACACACACATAAACACCTTACAAACAATACAAAACAACGCACTTCGTATCATTACAGGATGCACTCAAACAACACCAATAGAACACCTGCACACAGAAACAAAAATACTAAAAGTTAGGGAACATTTAGACATGAGGGGAACACAATTTATGGCAGCAGCGACAACTAACCCACAACACCCTTGCCATACATGTACAATCATGCACCAACACCTCGCACCATTAAGGTAACACCAGAGAGATATTATAACGAAATACTCCATTCCATACCACGCCCCACAGACATCACACAGTACAGAAAACACATACACACACACCTAACCCACAAAGCACTGACACGACTCGGTCCGAATGCGGTCCTAGGTGCGAAGCCGCCACCCATTAACAGGTCAGAGATCAGCTGAGCAGATCGGATCGAGTTAACTTAGCACGATTCCGATGTGGACATCACCCAAACTTACGGACATATAAACACAGACTAGACAACTCCATAGACGACACCTGCCACCTGTGCCAAGACACACCACAAACAATTGAACACATTATGACGGACTGTACCGCTCTAGCACAACAACGAACACAACACAACATCACTAGTGCGCTGAACCTCTGGTCCACTCCGGAGAGGGCGATCGGTTACCTGCGTGCCGCCGGCTTGCTCGATCAGGGTGGGCTGATCGGCTAAACAACAACAACAACAACTCCCCCAAAGAGGTCTCACCCAGCTTGCTGGGGGAGTTCATTGCAACTTGGGGGATAACCCTTCCCCCATAGTTGCATAACCCCCTTGTTGCATAACCTCTTGCAACATTCCCCCGCCTTCTTGTTGCATAACATCTTGCAACATTGATCAACATTTGCAATTGCATTGCACTCTCTCCTTTTGCGCCCACACTACTGCGCGCGGTGACTATATTTCTCTTTTGAAATTTGTTTATTTGTCACTATGGCAACCAGAGGATGTGTAAATAGCCCGAACATTTTCTGTTATATTTGTGGAAAATTTACTTTGAAAACACAAAGGCGAGATATTACAGACTTAGTCAAGAAAGCATACTGTGCGTACTTCGGAATGAAACTTGGGATCAAAACAAATCATGGGCTTTGCATAAAGTTTGCAGTGTTTGTGTTGAACAACTTAGACTGTGGAGTAAAGGTAAAAAGGATTCTTTATCTTTTGGGATTCCAGTGGTCTGGCGTGAACCTAGAAATCACAGCAATGACTGCTATTTTTGTTCATGTAACGTGCAAGGCTACAATACTAAAAATAAAAAGGAAATTTCTTATCCAAACTTTCAGTTTGCTATAAGACCTGTTGCTGATGGACCTGGTATACCTGTACATACTAAACCAAATACTCTTGATATAACTTCATCTGATTCGGTGTCTGATGACGATGGAAACGATGATATTGATTGTTTTCAAACCGAAACATCTGGTGAACCCCAATTGTTTACACAAAGTGAACTTAATGATTTGGTAAGAGATTTTTTGTCTCCCGAAGGATTCTTCAGAGATTTTGGGATCCAAGCTTCGTGCAAAGAACTTGCTTTCTCCCGGGACGTCATTTTACTGGTACAGAAATCGAGAAAAAGAATTCATCCAATATTTTTCTCAAGGGAATTCACTGGTATATTGCAACAATGTTTCGGAACTAATACTTAAGCTAGGCGCTGCAGTCTATGACCCAAATGAGTGGAGACTTTTCATTGATTCCTCCAAAAGAAGTCTCAAAGGTGTCCTTCACAACGGTAACTGGTATGCATCCGTTCCTATGACTCATTCAGTTCACTTGAAGGAAATATACGAAAATCCTGAGCTTCTTCTAGCTAAGGTTAAATACAAAGAACACGGTTGGCTACTTTGTGGAGAATTAAAAGTGATTTGTATGTTGTTAGTTCAACAACCAGGTTGTACGAAGTTTCCATGTCTTTTGTGTGAATGGGATAATCGAGCAAGAACTCAGCACTGGATTAAAAAGAAATGGCCACGCAGAGTCAACCTGACAGCAGGTTCTAAAAACATTGAACGTGTAAGTTTGGTTGAAACGAAAAAGGTCCTTTTACCTCTGCTTCAAATAAATTGGGCTTGATGAAGCAATTTGTTAAGGCCTTGGACAAAGATGGAGATTGTTTTAAGTATCTGTGTGGTAAATTCTCAACTCTTTCGGAAGCAAAATTAAAAGAAGGAATTTTCGTTGGTTCCCAGATTAGAAAACTGACCTTGGATGAACACTTTGAAAGAAGAATGAACAATCTTGAAAAAGCGTGGATTGCTTTTAATGATGTTATCAGCAAATTTTTGGGGAACAACAAGGACCCAGATTACCAAAACATTGTGAACAACATGCTAAATAAGTTCAAGGAGTTGGGTTGTAACATGAGTTTAAAATTACATTTCTTACATTCACACTTGGATTACTTCCCTGAGAATCTCGGCGCACTCGGCGAAGAACAAGGAGAACGGTTTCACCAAGACATCAAAGAAATTGAGAAAGATATCAGGGAAGGTGGGACATCAGCATGATGGCTGATTACTGCTGGATGTTGAAACGGGATATCCAGAATTATTACATAAAAGAAAAGGAACAGCGCCTACATTCGAGACTAAAAGGCATAGATCTTACAAGAAAACTCAGGACAAATAAAGATGAATATGTAATTGACGTTAATAGTCTTCTTTCATTTTTAAAGTTGTTTGCATTTGTAATTAGTATAACAAAGCGAAATAGGGACCTAATGTAAATTGAAATAAATAGTATTTATTTATGTTGTTTTTCCCTTCCAGTTTGCAGAAAATCCTTACGTGATAGAAAAAAAATGGACACCTTATTCGAAATCAGCGTAGGTGAATTATATAAAATCAGTTATTAGTAAGAAAACAACTCTTAGAAAGTTCTCACTCGCAGGCCTGTGTAATCTGTCTCGAGCACATAATTAATCTTCCGCTGCTACCTTTAAACACTCACTGATTTGAAAGAACTCTGTGGGTATTGAGTGTTAAGGATACTGATTAACGGTAGCTCCATGTTTCTTTGTTACTGTAGGTGCCTTTTACTGATCCTGCGAGGAGCATTCTGGATAGTACGTCACAACGCTCCAAGCTCAGATACTAATGTGAGGCGGGGTGCTTGCTTCAGTTCGTGGCGCTGACCCGGTGGTGAATCATGCCTCTTAGGACCAAGGCGACCCATGTTGATGGCTTGGCGACTCGGACACCTGGACAAAACATGTAAGGATATTAACCAACATGAAAACATAGTTTCGGGCGGGGAAAAAAGTATATACACAAAATTACTTAACATGTTAAATGATTCGATAGTAAATAAATTAACATTCAGGGGCTCTATTAGAGAAATAGCCGTATCAATACCGTTCCACTCCGAGGTATTAAAGGTACTCATCATCACGTTCTCTTAAAAAGGTACACAAGTCTTTAACTATGACCTCACTAGACATCTCATCGTGATAAACGTTGATGTAATGGTAAAAATATTTTAAATTATTCATGATCACTAGGTTCACATTTTTTGTTGCGGGGGTGTAATCAGTGAGATGAAACATGGCGTAATAGGTTTTGTCGACCATTCGTCAACGAGTTTCGTAATTTAGAGTCGCTGTTTTTCTTCACTGATCGTTTGAACTTTTGTTTCACTATGGCTATATTTTTTAATACAGCTTAAATTTGTACATACTGCAAGACTTTTTAGCATTACGAACACATGTGATACTCTCGTTAAAATAACCATAAAGCACTTGAGCATCTTGAACGTCATCCTTGTGTGAATTAAGGGCGACTTAAAAACTTCAAAATATGCATGAAAGGACGGACGTCGAGTATTCACTATATCTTCAGATTTTAAAGATTTTAAAGGTGTTGCACGTAATATTGGAGGATGGCATTATTGTTGAAAAGTTAAATTTGGGTGAGGGGTATAAGCATACGCATATAATTATGGTAAAACTTAGAAGTAAAACTTCAGCAGCTGAGTACGTGTTCAGGACGGCAATGCTTGCGGATGACTAACGAGATTAAACACAACGATTAATGTCACATGTTTGTGGGTGGAGCTTATACAACATGTCCAGACACGAAATACAACTCAAGCACAGCTATTTGTACACTCACCTATACACTGGGAGGAGTCTATACATCATGCCCAGACAGGAGTGTTACACACTCACACACACTCACACACACACACACACACACACACACACACAACCGAAGGATAAAAGAAAATGATACGCATAGCCTAAAAACGCAAAATAATTTCAAGTACACGAGATAAAAAAATATAAAATAAATACTTACAATAAATAACATTTAGTAATAATAATAACAAGTAAATAAACGGGTCAAAACTTTAAAATAATTTCTAAAATAAATAATCAGTAAAGACTTTAAAAAGCATATCAATAAATTAAGTCAAAATATGTACACCGATTAATCACTCCCCACAGCAACCAAAGGGAACACTATCATCGGTTCCAGGTAACTGGTAACGTTTCCTGTAAGTATTGCGACAAACTTTAATCCCTCTAAGTTTATTCACACTGCCAAGTTTCTGATCGCGAAGGCTATGCGTTCCCACAACCAGGTGAGCAGGCGCGGCATCCTCATCATCTCCAGGTTTTTCTCAACTCACCAGATCTTTAAAAGAGGCGAAGTTGATGATCTGGCCGTTTGCTGGGTTTAAATGATCCTCTTCGCCGTCACAATGTACTTGAATTCATCCCCGATTTTCACATGTAATCAGTAAGTTTTTCGTCCCGTTGAAACAAAATAGTAAGCGAAAGCATTGTTCCCCATACCCGTCCTTAATTTCGTTCGTGAGTTCACCGAGGAACTCACATAGAGGAGCCACATACTGTATTTCTCCTTCCTTTGCAGTAAACACCACACTGTCGGTATTGGCGCACACAACATGTCGACCCAAAGATTGCATTAGGTCGCAAAGCTTGATACGCCCGTAAGCCATCGCAAAACTAGCCACAGGGATGTTTGTGACGCAGGATATCTGTAGTCAACTCGGTCCTATCGTAGCGTATTATGTACGAGATGTAATTTTTGTCAGCTTTGGCGTAATCCCATACTTTGTCAAAACTATGAACTAAATGGACGTTCCACTTGTCAGTGTTCTGTGCAAAAATTATCCCACAGACAATTTAGACAAAGTTTTGCACGAAAGCGTTTGCCAGAGTTTCGCGCAATATACTCCCGCTCAAGTTTTATCCACTCACTGTCACCGTAGCACTGAATATAGGCTGCTTTTTCGTCCTCGCCTCAACACCTCGTGGATACCCTAAAGCTTCAACTTTATCTTTCAGGAAGGTGTTGATAATAAGGATTGGAGAGATTATTGAACTTCTAAAACCTCCACACTTTATAAATCTTTAATATTCTGCAACCGTGACAGAAGACGAGGTGCAACTCAGGGATTGTAAATACACTTCTTATCTTCGTCTCGATGATTATATGATTACACTTCTCATTGTTCTCCTCTGAACATTTCACGCACAGGGGTAACATAAGCTTGTGAACTATAACAATGGATAAGATCGGCATTCATAAATCACGAGGAGGGAGTACATCAGTAAAGGATAGGCCAAAATAGTTCTCATTTAAATTGCCTGAGAACTTTCCGATGGTGGGAAGGGCGGTTCTACGAGATTTTCAGGGGCACCTACTAGGTATGAATTATCCTTTATCACGTAGTGGTATAACGAAGAAAAGTCAAAGTAATGAATGTTTATACCCTTCATAAGTGAAAAGTATAGTTTCAAAAGGTTTGTACAGCGTCCAAACAAACTTTCACCACACTTCAGAGGTTCCATCACCAGTGAACGTTTGATAACCCTTATTTCGTCGCGGTATTGCTCGTTGGGCTTCCCATAATATCCTGTGAGTGAACTGTGAACTTATAAGTTGATCGTCAGTAAGGGTCCATGCCAGACTATCGACAAAGGATCTACTGTGGAAGTCACCTGTGATACAACACGCAGGCCTGGGTATCTGTGCCAAAGATATCCGTGGAAGGAGTACATTGTATACTCACTGGTGAGAGAGTTCTCACTCAATCCATCAGCCAAGAAATTACGACCAGTGATCTTAATGGCCAATTCTCCCGTGTTGTGCACGTGCTTTATATGTACACCTGTCTGTTGTAAGTGTGTGAACCAGTAAAGGGCTTTATAACTGTAATTAGTGGTTTGTTTCTGAAGATGATGGATGTGTATTTTTTGGCTTGAAGTTATTACTTACTGTAATACAGTGAAACAAAGGGATGCAATTCTGGTTGCAGCCTGTAGTGGATCACAATTGAATCAGGCAATATACATGTTTCCAAAAGTTTGGAAGCATATTAAAAATTTATAAGGTCAATAAAAAGTGATTTTTTTTTAATTTTGGGTAATTTTTTAAATTTTAGGTCAATTTTTAATTTTTAGTCCATTTTTTGATTGACAAACCTGGGAAAACATCGGAAAATTTGTACATACTTTGAAACACAAAATACAAGTTATAATTTTAATTAAAAATTATTTTCAAAGTAAATACATGTAGCTGAAAGATGTGCAAATTTAGGGCCTGCTTTTGGTGTCACCATCGCATGCTAGAATCTTACCGATAATTTGCATGCATTTTTTGCATTCTGGCATGATATAGTTGGATAAGTATTTAAAAATATATTTGAAATGTATTTAAATACATTTTCGATGTAATGTATTTAGTATTTAAATACATTTTCAAAATATATAATGTATTTGGTATTTAAATACTTTTTTAAGGAAGTAATGTATTCAGTATTTAATTACATTTAAAGTATTTGTGCCCATCTCTGACTGTGCCCAACCAAATGTTTTTACTTATCGTGTTTGGAATACTGATCATTTGCGCTAAAATTACAGCCATAAAGCAGCAACCACGACCGATATTTGTGTGTTGTCTGTAAATAACACGCGAGTTAAGATTTAAGGTGTAGGATGTAGCGTCATGGCCTCCAACACGAAAGACGTCAGTAGTATAGTTGCGAAATGTATGAGCGCAAGTTGCAATTGCAATGTTACGTAATGTTGCAAGAGTGCCAACCCCACCCAACCCACTTTTTTGCAAGAATGCCAACCCCCCACCCCCTTCGTTGCAAGGCATCTCCACCCCCCTTTGCTGCAAGGCACTCCCCTTTGTTGCCAACCCCAAAATGGGATTGCAAGGGTATGCAACTTGGAGGCAGAGTTATCCCCATGCTGAATCCCTCCGAAATGGGCATACCTAACCTAAGAGGCCTCTTTGGGGGAGAAGGGGACGCCTCACCCCCTAAAGGGGCAGAGAGAAAGAGAGAGATAGGAGGAGAGGACCCAGAGGTCCTTGCTCGGCGATTGCCGAGCTCATATAAGTTCTTCAGCCACCCGCCACCCTCTTATAGGGTCCCAAACAGCCAGTTGGCTGATTTGCCAGATAGCGCCATGTGTTTAACTAATCCTTATATTCATCAGCCAGTTGACTGAGATGTCAGATATCGCCATGTATTTATTTACTCCTTATATTCATCAGCAGTTGGCTGAGTTGCCAGTTTGCGCTATATATTTATTTAAAATATATATTATTCAGCCAGGGTCAGCGGGCGCTACAGCTAGTTGGCTGTTGATTTGCCAGATAGCAATAATCATTTAATTCATATATTAATGATGGCTTAGATTGCTGAGTTGCCAGATAGCATTTTAATTGTTCAGGTATACCTTATTAGGGAGAGTTGCTAAATACCACCATTTATTTTAATTTATATGAGGATAGTTGTCAGGTACCACCATATATATTTTTAGTTACATGAGGATAGTTGTCAGGTACCACCATTTATTTAAATTTTTTATTTATATTATGGATATAATAGTGTTCAAGGCATAAATAAAACACCAATACAACGTTCTGTTTATGAATTAATGGATATTCAATGGGACATATATATATGATCAAATAATAGAACGGAAAATATATAATCATACAAAGCATAGTATTTACAAAATATTAGAAAAGTATTAACAAAATATTAGAAAAATATATAGTTATATTATCATAAGTTATATTACCAAATATTAGTAGAGGAAAAATATATAGTTATATTAATTATATATAATCATATAAAACTTAGTATTAACAAAATATTAGAAAAATATAGTTATATTATCAAAAGTTATAGTATCAAATATTAGTACAGGAAAATATATGCAATTCGTATAATCATATTAGTACAGGAAATATATAATATATATATATATATATATTATCTTTACGGCCTACGGTGCAAAACGCTAAATTCAACGGTGATTGAGGCTATATCAACATCGCCATTACTCTGCACGATGTGGTAAAACCGTCCAAGCATCACCTCACCGTTTAACTGATATGACGATCTATACTCGATATAAATGGCTTTCATATCTTTCAATGCTATTTTGAAAAGTATTAACAAAATATTAGAAAAATATATAGTTATATTATCATAAGTTATATTACCAAATATTAGTAGAGGAAAAATATATAGTTATATTAATTATATATAATCATATAAAACTTAGTATTAACAAAATATTACAAAAATATAGTTATATTATCAAAAGTTATAGTATCAAATATTAGTACAGGAAAATATATGCAATTCGTATAATCATATTAGTACCGGAAATATATATATAATATATATATATATATATATATATATATTATCTTTACGGCCTACGGTGCAAAACGCTAAATTCAACGGTGATTGAGGCTATATCAACATCGCCATTACTCTGCACGATGTGGTAAAACCGTCCAAGCATCACCTCACCGTTTAACTGATATGACGATCTATACTCGATATAAATGGCTTTCATATCTTTCAATGCTATTTTTGTACCTACTTTACACTCGGCAGGCAAGTTGTCTTTAAGCGCAGCTAGAACACATTCAAAAGCACGCATAAAAACGTCATCGTTGACCGTTACAATACGAGTTTATAATCATGCCTTTCCAATCGGGGATTTTTTCTTATCGCCCCGAACTTTTCAATCGTGAACTCTTCTTCCCTCAGCATAACGGTGATTGAAGTATTCTACCAAATCGTAACGACACCTATCCACTATATAGAGGTACAGTTCTTCAGGGTGAACAGTGTGGGGGAGCTCAGCTCTGTACCTCTCAAGTGCTTTGTACCAAAGCTCAGGATATTTCGAAGAATCTAAACCTTTTAAATATGCATCCAGATCTAAACCGTTCTTCCCCTGTTCATTCCTACATTCAACAAATCCGTCGAGCAGAGCGGTGTAAGCGTATTCAAGTACCGTGTCGAAATAAACCATGTCTGTAACACGCGCATCTAATATAGACTTCAGCTTACGGAATCCGACGATCTCAAACATTCTGTCGAGGATGAAACGGTTTCATGTAGGAACAAGAACGTCGTTATCAGCTGTGTTCTTCCACATCAGTCGTATATCAATGCGTAGGTGTTCATTATTTACACTCAATGTACAAACAATGATATATGAAGAGGCATCACTAATCACCTCTCTTATTACACCTACGTCAGCTGGTATTTTATAACGGTCCTCAGCCCACCTCTCAACCACCACGAAGTTTTTATGCATCTCCTCAAGACTTAAATAAATAACGTTACGTTTGCTTGCATGCCTGCAGATCCATTCAAACACACATTTAATGGTGCCGGTTTCTCGCCTGAATACGCGCAATGACTTCGTCACGGAGACGTCGTACGAGGCGTTCAGAATGCTTCTCAAAGGGAGTTCCATCGTATTCGCACGTTCACACGGATCGAGATGACACAACCACTCGGCGCAAACTCTGAGATGACTATGAGCCACAGGAGGCAGGCGGGCAGGATCGGTTCGACGGGCGGGGTGAATCACCCTGATGAAACGTGAATGGGTTTGTTCGAACTCGTATGCTCCGTGAGGAGCGAGTCACACCATAATCTAATGAAACGTGTACGGCACTGACCCAACATGAATCGTTGTATCCCATTATATTGGGCAGGTGTTTTGAGAAATTTTCCGATACAAGAATTAATTTCGGTTTTAATGTTTTATCACTACCACTTCCCCGAATACGCACCAAACACTTTTCTTCAGGGTAAATTTCACGAACTAAATACATTTTATAATGTTTTATCTCTCCTAAACATCTTCACATTGCGGGGCGCTATTAGATGAGAAACATATGTTCATATTTATCCTTTTTGTGTAACAGGCGATACTCATCTCTAAAATCTGTTAATAATTCACACAGCCCATTAGCCGTAACCTCACTACAAACCTCATCATGATATATATTAATGTAGTAGTAAAAATACTTAAGATTGTCCATGATGACAAGATTTACATTTTCAACCGTAGGGTACGAGTAAGCGGTGTGGTGTAACATGATATAATACCTCTTGTCACACCACTCATCCACAAGACTCACTATCCATAGCTGTTGTATATCTTCTGATCGTGTTGCTTCTTCTACCACGCGATGCACGTGAGCCTTTATAAAGCTTAGTTCTATAACATACTTCAGTACACCGTCTGTACAGCGAAATCCTACAATCAACTTGCTAGAATATCCGTAGAGTATTTGAATAGCCTGGCCCTTCGCAGGATTCAATGCAGCCTTAAAAGATGCAAATGAGGCGGGTATAGGAAGTTTTTCAGTATCCACTACATCGACGCAATTGTCAGAATACCACTTCATAAATGCTGAACACGCGATATTAAAGGTGGTCATTTTCTTCTGTGTGAGAGAATACACGTCTGAGCTCAAGGGTATACAGAGGTCAACTGAGTACGGAAGGGTAGAGGTCTGCTCAGGTTGCGGCGTGATTCACGTCGCCGGTCTTACAGTGGGCGGAGCTTAACTTTTACTGTACGCACGCACACAAGCAAAGTAAAACGCTAGGTGAAACATGATTTATTTAATAAACAAAATAACCAAGATGCAAATATTTACAAATACGTGTAATAATTAAGTTAGCAATAGACATATCAAAGATTATGGTATCCAAAGGGTACGGTGTCATAGGTACCAGGCACTTGGTAACGATTCCTATAGGTGTTTCGGCATACCTTTGTACCCCTAAGTTCCTTCACGCCCACCAGCTTCTGCGCCCGAAAATTGTGGGTGCCTACAGTCAGTTGGGGCGAGCGATCACCCTCATCATCCAAGCACACTAACTCCTTCAGCGAATCAAAGTTGACGAGCCCCCGATTCGCTTGGTTAAGCGTGATGCCCTTAGCCTTCACGATATACTTCGTTTCATTCCCTATCCTCACCCGTACCCCATAGGTCTTTGGCCCTGTTGACACAAACGAGTCGGCGTATGCGTTGTCCCCATACTCATCCTTGATCTCGTCAGTTAGCTCACCGAGGAACTCCCCAATAGCAGGCATGTATTCACCCCCTCGCTGTGAATATCACGCTATCTGTATCGGCATACAAACCCTCCGCCCAAGAGAATGCAATAGACCCCAAAGTTTGATGCGCGTAGGCTGTTGTGAAGCTGGCTACAGGAATGTTTGTAACCCGTGAGGTATCTGTGGCCAATTCAGTATTGTTGTACTTTATTATGTAAGTATTACCTACATTCACAATCTCCATGACCTCTTTATCGGGTGCGTTGGCGTAATCCCAGACTTCACTATAACTTTACGCCAAATGAACGTTCCCTTTACCGTATTCTGCGCAAATTTTCCCCAAAGGCTGTTTAGGCACAATTTTGCACTAAAGCGCTTGCCAGGATTCTTTACAATTTGGGTACGATCAAGTTGTATACCTTCGTGGTCACGGTAACGCTGAATATAAGACGTTTTTTCGTCTTCGGTTTCAACCCCTCGCGGATATCCTGACGCCTCAACCTTATCCTTCAAAAATGCGTTTATATATGGTGTGAAAAGGTTGGGTAGCTTCTGAAACCTCCACACCTCATGTATCTTCATTATTCTATACCCATGGCGAACGGCTAGGGCCAGCTCAGGGCTTGTGTATACACCTCTGATCTTACGCTGGTGGGTGTATGGTCACAATCACCATTGTTCTCTTCCGCACACTTCACGCACAGGGGAAACATGAGTTTGTGATCTATAACGACGGGTAAGATCGGCATCCATAAATCGCGAGGGGGAGCACGTCTACGAAAGAAGCCGAAATAGTACGTTCAAATTTCTTGAAAATCGGATGGAGGGTAGGTAGGCCCACTTTTTAGGCGCACCCGGGGTACGGATTGTTCTTCATCACGTAGGGGTATAAAGAACAGAAATCGTAGTAGTGGAGCTTCACACCCTCCGTAGGTGGAAAGTATAGCTTGAAGGGATTTGTACGCCCACCGAACAAGCTATCACCGCATTTGAGAGGATCCAGTACCATTGAACGCTTGATCGTGTTTATTTCTTCACGGTACGCCCCGTCTGTCTCCATCCGTGCATCATATTCATGCTCCCACAAGACTTTGTGAGTGAACTGGGAGCCTATAAGTGATCGCGGGTGCGCGTCCACGCAAGACAGTCGGCAGGAGATCTACCGTGGATATCTCCCGATTCCACACTCAGGACGGGGGCATCCATGCCACCAGCAACCGTTAAAGGAGTACACAGTCTTCACGCCAGTGACACGGTTTTCACTTAGACCATCAACCCAAAAAACACGACCATTAACTTAATGGGTACTTCACCCGTGTTGCGGGCATGCTTTATGTATACACCTGTCTGTTCTGTAGGTGTATGAGCCAGTAAATAGCCTTGTGCCATAACTGCGGGGTTGTTTCTGTGAATAATGGCTAAGGTGGCTTTAGGCATGAAGTTATTCTTGAACACCGTAAAACATAATGAGCGATGGTGGTTGCGACTTGCAGCGGATCGCATTTGAAACGGCATATGTACATCCTTCTAAAGGCCTGGAAACATACTCTAAGCACGCGTACATCATTCACGCAATAACGCTCACATTCATCAGCTATATTATAAGGATTACGTTCATTAAAACTGTGTAGTATCGATCAAAATCTTCACGTTCATCTGTACATACAATCATAGTTAAAGTAATGTTTGGGTGGAGGTAGGCCTACGTAATTTAAAGTTCGCTAGTGAGGAATGTGTAAGGGAAGTATCCTTTTGAAACTTCAGCTGCTACCCCATCACCTTGGGTAGCTTTGCTAATTTACAAGGTGTGAATAATAAAGTGTCTTTAAATTGTACATTACCTCTTATTTGCATCTGTATTAATTTGTTGCCTCTTTTCAATGGATCACCTGTAAATATCTCAGAGGACTCGTGCTCAAGCAGCTCCTTATAAAGGAACTGTGTGTCAAATTTGCCCCGTTATGGGCGAGAATATACACAGTCATTTTTTTGAACTTGTCGCTAACTTGACAATATAGGACACAAATAGTTTCACAGGACTATCGTGGACATTCGTTTTAAAAACGTTTGTCCGTTTACCACATTTGACACACACTCGATCTCCATACACTCATCACAGATAGTCTGGCTCACAAGTAAATGTGGAATACCTCTTTGGTTTCAGCGTTCGTGTATGTTTCTATATCGTAGTATACAGTTATACAAGGGTTTTTTTAGGCTTGGCGTCTTTCATATAACATACATGCTTTACACCATCCGCCTTATATTCTCATGGCATGTAGACAGTGAATTTCGTCACATTTGCTTGAACTATCCTTATCCATCATGTGAAACATACCACATTCACAGATTCTCATTTTCCTGCACGTGCCAATTGATTTATGGAGCTCAAAACAGTATTATTGAAAAATGTGCGTCTACACACATTACAATCCCTCTTCTCAGCTTCAACTACACGGCTTTCACATTTGGGTTTTACACTGCTCACATACCATGTGACATCTTTACAATGTTTCACTATATCATCCGCAAACTCGAGACACCCCTTACACAAATCATGATGTCGTCCATATTTTCGACTTTTATCATAACTCGCGTAAAGGCACCTTATATTACGGATGGGGAGATACGTTGTCCTGACAGTCCTAAAATAAGTAGGGGTCTTGTACGATCTCTCACACAGCTTTTAAAAACATACACAGTTCTACGACGATCATCCAGTCCAAATACAACTATACGAGCATTCATTTCCTGTTCTACCCTTCTCAGCTCTTCAGGACCCATGTTACAGTCAAACTCAAGTTCACAGTCTACAGCTAGTTTACGGGCACGCTCCACGACCGTAGGCAACCAAATTTTTTCCTGTATTTAGTACAGTAAACATACGAGCTAAGACTACTGCTATAAAGCCGCAACCACGATCGACGTTTATATGCCGTCTAAAATAGCCTGAGAATTGAAGTTAAGAGTGTAAGGTGTGGCACTATGGCCCGCAACACGGAATACACGGTCAATATTTACCGTGAAGTTGTCCATATTGAAGGCTATACTACTTTGGGAGGCTGCATTATACGACCTAATATATACTCTACATCTTCAGCCGCCAAACGTCTGAATGGTACTACTACCCAAAACATCTACATCGTTATCATCTGACCGAATCCGAAGGACAGCCTCGTCCTGACTTCACGCTCGTCGCGGTTCTGAAGGGCAAACTCTACAATACGCTTACAACGCGACGTAGTCCGTGTTCAATACCGTTGCTATACATGGATCTAGGATCAACCCTGACTATATACCGATTTCTAGTCAAGGCTGGGGTAGGGGTTGCGGTGCGCACCAACTCGAATGTTATACCATCCTCAACAGAACGGGGAGCAGCTGTGGAGGATGAATAAGGGGTATATTGGCGAAGAAGCTGATGTGGGGTTGGTTGCGTAAGACGTTGAGGGTTGGGGCTCTATTACTGCAGACTCAACAGAACGGGGCAGCTGTGGAGGATGAACAAGGGGTATATTGGCGAAGAAGCTGATGTGGGTTGTTGCGTAAGACGTTGAGGGTTGGGGCTCTACTACTGGTGGTCTAACAACCGGCGCTTCCTGACGCTTTTATACCTGACGTGGAGGACTCTTCATCATGTCTCCGCTTTGAACGTGCAACAGGTGTCGCTGGTGAGGGTTCATCGGGGTATGGGCTGTAGATGCACGGTCAACGGGTTCATCCGTGATATCGATGATGGGGGCTGTACATCGTCGTCATTCACGGTTCTGTGGAAGAAGAAAACAAAATATAAGGAGCAGAACTCGTTATTTGTAATATTTGTAAATGACCCACTTAGGGGTTGACGTGTTAGAAATGGAATCTGTAGAAAAATTCAGATTCACGAGCCCATCCACATGTATTATATCTGGACCGACAGGTTGTGGTAAAACGGTGTTTATGCTTAATATCATTAAAGAAAAGGGGGAAATGTTCTCAAAATTTGTGCATAAAGTTATATGGTGCTATTCGACATACCAATCAGTGTTCAACGAGTACCAAGATGATGTTTTGTTCCACAAGGGGGTCTATGACGTTAATTCGTTAAAGGGAAATGAACATACAGTCATCGTAATTGACGACCTCATGTTGGAGATGGATAAAACGTTTGCCGAGACATTTACAGTATTCTCCCACCACCTTAACATAAGCGTGTTCTTCATCAATCAGAATCTATTTTTCAAAAATAGATACATGCGCGATGTGTCGTTAAATACGCAATATCTAGTCTTATTCGCGCAACGTAGAGATGTGTCACAAATTGGGGTATTAGCCAGTCAAATGTTCCCGAATCAGCGTAAGGAGTTTTTGGAGGTTTATAAAGAGGTCACAAAGCAACGTTATGGATATTTGCTTTGTGACCTTCACCCGCGAAACACGTTTAGGGTGCTTCTAAGAACGAATATATTTCCAAACGAACCTGAAACCGTGTATATTCCAGAATGACGAATAGGCTAAAGAAATACCGCGAATTAATAAAAATCTATCAACGACTGCCTCGAGCATTGCAGCAGATGTTTGTTAAAAATATCGACTCTGACTTTTTAAAATGCATCTGTGAAATCTGCCTTAATGTTATAAAATGTAATGTTCCAATGAAATCCTCTCAGAAGGCTCGCTTACGTCGTTACAAGAACATAATACGGACGCTCGCCCATAAAAGTCAGACTGTGGGTAAGAAAAAGCGTATTATTGTACAAAGAGGCGGTTCGTTCCTCCCATCTTATTTTCAATTTTGGGCCTTTACTGACTAGATTAATATAATGAAGAAGGTGGTTGTGATCCCGCACGAGGTGTATGCTTCATTACAAAGGAGTCCAGATGCGGTTCTAGAGCCCCGTAAAAGTAGACTTAAAAGAATGGAAAGTGAGTTGCTAACCCTATTAAACAGTGAAAAGGCACCTGATGAGAAAAGGATCTTGTACCAAGAGGCTTTGCAGAAATTTCTTCATGAGTACGAAGATTATAAGCATCCTACAGAGCTCCGTGAGGCACAGCTCGAGTAGCGCTGAGCATAGCGACACAGGGCCTGAGCAACCAAAGAGTAGCGGAACACAGCACATCGAACATGTGCTAAAAAACAGCCTCCCCATACATTGAGGAATAAAGGGTAAGTCTTTATAATCTATTGAGTGAGGACCCCATCATACAGTGGACCGATACAGGCGAGGTCATTGTTGATGGAACAAGGGTACAAGGATCCAATATCGTTGATATTGTTCATGATCTGGTGAGAAAGTGGGATAGGCCCTCACCAGGATGGAGATATTAAAGCAAGACTACAACAAATAAATGTCCCCAAAACATTGATAGGTAATCTGAATAGGTTAAAAGACTTGGAACATGCATCGCACGTGTCACAACTGAGTACACCTTCGCCCCCATCAGCTGCAGTGCTCTGAAGAGGAGAAAGAAGAGAGTAGACGGCCAACCTTATCCACGTGCCTCTAAAATACGCAAATGGCTAACGTATTAAGTAAGCACTATTATGACATTTCTAACCCTGCATCCTATGGTGGCGTTAATAGATTGTACAGAGGTACTTATGGTGTAAGGAAAAAAGATGTTGAGAGATTTTTGCGTGCCAGGATGCTTATACACTTCATAAACCGGTGAGAAAAAGGTTTAAAACAGCCAAGACAACAGCCGCATCGATTGACTCTATTTGGCAGGCAGATTTAACAGACATGCAAAGATATTCAGTGTACACACGGCTACCGTACATCCTATTCATAATAGATGTATTCTCTAGATACCTGTGGCTAATTCCCCTGAAAAATAAATCGCCTGAAACAGTTGCTAAAGCGGCCAAAACGCTGATGTTGAAAGAAAACCGGATTCCTGGCTATTTTTGTACGGATATGGGAAAGAATTTATAGGACGAGCTTTTCAGAACATGCTGTCAGAGTTTATCAGCTATTACACATCCAATTCTATACATAAGGCTTCTTTAGCTGAAAGAGTTCAACGTACCATAAAGGAACGCATGCACCGATATTTTACACATAAAAACACGTACAGATATATAAACGTTCTCGATTCATTGGCTTCATCCTACAACCGCTCACACCATCGTACGATCGGTACAACGCCTAACGATGTTTTAGAAAGAGGCAAGCGCCGAGAAGAGATGGAGTGCGCTACCCCACCACCACACTCTGCGCGTTTCAAAATCAATGACTATGTAAGGCTGTCACGTTCGGGAAATAAATTCGCGAAGGGTTTTGAGCAAGGATGGACACGCGAATTTTTAAAGTTAGAGCTATGATCCTAAATGAGATAATGATGTATTACGTTGAAGATTTGAATGGAGAAGAGATCTCGGGAGCCATTTACCGCGAGGAATTGCAGAAAGTGGCATTTAATTTAGGAAAAAATGTGTTTAAAATTGAGAAAATTTTGGGAAGCAAAGGTACAGGAAAGAAAAAAATGTACCTGGTGAAGTGGCTAGGTTACCCAGAAAGCTTCAATACCTATATAAAAGCTGATGCAATAATGAAGCTTAATCAGTATGCAGCATGACACCCAACCAACACCCTAACAACACACTAGCCAACTTTGTAACAGAACTCCATGGCCCCATTGAACTGGGTCGTGATTCGTATGAGGTGGGGATATGTGAATTTCAGCTGGACACCCTCTTTTTAAATATTGATTATAAAGATTCCGTATTTACCGTTCTTAGAGACATTGATGAGTGTGAAAAAGTCGGGTTAGCTCGGGATGCTACTATACGTATCGCCCGGACACAGGTTGCACAGTTTTTCAGCACAACAGTGACACTAGGGCCGGGGCGTTATGGCTCGGCTGAGGATGTTGTGAGACTTAAACGTAAGTTTTAAAAACTCAAATCTTACGAATGACTTATTATACGAAATCGTAAACAGAGGAAACCATACACATACTCTAGTCCTAAAATCAAAAGTTAACAGAAATCTATAAAGACGGAAGAGTGTTCAAAATTATAACCGATGGGCGTTATCGAGCAGCCTTCCAAAGAGACACCTTTCACGAGGCACCACATGACTTATCCAGCTTAATGTATCACTTGAGGATGGAGAAGCTGGATGTAAGTTCTCAGCCTCCAGACATGTGCTATATTTACAGCAATATAGCGGAACACCAGTTTGTTGGGGATACCCAGGCACGCCTGCTACGCGTCGCTCACATCCCCAACCATAGAGGAAGGAGCTTGAGTATTACATATGACATACCCCATTATGTGAATGTCGCAACTAATCTAATAACTAATATCTCAATATATATAAGAACGATTGAGGGTAAAAATTTCCCATTCGATGACGAGAGCTTAACAGTGAAGCTACACTTTCGACGCACTGAGTTATAATGGCCAGAAAGCCTTTCACGGTATACCGAGGGGTGAGATACCAGCGTGGTAGTGGACTTGGATCCATTTTTTCATCCATACTACGCACCGCTGTCTCACTGTTGAAGAGGGGGGCCAGGTACCTAGGAAGGAAGGCGTTACAAACAGGTTTTAACGCGGCAGAGGACATATTGGGCGGAACTATGCCTAAAGAAGCTCTAAAAAAACATTTAATGCGTACGCGGGATGAAATCATCAAAGACGCAAAGAGAAAAATGCGTGGTGGTGGAAAGAGGAGAACTGTTAGGAAGAAAGGGTTACCAACACGTGGTGGAAAGAAGAAGAGAACTGTTAGGATGAAGGGATTACCATCACGTGTTGGAAAGAAGAAGAAGAGAGCTGTTAGGAAGAAGGGGCTACCAGCGCGTGGCGTTAAACATAAAAGGGCACCAAAACAGAAGTGTTCAAAGCGTATGAGACCTATGGCCGATCATTTTTTTAACTGATATAAAGTGAGGACGCTACTCTCACGATTCATAGATTGATTAATACTCGTCGAGGGAGGTGGCACTATTTCTGACTCACCATGGCACGTTTCATTCACCCGTGTAGTTCACAATGCTGTATATCGGAGCTATCCCTCTTTGAGATGCCTCCAACGCAAGTTTCTATTGAGCACAGTGACTTTATTACAATTAACCCTTTAAACACAATTAGTTCACCCAGTGCAGCTATGGAATTCGTGATACCTAGCTCAGGCCCTTACTTTTTTGATCCGAGCTGTATGCACATGTATACTAAACTTCGCATAGCTCATTCTGACGGAACGGCTTGCGATGATGATTATGTTGCATACCCCGAAACCAACTCTCTGCACTCTACAGAGTCATGCAAGAAGTAAATAGACACCCTTAATTTTATGGTTAAATGTATGCATCCAAAGTTTTTGCCATTATTATGACTAATATTCGTTTCCTACATTTCTATCCTTGAAGAAGGACTTATGCCAATATTCTCAAGTGGTCAAATTGAAAAAGACAGCTGCCTGTTCATGGAAGATGGAGCCCCATGCCACACTGCAAAAAAGACGAAAGAATGGGAGGAGCGAAATGGTATCAAACGACTTCCTTGGCCGAGTCAGTCCCCTGACATGAACCCCATAGAACACGTGTGGCCAATACTAGACAAGACTTTACGTAAAAAGCCCAAAAAACCAGCAACACGATCAGAATTGTTGAATCTTTTAAGCCAAATTGTTACAGCAAAATCTGGGCTGTCTATTTACTTCTTACATGACTCTGTATATTTAGTCAGTATAACGTATATTTAAATCACTAACATCTCGGCAGGCACGGGGTACTTTCACCTACGAGCATATCTGAAAAATGTCCTCAACTTTTCAAAAGAAGCGAAGGACACCTTTTTATCCGCCGATGGGTATTAGCACACTAAAGATGAGGGTAGTATAAAGGATAAATTTAAAAATTCTTAAAAAAAGATATACGAATGTTTTGGACGCCTGCATACAGACTTTACTTTCCAGAAGTTGCTTATGAACGGGGTAGATATGAAATTGAAGCTTACCCGCACGAGCCCTGAGATCTGCATAAATCTGGGGGCTGACCAAGAAGAAGGCGCGAAACCCGTTGTGATACATATCATGGAAACGTATTTGCGTATACGCCGCGTGAAATTAAGCTCCTCGAAGCAAATAGAAATCGAGAAAGATCTCATACATTCCACAGTAAAATATCTCATTAACAGGGTACAGATCAAACTGTGCACGATCCCGGCAGGCCTGGCATCGAATCAGATAGAAAACATTGCTCTTGGAGTCCTGCCTAAAAGGATTTTAATTGGAATGCAAGACCACGCCTCGACAAATGGAAATTATAAAAAGAGTGCCTTAAAATTCGAGAATTTCGGGCTTAAAAATATTACTCTATTCATAAATGGTATCGCCCTGGGTGGAGTGCTTCATATGGATTACTCACCAACTGGGGCATTCCCGGTCTGAGCGAGAGCTTATAGTAGTTTAGCTCATAATACAGGTGCTTGTGATGAGCTCGGTTTCGGGATAATTCAGAAAGAATTTGTGGAACAGTTTAATATTTACTCATTCGACCTTACGCCTGATTTAACTACAGGCGTAAACACGCATTTAAACGCCCAGCAGACTGGGACCGTCTCAGTGAGACTGGAATTTGCTAAAGCTATAGGCACGCCTTTAAATGCACTCGTGTATCTAGAAACACAGGCCCTAATAGAAGTAGATAGATTTAGGAACGTCACGACAGATTTTTAAAATGGATGCAAACACGCTCCAGAGAGTTATGAAAAGTGACTGTTTCGCGTGATCAAAATTTATCGGTGTGTATGCGAAAAATGAAATATTGAAGATGCATAGCACGGGAAACTGGTGCGGGATTATCGTTAACACCGACATTGTTGGGGGTGAGGGGATTCATTGGTTTGCAATCTATTTTAAAACTAAGGAAAGAATGTACCATTTCGATTCACTCGGTTTCCCACTATGGCATGACTCGGCAATTGTACAGTTTATAGCGCGATTACGTGTGCCTAAGATTATTTGGAATCCATATCATTTCCAAGGACTTTATACTGAAACATGTGGATTGTATTGTATTTTGTTTCTCATGCACATGTCACGTGGGAAGGGTTTTATGAACTTTAAAAATTATTCGATTTGTGCGACACAGAGTTGAATGAAAAATGTGTGCAGACAGATAAAAAAGTTCCCATATGTTAGTAACTCCTGTAATGTGTAAGATCTATATTGTGTAAACCTGTATATACATTTATAGCAATTAAGAAATGGGCGCTCACCCTTTTTGTACATGTTTTTCTACTGTTTAATAAAATGAAAATATATTACGTTTTGTTAATATCCTCAAAAAATACTTACATAATCTCCTCGATGACAGTGCACTCGGTTAAACGGTTGTGTGCCAGTACCACGACTTCAGGCTCGCTGTGTGGGGCGGTTACCACTTCATTTATTACCCTTTCCCCAAAAGTGTTTATAATATCGTCTAGCTCCTTATCGCTCCTGTAATTAAAATATATGCATCAAACTGGTTCTTGCTAAAAGTAATGTGTATGGCGGCAAATATATGTGTATATATATGGACCTAGTTTTAGCCGTTTAAGGTGATAATGATTTAATTGTATGCAATGATTAATTGATGCAATGACTGATTGCTTATTAATGAAAGACTATTTGAGTAGGTCCACCATACTATTGGAAGTGACCGAAATGGCAGCGAGGGTCACCAGCTTGGATTACACCCAAGCAAATTAATGTTAAGGTTATGAAAGACACCTTATGGGTTTTGTATATGAAAATAAAGCCGTTATTTATTCACTGTGATATAACAAAGAATTGACAATAATTAATTGGTAGTTTTACATTATGCTTATGACATAGACTTAGCTAATAAGAAGAAATGTTAATAGCTTAATTGACACGTAATAAGTAATGTACTCATTGATGGTATGTAAATGGCATGCGACATGGAACATTGAATGGGCCTAGTAAATGATATAAAGAATGCACGTGCGTTTGGTACATTGAATGGAAACATGACCTGATTAAGTAGGCTAAATGAGTTGCATGGATACAACAAGGAATAATTGATGCGGCCTAATAATAATGGATTGAAATGCTTGACAATGATTACACAAATATCATTTATATATAGACCATTATGTGATGTTAAGTGATTACGTCAAGAGAATATTAGTTAACACATAAATATATGATTGAACATAATAACGGATGATACGCGGAATTACGGTATTGAAATGACACTTGAATTGGAGAACAGGCCTACTGCGTTCTTTCACGAGAGTCAGTTGGAACGCTTAATTACACACTTTGGGAGTATAGCCTACCGTTCGGCGGTAGGCTAATGTAGGCTTCACAAGAGTACTTAGAATAGGAGGTACTTATCTTAGGACGATGTAACCCTGTTGAAGGTGGGTTGAAGACGAACCTATTAACGTAGATTCGAGTTGTCGTTGTCCGTTAAGCCTCTCGAGATGATGGATGTAGGCTTCGTACGGAGGCCTGAGGTGATGTTACTTCTTGAGGTGCAGGCTGGCCTTAAATGATCTTGCAGGCGTAGGCCTGAGGTGCTGAATATATCTCGAGGAATGTAGATAAACTTGAAGGCTTGGTGATAAATCTTAGGCCTTGAAGGAAGTAGCAGGCCTCGCCTCCGGCCGGAGCCGGAAGGCGGTTGAAGAGATGATATCGTACAGAGTAGTCTAACGAAATGGAAGCGCTAACGAAGTGAGAAGGAGTGAGAGTGGGTGCTCGCTTTTATACGTAGTTCCTGTGACGTAGGACTTCGCACCCAATCTTAAGACGCCTTGTGCGCGCGTCCTTTAGTTGAAGAGCTTGCTTTCGCCTTTTGGGAAGGAACAGACGTTTCATTGTTTGACTCTTTGCCCAAGTGTGTTTTTCAAGACTCTTTGACGATATGTCTGTCTATTTGTTGGTCTATTTCTTGTCGATCCGCTACATATATATATATATACATATATGAATCATTAGGCAATGATTAAGCATATTTTTCAAAACATCCTTATTGCACTTTGTTAAAATCCGAGAGATGTAAAAACAATCGGTGCTGGTCTAATGTGCGGTCTACCTAGCAAAGTGAATCTACCTCTAATTTTTGTGCGATCTACCTAAGATAATTAGTTCACAGACCCGGAAGCCAATAAAATAATTACTAAATGTTATGAAAACAAAGAAAAATATAGGATCACCCGAAGATCAGGGTCCCCAGCCTTCTTTAGTTAGCCTTATAAGGCTAACTAATGAAAATATCACTACCTATCCTAACCAATCGTTAGGTCAACTGTACGCCCTTGACGATTGGTTAGGTTAGGTCGTGATATTTTCGTTAGTTAGCCTTATAAAGCTAACTAAAGAAGGCTGGGGACCCTGATCTTCAGGTGATCCAAAATATATTGTTTGCTCCTTTTTTTAATTTTTTGGTTTACCTTTCGATAAAATTTTTAAAATCTTTTAATAAATCTAATAAATAAACAAATATTATATGATGTGATTGTTTTTAAATAAATAAATTTTAATAAATATCTAATAAATAAACAAATGTTATGATGTGATTGTTTTTAAATAAATAAATTTTATGATATGATAGTTTTCATTTTTGAGGTAGACCGCACCTTAGACTGTTCGAACGCCGGTAGACCGCACATTAGACCGTTCAAAACGCCGGTAGACCGCACATTAGACCAGCACCAAACAATCTATATAGTTTCAAAGCACCTACATTATTTCCTCTACAGCCTGACGCTCGCTGTACCGCGCCAATGCCACGACTTCTGTAGCGAGGAGTGGGGTGGGTGGAGAAGCCATCCTTTCGTCAAAAGTGGCAATTACACGGGCTAACTCCGCATCGCTCCTGTAATTAAAACATATCCATGAAATTGTAAGCATAAACAAATATAACGACGGAGTGCTTCCACGATATATATATATATATATACATGTGAGCCATAGACAAAGGTTAAGCATATTTTCAAAACGCATGCAAATCTTAAAAGTTTTGATTATTATTTTTTTTTAAACATTAAAACCGTTATTTCTTGTATTTGAAAAAAAACACCTGCCCACTATAATGGGATACAACGATTCGAACAGCTATATAACTGGTCCAGGCTTTGGGGGACTAAAGGCATCTTTATATTCTCTCCGTAGATTTAAAACTCGTATTACCTCTTACAGTCTCTACCACGACAATATTTGCGACAATACTTGGTTTTCCCCACCCACCCCTTTATGCAATATTGTTCACAACAATATTTCATTATTTTGCGTCCATACTAAATTGAGTTTCAATTTTCGGTTGCAAGTTATTTTTCCATACTAAATTGAGTATCATTGAAAATTTCACTCTCACAATCTTAATGGTCAAGAATATTTTAAAAGTTTTTGATTATTCAATAGAAGTCGGTGCTTGTAAAGTTATCCGGGGAAGACAAAGAGCTAGAGATATGAAAAAAGATCGCTAGTAGAGTTTCCCATGTAGATCCCATTCAGGCAATATTTAAAAAAAAATTCGACTATTGCAATTTTGGTAATTTCCTACTGCAGTAGGAAATTCTTCAGAAAATATTCTTAAAGCTTCACCACACACACCGTGCATGGAACAAGGAACTCTTCTGGGATAATTAATCCACTATAGTCCGAATAAGTAATGCTAAATGACAAATACCATAGTTTTTCTTTTTCATGATGCTAGCCCGACGTGGGCAACAGGTCACTCGCAAAGAGATCCCACAAATATAGCTTCCCTCACCAGCTATCTGAAAAGCAGACAGGATCCAGCTTTGGGACATGGATCTAGGGTTTAAAGCAGCCTAGCCCTGCTACATTTAGAACCTCAATATAAGCAAAAGACTCGCTGTCTTCACGTCAGATTGAATACATCAAAGAAAAAGGGGTAACTATTATATTTTAGCCAAAAACCAAAACTTAAACCTCAACTGGTAGAATTGAGCGTCCACTTTTCAAGGCACATAACATGTCCGTTTCAAGATGGGAATGAACTGAGAATGGTCCCCTGAGTTTTTTATGATACACACAGACCGTGCATGGAACAAGGAACTCTTCTGGGATAATTAAATCCACTATAGTCCGAATAAGTAATGGTAAATGACAAATACCATAGTTTTTTTTTTTTTTTCATGATGCTAGCCCGACGTGGGCAACAGGTCACTCGCAAAGAGATTCCACAAATATAGCTTCCCTCACCAGCTATCTGCAAAGCAGACAGGATCCAGCTTCGGGACATGGATCTAGGGTTTAAAGCAGCCTAGCCCTGCTACATTTAGAACCTCAATATAAGCAAAAGACTCGCTGTCTTCACGTCAGATTGAATACATCAAAGAAAAAGGGGTAACTATTATATTTTAGCCAAAAACCAAAACTTAAACCTCAACTGGTAGAATTGAGCGTCCACTTTTCAAGGCACATAACATGTCCGTTTCAAGATGGGAATGAACTCAGAATGGTCCCCTGAGTTTTTTATGATACACACAGACCGTGCATGGAACAAGGAACACTTCTGGGATAATTAAATCCACTATAGTCCGAATAAGTAATGCTAAATGACAAATACCATAGTTTTTCTTTTTCATGATGCTAGCCCGACGTGGGCAACAGGTCACTCGCAAAGAGATCCCACAAATATAGCTTCCTTCACCAGCTATCTGCAAAGCAGACAGGATCCAGCTTTGGGACATGGATCTAGGGTTTAAAGCAGCCTAGCCCTGCTACATTTAGAACCTCAATATAAGCAAAAGACTCGCTGTCTTCACGTCAGATTGAATACATCAAAGAAAAAGGGGTAACTATTATATTTTAGCCAAAAACCAAAACTTAAACCTCAACTGGTAGAATTGAGCGTCCACTTTTCAAGGCACATAACATGTCCGTTTCAAGATGGGAATGAACTGAGAATGGTCCCCTTAGTTTTTTATGATACACACAGACCGTGCATGGAACAAGGAACTCTTCTGGGATAATTAAATCCACTATAGTCCGAATAAGTAATGGTAAATGACAAATACCATAGTTTTTCTTTTTCATGATGCTAGCCCGACGTGGGCTAGGCTGCTTTAAACCCTAGATCCATGTCCCAAAGCTGGATCCTGTCTGCTTTGCAGATAGCTGGTGAGGGAAGCTATATTTATGGGATCTCTTTGCGAGTGACCTGTTGCCCACGTCGGGCTAGCATCATGAAAAAGAAAAACTATGGTATTTGTCATTTACCATTACTTATTCGGACTATAGTGGATTTAATTATCACAGAAGAGTTCCTTGTTCCATGCACGGTCTGTGTGTATCATATATATATATATATTATATATATATATATATATATATATATATATATATATATATATATATATATAAATGAGGGAATAGACAATAAATAAAAACCTACGATAAGTTAAACATAATATGAAATGTATACAGAAGCAGGACGCGAAACGCGAAACTGCAAAATGTAACCAAAGATGATGTTCATTACATACTCGTTTGAATAAAAACTAAGAGAAACATAGCCTTGAAATATTTAGCATAGATGCATGTCTACATAAGAGTGTAAAAATAAACTCGCTATGTTAATAATTTATTATTTTATGAGCATTTCATTTTTTAAATTGATTTTTGACAACCTACGAAAGAATCAGGCAATATTTAAAAAAATTTCAACAATTGCAATTTTGATAATTTCCTACTGCAGTAGGAAATTATTGAGAAAATATTCTTAAAGCTTCACCACATATATATATATATATATATATATATATATATATATAGATAGAATAGACAATAAATAAAAAACCTACGATAAGTTAAACATAATATGAAATGTATACAGAAGCAAGACGCGAAACGAGGAACAGTACTTACATTTCAGTAAAGGCTTCGTTGATTGGTTCATTGACAGTCTCGCATGCTTCGGCGATACTCTGCGATGAAAATAATTCATTCTGATCTATTGCAGTGAATATTAGCCGTGCGGCCTGGCAGTAATAATCTTCATCAACAATCAATTCAGGGGAAGCGTAGAGGTTCGTCATTGTTGCAGAATTCGACAGCTGGAGAAACTGACTCTATGCGGCGAAATTCCCCATTTATAAGGGGCGAGCGAACAACCCACAAGCGGGGAACCTTAGCTTCCTATTAGGTCGCTGCGAGAATTGGGGCGGGGATTAGGACTTCGGCAAGCATTTTCGATCAAACCGAGAGAGCATGCCCCCTTTTCAAGAACGGTGATTGGGGCTCCACGAAAGGTGGGGGTGGAGTTTAGCTACAGGACTGGCCGAAACCTGACGAAACTCGTATTCGTGCTGTGATTGGCTACTCCCGTCAAATCTGGGTGGGTCATATGGCCCCGCTCGTTGGCGAATTCATGTACGATCTCGTTTTCCTGAAGTTCGACCAATTTTTATTTTAGATTTGAGGTCAAAAACACCTGCAAGGTTCAGTTGTCCTGAAGGTCCTTTGTCTGTTTCGCGGACAATACAACATTTATTTTTCTGCGAAAAGTGGGACTGTGACCTGGGAGAGACTGAACAATGTCTTATGATCTCTTTACAGAATAGGAAAGGAACGTAAAGTTTAATGTCTTCCTACAAATCTACAAATATTAACAAAACATAACAATGGTTTTCCGAAAAACTGAATTGAATTGTTCGGATGGTTAAAAGCCAAATATATATATATATATATATATATATATCAGTGGCGACTCGTGACATTTTTGTTCAGGCATGCAATGTTATGGAATGGAAGAAAAACATCCGCCTAACCCTCTTGCCCAAACTTTGCATATTGTTTACATAGAACTTAGCAAGTTAAAGGTGTTTTACAAACTTTTGGGGACCTCTTTGAAGGAAAGTTCATTTAATGTTAGGCTTAAATATGCGAACAAAAAATTAGACATATTTATATATAGTAGTTACCGAATTGATCTAAAGAAAAAGATACAAATTTAAAATTTACCTTAAATAATTGTGAAGCATTATTTGAATTGAAATTCTGCTCTCCTAGTTTTCCTGCAAATTCTTCGATGACCAAATTGTAAAAGTACTCTCGATTCTCCATAAGCTTCTTGAGGAAATTTTTTTCAATTGAAATTAAGGCAAGATTAGATAGCCTTTCTTCACTTTGGGAACTCCGTAAATAACTTTTAATTCTTTTAAGCGCAGAAAATGATCGCTCAACACTTGCTGTCGATATTGGTATAGTTAGAATCAAATTCGTCAATTTATATATTTCCTTAAGACCTTTGTGCATTTCGCTTTCCAGTAGATATTTTAGGAGCTCAGCAACATTCTTTTTGGCAAAAGATTTGTGCGAATATAAAACACACAATTCAGAACGGAGACGAGGAAACTCAAAAAATGAATTGTAGCTTCTTTTCAAAGATTCAAAAGCTCTCTCTGGGAAAGTAACATCATAGAACTCAAATTTTTTGCAATCTAAAAGCTCAATGAATTCCAATTTTTCCATTGAACTGAAACGCTCTTTCATTTGAAGAAGTATATTATCGAATATTTCATGAAATAGTTGACTATACTTCTCTTGTGGAGAAAGACTCTGTTTCCTTTTACATACAGGTTCACCACATCTTTCTGTTATCAAGTCCCACATATCTGCAAATTTTGTATCCCTTATTTGTTTGATTTTTTTCATAGTGCTTTCAACGGTGATTGAGCTATACACAATATCCATAGATTTTGTTTGCAGCACATTAAATAGATATTCAGTAAAAGGAAAAATTGAAGAAAATACTTCTAATAAAAAATTAAAATCGAAAGTATCGATACCAGTACCGTGCGGATTGCACGCAGCAATCCGCGTGCACTATTTTTTGTTTTTTCATCAAATTTCTTTGGGTTTTCAAGAATGCTTTTTAAAAGATCTATTAAATCTTCTTTATTTTCCTTAACTCTTTCAACTAGACGAGATGAATAGTTCCACCGCGTTGGAGCCAGTTTAGGGAAACGCTTTCCAACAACTTTGTCAAGCATTGAAGTTCGCTTAGTTGAACTGCTGAAAAATGATGACAAACTTCCTAATACTGAAAAAAATTATTACATTCGGAAATTTCAGCGACAGCTTGGGATAAAACAAGGTTAAGTTTATGGGCGTAGCAGTGAAGAAAAATAGCCTCTGGTACAGTTTCTCTAATCTTTGTTTGTACTCCATTAAGATCGCTCCCCATAACAGCAGCACCGTCGTAGGTTTGAGCAACTAATTTTTTCAAACAGCCCAGTTCACCTAGTTGCCTTATAGATAAATCAGAAATCGCTCCTGCACTTCTATCATTGCTGACGTCATTGAATTTTATAAATCGTTCACAAATCTCTCCATGTTTATTACATAACGAACAACAGTAGAGAGTTGAGAAAAACAGCTGACATCAGATGTTTCATCTAATAAAATCGCCACATACATGCAGTCGATAAGCTCACGTTTTATTTGTTCTAACATAACTGCACTAATAGATTGAATTATGTCATTCTGAATAGCAGATGATGTTCCCTTAAAAACAGTCGCAGTTTTTAAATGGTTTTGAAGCTTTCATCGAATTCTCCCATACAAAATACCAATTCAATATAGTTACCCCTATTGTCAGCGTTTTCTTCTTCATTGTGACCGCGAAATGCTAATTCTTGCATACCTAAAAAACATGTTATCCTAATCAAACGTTTCAAAATTTCTCGATTCTTATTAACTTCTTCGTTATGTCTGGAAATGGCAACTGATTTCTGCTTGTCGAGTATTAAATCAATTCTTTCTGACTTTCCAAATGTTTTAAGATCAACAAATGCATTTATGTGAGCAAGAGATTTTTCATGGCGAGAAATTGCAGTATGTAAATTGTTTAAATCGTCGTATCCACGACTAACAGAATTTGAATGCACTATAAAACTGAATGCATGCCGTATTATTTTCATTAATTAAAAAAAAATCAGAACAAAGCTTTTTAATTATTTTTAGTAAAATATTAAGTAAATTTTCTAAGCATATTTTAAAACATATTGCCTTTTGAATTTAGCTATGAGGCTCAAAAAAAATATCTTATGGATAGTGAGAAGTCTCCTTAAAAAATTGCCAAAGGCAAGGCGGTGTAAACAAAATCATGTCTTATTTCACTAGACAATTAAGAACATTTTTCTGTACCCAGACTGAATTAGTGAATGCGTTAGCTACAAGTACTTCGATCTGTGTACAGAAAAATGTTCTTAATTGTCTAATGAAATAAGACATAATTTTGCTTACGCCCAATAGCCAGTACATGCGTGATTGAAGCTTTAGACTATTTTTAGTTTCTGAAAATTATTTTTGTCAATTATAATCCTTACTTAGATCTGAAAAGAGAACATATTTAACACATGCATTGCATGCGTTGCATTCATTAAGAAATCGCCACTGATATATATATATATATATAATGAACAGGAACACCAGAGAAAATACAAACATCCTTCAAGGTTTAATAGTACCAACGTTTCGGAATGCACTAATTCCATCTTCAGGGCTAAACAATAAAATTCCAAATCACATACAAAATTACAAAATACAAATTGCTTAATAACAATTTAAAATAAACTTTAAAAAAAAAAATTATAAAAAGTAGCTAAGAAAATGTAAAACATTAAAACTAAAAGGTAAATAAATGTGAAGTTAAAAAGTTAAAATTATAAAAAGTAAAAGCATTAAAACTGAATGTAAATAAAATAAACTAGTACCTTAACCAAAACATAGCAGATCTATCGATGATTCGTCAGAATTTAGGTCTGGTTTTAGTTTTAAAAAAGAGAGACTCCATAATTTTAAGCTTAAGGTCAGAGCTTCCAGCAGCAAGTACGGTGAAATTAGACTGTGAAATTGGGTGGTTATTGTTGTGCGAGTGATTACGTATGAGAGAATTAGGTGGTTTGCCAAGGGGTAAATTTGTACGGACCGATTTACCGAGATGTTCGTAAATACGAGATTTTAAATGTCTTTTAGTTTTACCTATATATGACCCCATACAGGGTCACACTTGTATTGATAAACTATAGATGACTTAAGAAGTGTAGGAATAACATCCTTGTATTTAAATAAATGGTAAATCGATTTAGACGGGGTGAATATAATTTTTATACACAGTTGTGGTAGAATTCCTTGAGCAATTTTAAAAGTTTATTTCTAATGTTAAAACTTGAGGTTCCCATATAGGGCAAAGTGAAATACAGGATATCTTTGGGGACTGTAATTAAGTTTCTAGTTGTAGGGCTTATTAGTCTATTTAAGGTTCTGCCTATTGTAGTCTCGACCAGTCTAGAAGGGAAATTATTCTTGGCAAGGAGTTTTCGGATGAAATCTAGTTCATCGTGTAGTTTGAAGTAATCTGAACAGATATTGAAAGCTCTATTGGTCAGAGTCGAGATTAAATTTCGTTTGAAACCTAAAGGGATAAAGGAAGAAAAGTTCATAGTAAGATTGGTAAATGTCGGCTTTCGGTAAACGGAAGTTTCAAAAGAGGAATTAGTTTTTATTATCTTAATGTCCAAAAAGGACAGAGAGCTATTAGATTCAACTTCTGAAGTAAATTGAATGTTAGGGTGCTTAGAATTAAGGTAATTACGAACAAAGGGATATGGTCTGGTGATTTAAACAGGAGAAAAGTGTCATCAATATATCTTCTATAAAAACCGGTTTAAAGTTGGAAGGACACTCATTCAACCATTTGACTTCATGATGACACAGAAACGCGTTAGCTAAGTGGGACCAAGAGGCAGACCCATTTGAACACCTTCAGTCTGTTTAAAATATTCACCGTTGAATATAAATATAAGGTCTTCCACGGAAAATTTTAATATTCTTTCATTTGGCCTCTATTAAAACCCTGCACAGTATCAGTATTATTAAAAAGATTATCAATACATATATCAATAGTTTCTGCAACAGGCACATTGGTAAATAAAGATTTTACATCGAAGCTAGCCATTGTGTAAGAATTATTATTTAATGGGTAATTTCTCTAACGAAAGAAAAAGAATCCCGTGCTGTATACAAATTATAAGTTATAGGTGATAGTATGGGAACCAAGAATTTGAAAGGTTATAACTAAAGTTCCTAGAGCCGATAAAATTGGCCTAGCGGACAATTAGGTTTGTGTATTTTAGGGAGTCCATACATAATGCCTGGGCTGGATCCAGAAACAAATAATTTAGTAAAAAACCGTGGCTGAGATTATTATTAGATTTAAGTTTTCTAAGATACCTATTAATTTTATCTTCCTGTTTTAAAATTAAAGCAAAAATGTCACCAGTTACTTTAGTAAATCTAGTTGCATCATTTAAAATATCTAACATTTTATCAACATAAACATTCCTGTCCAAAGAACAACGCCATTGCTTTTGTCTGGTCTTGTCTGGTCTTGTCTGGTCTTGTTTCTGGATCCAGCCCAGGCATTATGTATGGACTCCCTAAAATACACAAACCTAATTGTCCGCTTAGGCCAATTTTATCGGCTCTAGGAACTTTTAGTTATAACCTTTCAAAATTCTTGGTTCCCATACTATCACCTATAACTTATAATTTGTATACAGCACGGGATTCTTTTTCTTTCGTTAGAGAAATTACCTCATTAAATAATAATTCTTACACAATGGCTAGCTTCGATGTAAAATCTTTATTTACCAATGTGCCTGTTGCAGAAACTATTGATATATGTATTGATAATCTTTTTAATAATACTGATACTGTGCAGGGTTTTAATAGAGGCCAAATGAAAGAACTATTAAAATTTTCCGTGGAAGACCTTATATTTATATTCAACGGTGAATATTTTAAACAGACTGAAGGTGTTCAAATGGGTCTGCCTCTTGGTCCCACCTTAGCTAACGCGTTTTCTGTGTCATCATGAAGTCAAATGGTTGAATGAGTGTCCTTCCAACTTTAAACCGGTTTTTTATAGAAGATATATTGATGACACTTTTCTCCTGTTTAAATCACCAGACCATATCCCTTTGTTTCGTATTACCTTAATTCTAAGCACCCTAACATTCAATTTACTTCAGAAGTTGAATCTAATAGCTCTCTGTCCTTTTTGGACATTAAGATAATAAAAACTAATTCCTCTTTTGAAACTTCCGTTTACCGAAAGCCGACATTTACCAATCTTACTATGAACTTTTCTTCCTTTATCCTTTAGGTTTCAAACGAAATTTAATCTCGACTCTGACCAATAGAGCTTTCAATATCTGTTCAGATTACTTCAAACTACACGATGAACTAGATTTCATCCGAAACTCCTTGCCAAGAATAATTTCCCTTCTAGACTGGTCGAGACTACAATAGGCAGAACCTTAAATAGACTAATAAGCCCTACAACTAGAAACTTAATTACAGTCCCCAAAGATATCCTGTATTTCACTTTGCCCTATATGGGAACCTCAAGTTTTAACATTAGAAATAAACTTTTAAAATTGCTCAAGGAATTCTACCCACAACTGTGTATAAAAATTATATTCACCCCGTCTAAATCGATTTACCATTTATTTAAATACAAGGATGTTATTCCTACACTTCTTAAGTCATCTATAGTTTATCAATACAAGTGTGACCACTGTATGGGGTCATATATAGGTAAAACTAAAAGACATTTAAAATCTCGTATTTACGAACATCTCGGTAATCGGTCCGTACAAATTTACCCCTTGGCAAACCACCTAATTCTCTCATACGTAATCACTCGCACAACAATAACCACCCAATTTCACAGTCTAATTTCACCGTACTTGCTGCTGGAAGCTCTGACCTTAAGCTTAAAATTATGGAGTCTCTCTTTATTTATAAACTAAAACCAGACCTAAATTCTGACGAATCATCGATAGATCTGCTATGTTTTGGTTAAGGTACTAGTTTATTTTATTTACATTTCAGTTTTAATGCTTTTACTTTTTATAATTTTAACTTTTAACTTCACATTTATTTACCTTTTAGTTTTAATGTTTTACATTTTCTTAGCTACTTTTTATAATTTTTTTTTTTAAAGTTTATTTTAAATTGTTATTAAGCAATTTGTATTTTGTAATTTTGTATGTGATTTGGAATTTTATTGTTTTAGCCCTGAAGATGGAATTAGTGCATTCCGAAACGTTGGTACTATTAAACCTTGAAGGATGTTTGTATTTTCTCTGGTGTTCCTGTTCATTATTAAACTGCGTTTTCCACGCCACCAATCAATAGCCGATATATATATATATATATGGGAATGAACTCAGAATGGTTCCCTGAGTTTTTTATGATACACACAGACCGTGCATGGAACAAGGAACTCTTCTGGGATAATTAAATCCACTATAGTCCGAATAAGTAATGGTAAATGACAAATACCATAGTTTTTCTTCTTCATGATGCAAGCCCGACGTGGGCAACGGGTCTCTCGTAAAGAGGTCCCATAAATATAGCTTCCCTCACCAGCTATCTGCAAAGCAGACAGGATCCAGCTTTGGGACATGGATCTAGGGTTAAAGCAGCCTAGCCCCATTACATTTACACGTCGGGCTTGCATCATGAAGAAGAAAAACTATGGTATTTGTCATTTACCATTACTTATTCGGACTATAGTGGATTTAATTATCCCAGAAGAGTTCCTTGTTCCGTGCACGGTCTATGTGTATCATAAAAAACTCAGGGAACCATTCTGAGTTCATTCCCATCATGAAACGGACATGTTATGTGCCTTGAAAAGTGGACGCTCAATTCTGCCAGTTGAGGTTTAAGTTTTGGTTTTGGCTAAAAATATAATAGTTACCCCTTTTTCTTTGATTTATTCAATCCGACGTGAATGCAACGAGTCTTTTACTTATATTGAGGTTCTAAATGTAGAGGGGCTAAGCTGCTTTAACCCTAGATCCATGTCCCAAAGCTGGATCCTGTCTGCTTTGCAGATAGCTGGTGAGGGAAGCTATATTTATGGGACCTCTTTACGAGAGACCCGTTGCCCACGTCGGGCTTGCATCATGAAGAAGAAAAACTATGGTATTTGTCATTTACCATTACTTATTCGGACTATAGTGGATTTAATTATCCCAGAAGAGTTCCTTGTTCCATGCACGGTCTGTGTGTATCATATATATATATATAATATATATATATATATATATATATATATGTGTGTATTATTTGACCGTATATATATGCCCCATTGTATATCCATTTCTGCGAAAATAAATTTTAAGACGGGTCACGCTTTAACCTTCCCGAAGAAATATATTTACAAGGTTCCATTTTGATAAACATTTATGTATTGTGTTGTACCAAACGTCATAAAACAATTTTAGAATACTTTTCTTCAAGGACTGCGATAAGTTAATCTGTATATGTGCCACAATATAATATACCTTCCTGACCATAGATTGAACCCGAAAGATACGAGATAAAACGCGTCTTTACCTGTAATTTACAGAATTGAAATTATATATTATATATATATATATATATATTATATATATTATATATATATATATATAAATATAACAGAGTTAACAAAAATATAAGTTACAGTTGTTCAGAATAGGATTTTTTATATATATATATATATTAGTGATGGATCGAATAACCGCAACCGCAACCGCAACCACACTACAACCGCACAAAAATCCACAACCGCAACCGTAACCGCAACCGCCGTTCCATAAGTGCGGTTGCGGTTGTAAAAGCTTAGTTAATTTTAATTTTAGGTTAATTAAATATTTCTTTTTTTAAAAAGAAAATGATGGGTCTCCTTATGCGTGCTTAAACTGCCTGTCATTAAGTTTGACATCAGTTTTTCAATTGAATATAATCCATAACTTTCCAATGGGTGGAGGCTTGGGAAAGTGGTAGGTGGGATGAACAGTGCGATGGGTCTTCGTCCTCATCCTGGTAACACACTTAGTGCAAAATATGGTTTTAATTAATTTGACCTATTCTTTCATAATAGCTATATAAGTTTAGAATATACTTCATTTAAATAGTATTTATTTAGTAAATAGCTTATGTTGAACACAAGTTTTGCAACACACAAATAGCGGTAGCGGTGTATTGCAAAACTTGTGTTCAACATAAGGTATTTACTAAATAAATACTATTTAGTATATATTATGTACCAAGTGTGGCTAAATCGCACTATAGTGGCTAAATCCAGTTAATAATTACGCATTTTTCCTATATGATAACCGCAACCGCGGTTGGAAAAAATTCGACAACCGCAAACAACCGCAACCGCGGTTGTGAAAAACCACCACTCGATCCATCACTAATATATATATATATATATATTGGTAGTGGTAATAATGATAATAATAATAATTATTATTATTTCACGGGATGGGGACCACTGATCTATTGTATTGCCGCACGAATTGCGAATATATTTTCCTGTACTAATATATTGTTAATACTTTTTTTCTTATTGAAGTAACAGTCTTTTATCTAATTCAGATTGAATGTATTTCTTTTAAAATAATTTGTTCTCTTTATTGCCCCGTTTTGAATGATTATATAATTTCAAATCTATTATTTGGCCATATACAGTATATGTGCTCCGTTGTATATCCATTAACTCATAAACAGAATGATGTAACGGCGTTTTATTTGTCCCTTGTACACAATTATATAATTTGTTTGGTTTTCTGAATATTTAATTAATTGCTATTTGTCAAATAGGTGTTCTAAGCCAACTGGGTGATTATTATATGGTTCACCCCGGAGGCACTGGCACTTGGCTGAGGTGCAGGGCTCTCAACAACAGGACCGATCCCCACAGCGGGGTGCGTGCCCGGTTCCTTTTAGTGCACTGTGGCACTGACTGATGATGGTCTGAGACGATGACACCCTGAGGCACTCTGGCTGATGATGCCCTAAGGCACTGGCTGCCAAGCTAACTGGCTGATTAGTGCCTTATAAGAGGGCGGGGGTCGAACAATGGAGTCATATGAGCTTGGCTTCCAGCCAAGCGAACGCCCAACTCTGGGTTTCCTCCTCCTATCTCTCTCTCTCTCTCTCTTCTCTCTGCCCCTTTGGGTGGTGAGGCGTCCCCTTTTTTCCCAAAGAGGCATCTTAGGTTAGGTATGCCCCTTTGGGGTGTGAGGCTGTCCCACTTCTCCTCCAAAGAGGCTTTGCAACAAAGGGGGGCGGGGGGTTGGCAACAAAGGGGGTTGGGGTTGGCACTCTTGTAAAAAAGGGGGTGGGTGGGTGGCACTCTTGCAACATTATGCAACATTACGTAACATTGCAATTGCAACTTTCACTCATACATTGTGCCTCTATACTACTGACATCATCAATACCAATCATGAAATTCGCCAGGTTGAATTTTGAAAACTCTGCATCAATTTCTCAATACGTGAGAAGATGCAGTCAATATCCTCCACAATCAGGCGTCCGTAGCGTATATCGTATTCACTCCGATGTCGATTATTCCACACTTCACTTCAACCGCTTCACAAAGCGTCCCTCTCAACAGTCGCGCCATGATTTGCGTAGGATGGCTATCGGGCGCCTGACCTCTGATCTTTCTGCTATATCTGATTGGGGCAGAGAAAACTTTGCGGCTTTCAGTGCCTCAAAAACTCAGTTCCTCCATCTGTCTACTCGCCACAATCTTCCACACGACTATCCCTTTACCTTCAACAACACAAAACTGTATTCTTCCTTTTCTCGTGATCTCTCCTGGAAAGATCACATATACTCTCTTTTCAAAAGAGCTTCTGAGAAGTTAGGTGCGTTGTACCGCCTCCGCAGTTTCTTCACCCCCACTCTGTTACTGTCTCTGTACAGGGGTCTTGTCCGCCCCTGTATGGAGTATACTTCTCATGTATGGGGTGGCTCAACTCACACAGCCGTACTTGACCCAGTGGAATCAAAGGCTTTTCTGATATCAATTTCCCGCCTCTTACTGATTGTTTTCAATCTATTTATCTTCATGGTAATAATGCTTCAGTGTCTCTTTACTATCGCCATTATAATGGACACTGCTCTTCTGAACTCTCTAACTGCATACCTCCTTCTTTAAGGAGAGCACGTAGCACCAGAGTTTCTACACTTTTCTATTTCTTTTCTGTCCAACTCGCTAACGCAAGGGTTAATCGGCATTTTCACTTTTTCATCTACTCAACTGGTCAACTCCGTAACAATCTTCTTCAATCCATCTTTTCCCTTGTATGTGACCTTCAATCTTTCAAATGCAGTGTCTAGGCATTTCGAAAACACTGGACCTTGATTTTGGCTCTCTTTTTCTACTGTTGGGGGGAGGGGGGAGAAGGCGCTTTTGCGAGTATTCTCCCTTGGTACCCCCTTCCTGCATAAAAAAGTATCAAGAACAGATCGCCAGCCTCACCCGTCCCTTCCGCCCCTCATTACGTGGAAGGGAGTATGCGAAGATGCGTCGAACAGCATTGCGCCTTATTGCGTTGAAGGACGTATGCGATGGTTCACCGAATGAGCATGAGCGATCCGTGGATCAACCCTAACGTTGTACATGTTCATGACCAATAAGGGTGTGTTACTCACATTCTGTAACAGCGTGATTGATACACCCCCGTTTGAAGGATTAATTGTCGTTTTTTCTGTGTGGGATGTACAGTAGATGCGACAGAAGAAGGGTCCTGGGTGTTGCGGAGGATGTGGAAGGTTGAAGTGACACGGATCATTTAAGTTCTCTGATGTATGTGGGTTTGGTAACGAAGGGGTTGGTATTAGTAATGACAATGTGTCCTCAGTGTCGTACGACTTGAATCTTCGGCTGTTTTGAAGGTATACCTGATGTGGAGGACTTTTTCAGAGTCCTTTCCCAACGGTCGGCAAACTCCTGCGGAGGTAGAGGGCTCCTGGCTGGATCTTCGAGTCCGTCTTCCTACATCTGAGACGGAGGGTTCAGGACCGGTCTCACGATCCCACCCACCATCAGCCGAAGAAATTGAAACCTTATGAAGCTCTACAAATTCGTGCTGTTGGGATGTACCATTCTTCATTTTCGAAAAGAAGAACAAGAGAAGATTAGAGGATATAAGGAATAACTTTTAAAAAATCTTTATATTTAGTAAAACATTGCTTAATAGCGGAGAGTTAAACTCTAAATCCTGTCCCAAAGCTGGATCCTATTTGCTTGGCAGATAGCTGGTGAGGGAAGCTATATTTTGGGGCGTCTTTGAGAGTGACCGTTGCCCACGCTGAGCTTCCATCCTGAAAAAGAAAAACTATAGTATTTGTCATTTACCATTATTTATTCTGATTATAGTGGATTTAATTTTCCCAGAGGAGTTACTTGTTATATGCACGGTTTGTGCGTAACATAGAAGTTTCTCAGGGGACTATTCTGAGAGGTAACGTATACATACTCCCCCCCCCCCCCATATATATATATATATATATATATTTAGGATAAAAACGAAGACGTAGAGCAAGAAAGTCATTATATTTGGCTGCAGCCGACGTTTCGGGCAACTCTACCCATTTTCAAGGCCTAATAAAATAAAGGCTAAAATTAATGCATGACAAAAAAAAATAAAAAAATTATACGAATGTCAAAAACAACTAATTCATAGCACAGAATAAAACCACTTAAAGAATAAAATTAAAAGCGTAAAACAAGCATAAGCCAAAAACAAATTAAAAATTATATACAGGACAAATAACACATGATAAAAGTAAAACTTTAAAACTAAAAACATTCAACAAATAGTTAAAAATTAGTTAAAAACTTCACTATATAAAAATTAATGAAAAACGCAAAAGTGCACGAAAACATACCATGCTCACTTGACATCCTCAAACAACTGAGGCGAAAAGAGACAGGGTCAAGGGGAAAACAGAAAAATTTAGTTGGTAGGCATTCTAATTAATATAAAGGGGGTAACAGCTGGAATCAATATTTAAGCTGGAATTCAGAAATTTAATGCACAAAGATTCATAAATACGGAGAGAGGACGGACATTTTAATGATTTAAGATTTTAAAGTTATTAACGGAAATATCACACTTTACACTTAACAGAATGATTTCTAATGGCAGAAACTGTTCCTTTTTAGATAAAACTTTCCCTGTCCTATGGCTAATACCCATATGGGCAAAATCTCGCCTGCAAAGAACGAACTGTGCTGCCAACGTAGTTCCCCTGGGAACCCCAGGCAGGTAAACAAATAAACGACAGAACAGTTCATCGCAGGGGGATTTGTCCTTACAACGGAAAAACATTCAAGGGTGTTATTATTCACAAAAGCAACCTTAAAATCAGTGTGAAAATAAAATTTCCTCACCACACTCAACAATTGCTTTTTCACAACAGTGTTAAATTGGTAAGGTCAGGTAAAACAAGATATTTACAATTCTTAGGAACATCATACGTTGGGATAAGTTTGGGGAATAAACATTATTAAGTAATTTACCAATAATACCTTGTACAAGAACCCGTGGAAACCATTTTTAAGAAAAAATCAGTAAGAAATTCAACTCATTATGAAGCAGAGCAAAGTTTGAGCAAATATTATAAGCTCTATGCACTAAAGTGCGAATCGAACTTAGTTTGTAATTAAAACGCAAAAACTATAAAAATTAAAACCTAAACCCGTAAAATAGGCTTCCGGTATGTAGAAGTTAAAACAGTTGAGCCTGATTTGGAAACCAAACATCAAGGAAAGGAATAGAACCTTGAACTTCCTTTTCCTGCGTAATATATATATTCTTATGAAGTGTGTTCACAAAATTTAAAAACTGAACTGATTGATTATCCGTTTGGAATAAAGCAAACGTGTCATCAACATAACGTCTGTACAAATTCGCTTCAGGTGAGGGGGGCACTCACAGAAGGCCCTTTCCTCAAGATGAGACATGAAAATATTCGCAAAAACGGGACCCAAGGGGCTCCCCATCCCCACTCCATCCAACTGACGGTAAACAACCCCTTGAAAACTAAAAAAGTTATCCTTGACAGCCAAATTCAGAAGCTGCTCAAACTGTGCTCTGCCAAAGCCGTGAAAAAGTGAGTCCGGCTGTGGAAAAGCTTTATTTAAAATAATTGTAAGGTCTCATCCAAGGGGACATTTTGTAAAGAGGGAAGATACATCAAAACTTGTCATAAACAAAGAATTCATATTAAACTTCTTAATTTCCGACACGAAAGAAAAACTATCCTTAACACTGTACAAGTTCACAGTAATGATGATAACAATGGGACAAGAAATTTGGCAAGTTTGTAATTAGCCAAAGGATAAGACGCTAAAATTGGGCGCAATGGAACACCGACTTTATGAACCTTAGGCAGACCATACATAAGGCCCAAATAAGAGCCTGAAACGTACAATTCATCATAAGTGGAGGAATTAATAACACAATCATGTTTGTGCTCTTAAAAGCCAGTTGAAGGCCTTGGTCTCTTTTTGTGATTATGCGTGCATAGTGTCTAATATTCATGTTTCCTCCCTTTCATATGTACGTTCTATTTCCCGATTCATGACCGCAAGCTTTTTAGGTTAAACCTATCTCGCCCTTATTTTCTAGATCCTGGTCAGGTCATTAGGAATTTTCTGACTATACCCTGTCAAAGCGTGAAAGTTTTCTCTTGTCTCTTGGCCTTAAGTTCAAGTTTCCCAACTTGCGTTTAAACCTGCTGACTTTTATTTTTATTTTGAAAGGATAGCCCATGATCTGAAGGTTCTTCCAACCGTTTGATGCTAATGATTTTGGTAAGGTTAGACAACATATTTCCCAATTGTCCCATGAATTGTTTTTTAAAATTAAAGCTTTTAAGTTTTCTACAATTTTTCTGCATAAGGAGGACCGTGAAATTTTAAAAAGCTTGGGTGTAAATGAATCTATTGTTATTACTAAAACAGATAAGGGTAGCGGTGTTGTGGTTATGAATAAACTGATATATTAAAAAAATGCTTGATATTCTTTCTGATTCATTAAAATTTGTTAAGGTAGATGAACAGGTTTCTAAAATTATTCAGCGATTGGAAGACAAGGTTAACCGTGTTTTGCTTAAGCTTAAACATGATTGTGTTATAATTCCTCCACTTATGATGAATTGTACGTTTCAGGCTCTTATTTGGGCCTTATGTATGGTCTGCCTAAGGTTCATAAAGTCGGTGTTCCATTGCGCCCAATTTTAGCGTCTTATCCTTTGGCTAATTACAAACTTGCCAAATTTCTTGTCCCATTGTTATCATCATTTACTGTGAACTTGTACAGTGTTAAGGATAGTTTTTTTTCGTGTCGGAAATTAAGAAGTTTAATATGAATTCTTTGTTATGACAAGTTTTGATTATCTTCCCTCTTTACAAATGTCCCCTTGGATGAGACCATTACAATTATTTTAAATAAAGCTTTTCCACAGCCGGACTCACTTTTTCACGGCTTTGGCAGAGCACAGTTTGAGCAGCTTCTGAATTTGGCTGTCAAGGATAACTTTTTTGTTTTCAAGGGGTTGTTTACCGTCAGTTGGATGGAGTGGGGATGGGGAGCCCCTTGGGTCCCGTTTTTGCGAATATTTTCATGTCTCATCTTGAGGAAAGGGCCTTCTGTGAGTGCCCCCCTCACCTGAAGCCGAATTTGTACAGACGTTATGTTGATGACACGTTTGCTTTATTCCAAACGGATAATCAATCAGTTCAGTTTTTAAATTTTTTGAACACACTTCATAAGAATATTATATTTACGCAGGAAAAGGAAGTTCAAGGTTCTATTCCTTTCTTGATGTTTTGGTTTCCAAATCAGGCTCAACTGTTTTAACTTCTACATACCGGAAGCCTACTTTTTACGGGTTTAGGTTTTAATTTTATAGTTTTTGCGATTTTAATTACAACTAAGTTCGATTCGCACTTTAGTGCATAGAGCTTATAATATTTGCTCAAACTTTGCTCTGCTTCATAATGAGTTTGAATTTCTTACTGATTTTTTCTTTAAAAATGGTTTTCCACGGGTTCTTGTACAAGGTATTATTGGTAAATTACTTAATAATGTTTATTCCCCAAACTTATCCCAACGTATGATGTTCCTAAGAATTGTAAATATCTTGTTTTACCTGACCTCTACCAATTTAACACTGTTGTGAAAAAGCAATTGTTGAGTGTGGTGAGGAAATTTTATTTTCACACTGATTTTAAGGTTGCTTTTGTGAATAATAACACCCTTGAATGTTTTTTCCGTTGTAAGGACAAAATCCCCCCTGCGATGAACTGTTCTGTCGTTTATTTGTTTACCTGCCCTGGGTGTTCCCAGGGGAACTACGTTGGCAGCACAGTTCGTTCTTTGCAGGCGAGATTTTGCTCCCATATGGGTATTAGCCATAGGACAGGGAAAGTTTTATCTAAAAAGGAACAGTCTGCCATTAGAAATCATTCTGTTAGTGTAAAGTTGATATTTCCGTTAATAACTTTAAAATTCTTAAATCATTAAATGTCCGTCCTCTCTCCGTATTTATGAATCTTTGTGCATTAAATTTCTGAATTCCAGCTTAAATATTGATTCCAGCTGTTACCCCCTTTATATTAATTAGAATGCCTACCAACTAAATTTTTCTGTTTTCCCTTGACCTGTCTCCTTTTCGCCTCAGTTGTTTGAGGATGTCAAGTGAGCATGGTATGTTTTCGTGCACTTTTGCGTTTTTTCATTTAACTTTTTATTAGTGAAGTTTTTAACTAATTTTTAACTAATTTGTTTGAATGTTTTTAGTTTTAAAGTTTTACTTTTATCATGTGTTATTTGTCCTGTATATAATTTTTAATTTGTTTTTTGGCTTATGCTTGTTTTACGCTTTTTAATTTTATTCTTTAAGTGGTTTTATTCTGTGCTATGAATTAGTTTGTTTTTGACATTCGTATATTTTTTTATTTTTTTTTGTCATGCATTAATTTTAGCCTTTTATTTTATTAGGCCTTGAAAATGGGTAGAGTTGCCCGAAACGTCGGCTGCAGCCAAATATAATGACTTTCTTGCTCTACGTCTTCGTTTTTTCCTAAATGTAAAATTACGTCTCCTTAGGAGGGATCCTATTTCATATGTATATATATATATATATATATATATATATACATACATATATATATATATATATATATATATATATATATATATATATATATATATATTATTATATTATATATATATACACCTTGGTTTAGATTCCGCCAGAATTGTTCATTGTGACGAAGGTCAAGCTTGCCACTCCACCTTAGACCTACAGTTTAACCTGGAATCCGAACCACGCACCACCAGCAGCTCAGCGTCTTAAGAACTAGGCTACCTTGGTTACCCATTTATCTACCAACCAATTTTTTTTATTGTGTGGAAGGATGAACAGCTGGGTTTTGCTGCGCGCAGCCTCCCGTCACCGGGTTTCAATCATGGGGCCGATGGATTCGTAGTCGGCGACGCTAACCACTACACCAATGAGGCACACACACACATATAATATATATATATATATATGGGTAGTTGATTGGCAAATATAGAAATCAAACGAAATAGTAGTGAGTTATGTCACATTTAATAAATTTCACGTGAAAATTACTTCCCATATAATATATACGATAGGGCGAGTCCAAAAGTATGCGGAAAAATGTTCCTGTGCAAACACGTTGTTTTTTTTCAAAACAAAAGGAGATTAATCATGTCTTCGGAAGTTGATGATGATATCTGACAGGTTATTTCATTAATTCACTTGTCATTGTGTATTGAGGGTGCCTTTAAAAAGAACGTCATTTTTCACCCCATGGAAACCAGCGATTTTGAGTTGAGGGCCATCATCAAATTCTTGTTTAAACTCGAGTGGACAGCTTCGCAAATCAGTGAAGCTTTGCAAAGGGTTTATGGAGATGCTGCCCCAAAGAAAACAGCAGTTTATAAATGGATTAACCGTTTTCGAAATGGTAGAGAAGACCTGCAAGATGATCCAAGGGAGGGAAGACCGTCAACCTCGACAAATGAAGAAATGGTAGCCAAAGTGCAGAAATTCGTGGAAGAAGACCGTAGAGTTACAACTGATCAGGTAGCTACTGCAATGGGCATCTCACATGGCTCGGCATCTTCGATTTTAAGCGAACATCTCGGCCTCAGCAAGCTTTCGGCGCGATGGGTCCCAAAAGCGTTGCGCCCAGACCAGCTGGTTCAAAGAGCTGATCTTTAGATGGCTTCTTTAAACAAGATCGAAGCTAACGAAGACGAATTTATGGATCGACTCATAACCGGCGATGAGACGTGGATCTACCAATACGATCCTGAAAGTAAGGTACAGTCCAAGCAGTGGCTCCCCGCGGATCTTCTGGACCAGTCAAATTCAAATCGGAGAGGTCGGCGGAAAAGGTGATGGCCACAGTTTTTTGGGACTCGAAAGGGTGATTTGGTAGACTATCTTGAAGGACAAAGGACTATCACGGGAGCATACTACGTAGGAGTTTTAACAAAATTGAAAGAAGCATTGGTGAAAAAAACGACCTGGAAAGTTGCACCGAGGGTCCTTTTCATCACGACAACGCTCCAGCGCATTCTTCGAAGGTTGTCAGGGCTGTCCTACGAGAATTTCGATGGGAAATCTTACCACATCCACCCTACAGCCCTGATCTCGCCCCATCTGACTTCTTTTTGTTCCCAAAACTGAAAAACCATCTCAAAGGAGCCCGATTTAGAAGTATGGACGAAGCAAAAATAGCCGTTTCAGATTGGTTCAAAACGAGAGGTGAAGGGTTCTTCAGGGAGGGGTTAAATGGATGGAAACACCGCCTTCAAAAGTGCATGAACTTAGAGGGGAACTATGTTGAAAAATAATTGCTTTACGTTCATATGTTTTCGCTTAATAAAGGATTCTTTGTTTTTTCCGCGTACTTTTTGACTCCCCCGTATATCCCGCAAATGAGGCGGGATGCTGCAGATGAACCGTCGTTCGAACTCACATAAAGCAACACATAAAGTAACATATAGAACGCACTGTATGTTGATCTTATTAGAATATGGTGATAGGTGGAAACTATGCATCTGTACAGCCGCAATCCCAAGATCTAAGAGTGAATACAAAAATAATTTTTATGTTTATTCAGCTGAAATTAAATCTCAGAGAATTATTTAACGAAGAAAAACAAATCTATGCCTAATCGCATATTGGACCTCTAATTAATTTTCATATAATCGCAGAAGGCGACAGCAATAGGCCTGTAGCTATTGCTGGATAGACTATCCCTATGTTTTTGACAAAGGGGATGATATAAACCCTCGTAGTATGGTTATATTTCAGACGATGGAAGTTAGGGTGGTAATGAGGGATGGGGGATGATAGAGGGGAGGGAGTGTAGGGGAGTGGGAGTGCCACTGCCAAGTAGGAGAAGTGCTGAGGGGGGTTGGGGGTGCAACCTGCTCCAATGCTACTATGATTATAGAATATATTAACCTAACCTATCCTAAACTGAAAAAAAAAAATATATATATATATATATATATATGGATGCCGAACGTTTCTGTAGCGACTGCGCCCACAAGCCAAACTGCAACATTTCGCCTCATTTGTAAGATTTGGTGGAGGAAGGAATTGTTTCCGTTTTCCTCCTATTTCTCGTAATTAGCTACGCATGACTGCTCAGGTGCTATGCATAGAAAATACATGCCGTTGAATGATGCCAAGCGCTTCTGCTGATATTAGTAATAAGAAAAATTACATGCCATTAATTGATACCGAGTGCTTTTGTATACCCTTTAACACCGGAAGGAAATGCGTCCCAGAAATCAAGCTGCAACTATCATAGAAATAGCTACAACTAATTCTTTTTAGAAATACACAGAGCCTTAAGATCATTTTCATTATATATATATATATATATATATATATATATATATAGAGAGAGAGAGAGAGAGAGAGAGAGAGAGAAAACTCGGAGCTTTATTGAAAGTTAACATTTGCATATCTCTGGTGACAGCTGTACCGATATACGCATAGTGTCAATCACTCCAATATATATATACACACAGTATGTATATATATATATATATATATATATATAGGCTATTGATTGATGGCGTGGAAAACGCAGTTTAATAAAAAACAGGGACACCAGAGAAAAAATGAATATCCTTCAAGGTTTAATCAGTACCAACGTTTCGGAATGCACTAATTCCATCTTCAGGGCTAAAACAATAAAATGCCAATCCACATACAAAATAAAAATTGCAATTATAAGTTGCTTAATAACTTATAATTCACTGTACAACAGTGAAAAAATAACGGAAATGAGATCGTCATTTTTATGGCTAATTATATGCGTAGATTGCGAAAATAACACTCATTTATTTGTATCACCCACCGATTTTATGAAAATGACCCTATTTCATTGTATCATTTTGAGAACCACTGGTTCTCTGAACGCATCTTTTACATTTTGTTCAGTCATGCATAAATTGCATATGCTGTGGTGCTGGTGTTCGGCTCTGTGTTTCCACTTTGATTTTATGAAAAATTTCTTTCATTAATCATTTAAAACCAAATTGTCAGCCATATTTTATCATAAATCGGTGCTATAAGTGAGTATTATTGAATAACAGCTATGAAATTATGTATATTTCACCGACAACGTCTATACTGTGTGAAATTGCAAATTGATTTATCATTTTCTTATTATACAGGTTTTTATTGATGTTATGCTACAATGCCTAGAGAGTGCAAAAATTCGCCAGACAGTTTTTGTTATATTTGTGGGACATTAACGTTAAAACAATATAAAAGGAAGTTGACTTCTCATGTGAAAAAGCTTTATGAATTATACTTCGCATACAAAGTTGGTGATCAGGACAAGCACTGGGCGCCTCCTATCTGCTGTGTGAGATGTACAAGCTCGTTATCTGCATGGTTCAAAGGCACCGGTCCTGGTCTGGGATTCGGTGTCCCATTGGTATGGAGAGAGCCGCTGGACCACTCAACTGATTGATATTTCTGCTTAACGAACATCACAGGTTTGAATATTTTATTTTTCTGAATATACGTCAAATTTGGTGTTTTTAGCACATTTTAGCATATCCTGCTCTGCATAATGTATTACACAATTATGCTATCTTAAGTAGTCAACAATGTCTATTGTCTCACATTACAGGTTGCAACAGAAAAGGGAAAAAGGCTATAGTCTACCCAAATCTTCGTTCTGCTATGCGTCCTGTGGAACATTCTACAGATATACCCATTCCTCGTCCTCCAGCTGAAATGCCGACCGATAACACAGATTCTGACAAATCGGAATCAGACGGCGAATGCTGTGAAGCTCAAGTCGAGTCCAAGAAAGAACAACATCTCATCACGCAGCCTGAACTCAATGATTTGGTCCGTGATTTAATACTTACCAAGCAACAAAGTGAACTGCTGGCGGCCTCACGTCTACAAGAATGGAATCTGCTGGCAGAAGACGTACGAATTACAACATTCCGAAAGCGCTCCTTGGATTTGCAGGAATATTTCACAATGAAGAACAATCTTTGTTATTGCATTTGTTGGTTTACGTCGTCGTCGTCGTTGGCCTAGGCAAGCTACGGCTTGGGACCGTAGCGCATCTATCCGGTATAGGTTAACCTGGATGATGTAGCCATAAGCACTGCCGCTAGTTAAGTGCCAACCAGTGATTATCTCACTAGCCGTATTGAGTCCGTTAGGCGAAACTACGACAGTACCAAAGGTGGAAAATATAACCTTTGGTTTTCTATTATTTATTTGCAAAATGGACATGGCATTAGATTAAAATAAATATTTGAATATAAATGATTAACTGACAATTGTGATATATAATTAATTATGTTTACATACAATAAAATAATATAGTATACATAAAATTAGTATTAATGTGGTTCACAATTGAATTATAATGGGGTAACTAATTTAAAATGAATTTATACTATTCCGAAATTCAAGACGGTAAAATTAACATTTATCTTGAAACTAAAATAAGAGTATTCACTACACACTCCCCCACCAGAGAGGAAGTTCAAAGAGTTCCGAACGACACAGATTTCCGCTGAACCTTTTTGGTAGCTACTTGTACCTCACTTAAGGTTGATTCCAAAAACGCAGGCTTAAGACGATCGATAGAAACCTTGTCGACCTTGGAACCGCGCTGGATGAGGAATGATTTGCGCGTACGTCGGAGAACTTCATAGGGTCCGTCATATGGACATTGGAGAGGCCGTTTTGGGACAGGTACACGAACGAAAACGTGGGTGCAAGACTGGAGGGCTGGGGAAATAAAGATGTTCTGTTGGCTAGTCAATCGAGGGGGAACAGGCTGAAGGGACTGCATGTGAGAGGAAAGTGTTTGAGCGAATTCCGTAGGATCACATGACTTATCCCCTGCAGTGAAGTAGCCACCTGGTAGCCGCAGTGTTGTTCCATAGACTAGTTCAGCCGCTGTAGTCTTCAGATCACTCTTAAATGCAGAGCGAATACCAAGCAAAACGAGTGGAAGCTTATCCATCCAATGGGAGTCTTCGTGACACATAAGGGATGACTTCAGCTGGCGATGGAAGCGTTCGACGAGGCCGTTAGCTTGCGGATGATACGCACAGGTATGCGCATGTACTGTACCCAACAAGCTGGTAAACTTTTTCCAAAGCGAAGACTCAAATTGGCGACCTTGGTCAGTGATGACTTTTGTCGGCAATCCAAATCTGATACCCATCCATGAAGAAAGGCTCTTGCAACAGTTTCCGCTTGGATATCAGGAAGTGGAATGGCTTCAGGCCATCTGGAAAAGCGGTCGAGACAGGTGAGCAGATAACGTTGGCCTTGAATCACTGGAAGAGGGCCAACAATGTCTACATGAATTACTTCAAATCGCTGGGATGGGGGCGGAAATGCGTCAAAGGGGGACCTGGTGTGCCTTTGGACTTTGGCACGCTGGCAGGCAAGGCACGTTTGGTCCAATGTTTGACATCCTTCCGCATCGAGGGCCAAACAAAGCGAGAGGTAACCAGGTGTTGCGAAGCACGGATACCAGGATGGGAGGGCTTATGAAGATCCGTGAAGACTGCTTGTCTGGACATGGAGGGACATAAGGGCGAATAGCAGCTGTTGATACGTCGCAATAGAGGGGCACAGACAATCCTGGCATACTCATTTTCTTGAGGGAAAGTGAGTGAGTGGAGTCTTCTCTGAGCAGGTCTTGTAGTTCCGTATCCTTATCTTGATCCTGTGCAATAGCATTCCACAGTGTAGAGCTGAGGGTAACAGAAGTAATCTCTATTCTTGAAAGTGCATCCGCTGGAGTGTTCAAGACACCTTTGATGTGGCGATATCTGTGGTAAATTGCGAGATATAATCGAGTTGCCTGATGACTCTGGGAGAGTGGTTACAGCTGTTTTTTATGAAGACAGTGACCAAAGGTTTGTGGTCGGTAAAAACACAAAACTCTCGGCCTTCAAGGAAATGTTGAAAATACTTCACGTTTAAGTAAATAGCAAGAAGTTCACGTCCGAAAGCACTATAACGCGTTTGGGCTGGCTGCAGCTTTTTCGAGTAAAACGCGATGGGTGCTTGTTGACCGTTAATGGTTTGTTCCAACACTCCACCGATCGCAACATCTGATGCATCGACCGTCAGAGTTAGGGGGGCATCACTGATAGGAAATGACAGAGACAATGCACTATTGATAGCATTTTTGGCATTGTCGAACGCCTGTAAACTATCGCTACACCATACCAATTTCGTTACCTTGCGTTTGTGTGTGATCATAGCGTGTAGAGGAGCAAGAACACTGGCACAGTTTTAATGAACTTGTGGTAATAATTTACCAAACCTAGAAACCGACGTAACTCACGCTGATTATTTGGCATAGGGTAATTTTTTATCACTTCACACTTGTCCTGAAGGGGGGTAATTCCGTGCTGCGAAATCGTGTGACCAAGAAATTCCAAGGTTGGCTGTGCAAACACACACTTAGATGCATTAATAGTACACCGTATTGTTCTAAGCGTTGAAAGAGGAGTGAAAGATGTTCCTTATGTTCCTCTTCCGTTGAGCTGGCCACAAGCAAATCATCGATGTAGGCATAAACAAAGTCTAAGCCTCTGGTGACCTCATCTATAAACCTCTGAAAGGTTTGCGCAGCATTCCGTAGCCCGAACGGCATCTTCACAAATTCGAATAACCCAAATGGTGTACAAACTGCAGTCTTGGGAATATCCGAAGGCTCTACGGGAATGTGGTGGAAAGCCTTAACGAGATCTATTTTACTGAAGATAGATTGCCGTGGAGAAGAGAAGTAAAGTCTTGGACATTTGGTACCGGATATCGGTCCGGGATGGTTGTCGAATTTAAAAACCGGTAATCCCCACATGGTCTCCAGTCTCCTGACTTCTTCTGGACCAGGTGTAGGGGAGAGGACCAACTGCTTTTGGAAGGTCTTATTATCCCAAGATCCATCATAAGCTGGAATTCCGATTTGGCAGCTTTCAGTTTGTCCGGGGCAAGACGTCTGGGTTTTGCAAACACAGGGGGACCTTTTGTTGTAATGTGATGGGTAATGGTGTGCTTAATGGTATCACCCATCTGCATCGGTTGAAGAATTCCTGGATATCGTTGGAAAAGGCACTGGTACATGGAATTAGGGGGAACGAGGGAAAGTGCAGAGTTCGAGGCGTCCGGAAGGGCAACCTGTTTGGCAAGAACAGAAAGCAGTGTGGCCTGGTCGCATAAGCGTCGCTTGTCAAGATCCACCAGGAGTTTGAAATGCTGGAGGAAGTCAGCGCCGATTATGGGATGCCGCACTTGAGCACAGATGAAAATCCACTTGAAGGATCGGTGAAGGCCCAAGTTTAGTTCACGCGACTGAGTACCGTACGTGGGTATGCGTGAACCGTTAGCAGCGTATAGAGGCGGAGATTCCGAGTGCGTATGACCAGATTTTGAGGGAATACACTGACTGACGCTCCGGTATCAACCAAGAAATTGACACCAGAGTTCCTGTCCTTTATGAATAACAGGTTGGCAGTGCGAGTACTAGACGCCATTAGGACTCGCTGCTGGGGTTTTCCGACGAAAAATTGCAAGGGAGATGCACTTCCTAGCCTTCTTTCCAAATTTCGAGTGGTAGAAGCAGATCTTCCCGGAACTCGAACGATGCCTCTTCGTAAATCTTGACCGAGAATGGCTTCTTTGCCGTTGATTTTGTAGCAGAGAACAAACGTGGTTGAGTTGTTGACTTAACTCTTCCACTTTCAACTCCAGTTCCGATTGTGTGTTCACGTTGTTGACCGGAGCTGTGTCAATCTCCACTACTTTGTCGGCAGTTTCTGCTAGTTTATCAACTGGAGTAGCAGGATCCATAGTGGCCAAGACACGCTGAGCTGATGGAGGAAGTTTCTGCAAGAACAACTGTCTAAAGATGTCCTTATCGAAGGTTTGTGCGCGTTCGCCTAGAGCGCACTGCATAGCCCTCAGCATTTGAGTGGGCTTACGGTCTCCAAGTTCTTCTTTTGAGATTAACTGATGTAGTTTCTCACGCTCGGAGACAGTGGTGCGGCACAGGATGGCAGACTTCAGATCGTTGTATGGGTCCTCACTCGTGGAAGTACACACGATGACGTCACGGACTTCAGAGATGATGCTCGCTGGTAGAGAGGACAAAACATGATCGTATTTTGTCCTGCTAGCGGTGATCCTTCCCAAGTTGAATTGTGATTCCACTTGGTGGAACCAAATAAATGGATCACCCGGCCAGAAGACGGGGAGCTTTACGCTCAGTGGGAGATGGCACCAGCGTCGTCAGGCATCTTCTCCTATGCTTGCTGACGTACAAGCAAGACGACAAGTTCCCAACGAAGGAGTGGAGGTTGAGACGAGCGCAGGCACAGAGCGCACGGGCAGGGGTGAGGGGCAGAGGGCGCGAGCGACATTACAGTCTGGTCCTAGTCGCTCGGGTGAAGGGGGTGATGGGCACGAACGACATTACAGTCTAGTCCTAGTCGTTCGGGTGAAGGGGGTGATGGGCACGAACGACGTTACAGTCTAATCCTAGTCGTTCGGGTAAAAGGGGTAATCCAGCTCCGGGTCATCAATTGTTGGTTTACGTCGTCGTCGTCGTTGGCCTAGGCAAGCTACGGCTTGGGACCGTAGCGCATCTATCCGGTATAGGTTAACCTGGATGATGTAGCCATAAGCACTGCCGCTAGTTAAGTGCCAACCAGTGATTATCTCACTAGCCGTATTGAGTCCGTTAGGCGAAACTACGACAGTACCAAAGGTGGAAAATATAACCTTTGGTTTTCTATTATTTATTTGCAAAATGGACATGGCTTAGATTAAAATAAATATTTGAATATAAATGATTAACTGACAATTGTGATATATAATTAATTATGTTTACATACAATAAAATAATATAGTATACATAAAATTAGTATTAATGTGGTTCACAATTGAATTATAATGGGGTAACTAATTTAAAATGAATTTATACTATTCCGAAATTCAAGACGGTAAAATTAACATTTATCTTGAAACTAAAATAAGAGTATTCACTACACATTGATATACATGGTCTGTTCGATGCTCTAGGTTTGTGCTATGAGCCGAATCAGTGGAGATTGTTCATTGATGCATCTCTGTACAGTGTTAAGGGTGTACTGCTACACAATGGGAACACAATGCCTTCTGTTCCGATCGCTCATTCAGTCGTCTTGAGAGAAACGTATGACAATATTGCTTTTATTCTGGACTGTATAAAATACAATGAACATGAATGGCTTATCTGCGCAGATTTGAAGGTTACACTACGCACGCTCAGTATGGCCGCCGCGAGACAATTCCTCACCTGGATCTCACAATGTTATTCACGAACCACTAGTACGAAAGGAAAAGGTTATCTTGCTGCCACTTCACATAAAACTAGGGCTGATGAAACAATTTGCAAAGGCGTTGAAACAGGATAAGCCTGCCTTCAAATATCTAAAGGAAAAATTCCCAAAAATAAGTGATGCCAAGATTAAAGAAGGCATATTCGTCGGCCCTTAAATTCGCCAACTCATGCTAGACGAACATTTTGAAGCGGTGATTGATGAAGTTGAGTTGGCAGCCTGGCGTGCATTCAAAAACGTGTGCAGCGGTCTACTAGGAAAGACTAAATACGACACCTATGCTGCACTTGTGGATCAACTTATCAACTCACACCAACGTCTCGGATGTAAGATGTCATTGAAAATTCATTTTTTGCATTCACATCTCTCATTCTTTCCGGAAAACGCATCTGCTGTTAGCGACGAACACGAGGAGAGATTCCACCAGATATAGCCACAATGAAGAGCCGATACAAAGGGAAATGGAGTCCTGCTATGCTAGCCAATTTCTGCTGGAATTTAAAGCGTGACCAACCAGAAGCATCACACAAACGCCAGTATAAATACAAATAATGAGTTGAAAACAGTATAATACGAGAGTTTTATGTTAATTTTGTGCATATATGTTGAAGTATAGCAATAATTAAACTGTTCCATATGATAAAGCCTATCTGTTTATCAATATATTCCTTATTTTTTGATATGAAGATTTTAAGCAGTCATTACAAAAAACGTCACGTGATAGAAAAAAAACTATTTTCAGATTTGGAATCAGCACACTCGAAATATTAAGAATGACCGACTGTTATTCCCGTTTTTTTTCTGAACCGAAAATTTGTTGTTTATTAAGCAACTTATAATTGCAATTTGTATTTTGTATGTGATTTGGCCTTTTATTGTTTTAGACCTGAAGAAGGAATTAGTGTATAACGAAATGTTGGTACTAATTAAACCTATTTTTCATCAGATATAATTATGGATGGGTTAAATAGCTGTTGGAACGCTGATTCCAAACCTGTTTTCGGTTTTCCTCTAGCACATGGGTCGGGGAACTTTTTTGGGTATTACCCAAAAATCTATTTGAGTAAAATGAAATTACCCCCAGACTTCAAAGTAAACAAAAACAAGCCAATTGCTCTTAAAATTGTTGCAATGGTATACAAAAAATTCAAATTAAAAAAATGTTTATTGGATCCATTATTATGGAGAAATAAAAAAAAGCCACACATGCTGGCATAAGAATAGCGCACAAACAAAATTAGTAAAAAGGATTGAAGAACTGAAGAATTTCATTCAAAACATCACTTCAGGTTTTGGAAAAATTATGCTGTTTCATTTTTGATACAACATCAAAATCAGGACGTAAATTCGTAATATTCTAAAATTTAGAATAACGCCACATTTATGTAACAAAATAAAATAAAAATATACGAAAAAAATATCAGCACAAAGTGTCAAGCACTAAAAGCACCTCTTCGTTTCATGATACCATACACACGACTGAGGCTCTGAGGGAAGTGTCTCTCATACCGCACGCATTACCCCCAAAATTTTTAAATTTACCCCATTTGGGGTAATTTACCCCTGTTCCCCGACCACTGCTCTAGCACATCTAGTTTTTGAGATGAGACCGATCATAATATATATAATAAATATAATATATATATAATATATATAATATGCATATAACTATATATAATATATATAATATGCTATACATATAACTATGTATTATATATATATATATATATATATATATATATATATATATATATATGTATAGAAACGACGTAAGTATAGAGGAGTGTTCTGCACACGAGGAAGAGAAATAACGAACAAATGCCACCCTTTTTCTTAGCTAAATAATAAGCCATGGGCTGAAATGCCTTTTGAGCCCTAAGTTTGAACTTCCTGCATTTCACATAATCAGATTTTTCCAGTTTGAACCTCCCCTCCTTGTATAAAACTGCTTTTAAACGCCCTTCTATAAAACCGATGGTTAACGCAGTTTCGAGAATGGCGTCTGACAGTGATGTGCGTCGTAAACTGAGAGCTCTTATCGAGTTCTTAACCGCAGAGAAGGAAACAGTTGGAAATATTCACAAACGTCTACAAAACGTTTACGGATATGCTGTTGTTGAGCTAAGCACAGTTGAAGGCTCGTCTAAACGTGTGAGATCATCGGAGAGAGGGAGAGCCAGCCTCGATGATGAGCCACGCAGCGGTCGCCAGCATCGGCTATGACATCTCACACTGTGCAACGTGCTAACAGCATCATTCGATCAAATCACTGGAGTTAGGAATTAGTGAAGGAAGTGTGAATACGATAATTCAGCAACTGGGATGCTCAAAAGTGTGTTCACGGTTTGTTTCTCGCCAATTGACTGAAGCTCACAAAGCCCAAAGAAAAGAAATTGCTTCTGAGTCGTTGATTCGATACGAGAAAGAAGGGCATGACTTCCTTTCACGAATTGTGACTGGGGATGGGACTTGGGTACACCTCTTTGAACCTGAAACAAAACACCAATCCATGGAGTGGCATCACGCAGACTCCCCACGCAAGAAAAAGTTCAAAATGGCTCCCTCTGCAGGAAAGGTTATGGCCACCATCTTCTGGGACATGAAAGAGGTGATTTTGGTGGACATTATGAAGAAAGGACAATGAACGTATAAAGCGAGTTCGACCGGAGAGAAAACTGGAAGACGTCCTTATTTTGCACAATAACGCAAGACCACATAACAGTTTGCAAACAAGAGAGGCCATCACAAAAATGCCCTTGACTGTGTTACCCTACCCTCCATACAGCCCGGATCTGGCACCTTCAGACTTCCATTTGTTTGGGACAATGAAGGATGCTATTCGTGGAAGAAAGTTTCAGAGTGACGATGAGATTGTTGAGGAGGTTAAGAGGTGGCTCCAGCGGAACCCAGCGGACTTTTACTAACAAGGAATAAATGCCCTTGTTTCGAGGTGGAGGAAAGCCGTAGAAAAGGATGGAGACTATGTGGAAAAATAAAAACTTGAAAAAAGGTATGTAACTACTTGTGTACAAAATTTCTGGAAGTTACAAGGAAACTTGGAAAGAAAAAAAAAAGGTGGGGCAAAATATATTGAGTGGCCCTCGTACAATATGCGTCCTTTATATAATATAATAATATATATAATATGCGTCCTTTTACAGGGTGTTTATAAAGTCCCTATCTATTTCGTTGAATTAACGGTTTTCATTTATTTTTTTGCAGAACCCTATGAAAATGAATGTACAAGAACGGGTGATGGTGGTGACACTTAGGATTAAAGGAAAGAAATGCAAAGAAATTAGTGAGAGGTATGAAAGAACATTTCACAAGCCAGGTCCTACAGACAAGGCAATTCGTGATTTGCTTAATAAATTTAAAAGAACGGGATATGTTCATGATGAGTCAAGATCTGGACGTCCAAGTGTCTCTGAGCATGCTGTAAATGCGGTACGTAATGTTATCGATGAACATCCAAGCATGTCAATTCGCACCACATCAAGTAGACTCGGGATACCAAAATCAACTGTCCACAAAATTTTGAAATCGACGTTGAAGAAAAGAAGTTATCACATTCAGGTGCTTCATGACTTACATGAAGAGGATTATCCAAAGCGAAGTGTAATGTGTGCCGATCTTGTTGAACACATTCAGAATGAAAATTTAATGGACCACATTCTCTTCGGTGATGAAACAATTTTCCACACGTGTGGAAAGGTTAATCGCCATAACTGCCCTGCCGCATATTGGTTAATGAAAAGCCAGTTGATTTCTATCAATGGGAACGAGATTCTCCTAAAGTTACTGTCTGGTTGGGTATGACCAAATCTAAGATTTCTGGGCCCTTTTTCTTTGCTGAAGCTACAGTTACAGGGCTTATTTATCTGGACATGCTTCAGAAATTCCTGGAAACCCAGCTTCATTCAGATGGCACTTTAAACACCGTCGTCTTTCAACAAGATGAAGCACCTTGTCATTACGCAAACATTGTTCGAGAGTACCTAAATGAACGATTTCCAAATCGGTGGATCGGACGTGGAGGCAACAGGCCCTGGGCGGCTCGATTTCCTGACCTCACGCCATTAGATTTCTTTGCATGGGGCTTTATCAAACCAAACGTCTATCAAACGAGGGTTACAGACCTGCAAGATTTAAGTGCTCGTATCGTAACAGCAGTTACAAAAATAACCCCTGTCATGCTCCAAAATGTGTTCCGCAATGCTGCTGGCAGATTCCAACTCTGTAGAGATACTGATGGTGCTCATGTAAAATCATATGCTTAAGTATTCATTAAATGTATGCCTTCTATTATATTATTATTGATTTTTACCCTTTTTGCTAAGTTTTCAATGAAATAGATAGGGACTTTATAAACACCCTGTACATGTAGCGGAGTATTTTGTCGTTGCAGCTTAGGTGTAGGTTTTTGCTTTACCGTTTCTGTACCCTCATGTGTGGCATTTTGTCGTTTCAACTTACGCTTTCCGCAGGTTGTCTTGTGGTATTTTAGGTGAGAGCAGTTGCTGGCTACAAATTTGCAAACGTTGCACATGTACACCCTTTTATTCTTTGGCGTAACATCACATGTCTAGTTGTGTGTCGTGTGTTGTGTTTTGTTTTGTTTTGTGTCGCCCACTTACACATTTTATATTTTTAGGTGATTTGCATCAACCCACTCATCGATCATCATGCCTCGAAAGTGTAAAAATCATCCCGACAATTTCTGTTACATGTGCGGCTCGTTCGCGACTAAATTACAACAGCGTACAAATCACAACGACGTACAAATCACAACGGCGTATAAATCACAACGGCGTATAAATCACAACGGCGTATAAACTTACTGGTTATACTTCGGCTGTCCACTATTCGACCAAGATAAGGCGTGGGCGCCACATGTTATCTGTACCGCTTGTTCGAATGGATTACGTGATTGGTTGAACCAAACGAAAAAGTCGATGCCGTTCGCTATACCCATGATATGGAGGGAGCCGAGAGACCATCATGGCGATTGTTACTTTTGCAATGTTAACATAACTGGATTCTCCCTGAAGAACAAGCATAACATCGTTTATGCGAACGTAGACTCCGCGATCAGACCGATCCTTCACGGTGACACGATGCCGATTCCGGTACCTCCAGAGCATGGCCTCGATTCTTTAGAAAACGAAAGGGAATCCGACGAAGGTGCGATTGGCGGAGATGCTGGACCTTCGGCCGATCTTGACTACACATCTGATGAAGAGCAATCGGAGCCGGAGAGGCTTACCCAAAATGAGTTGAATGACCTCATTAGAGCCCTAGCCCTCTCCAAAGAGAAATCAGGACTTCTCTCCTCGAGACTCAAGCAGAAACACTTACTTGAGAAGAACGTCCGAGTGTGTCACTATCGAAAATAAACCATTATTTGGCGACATTGTTTACAGTAGACGGTCCGCTCTGCTATTGCCATGATATCAATGAACTTTTCGAGAACTTGTCACAGGTACACACACCATCTGAGTGGCGCCTCTTCATTGATTCCTCACAGCGAAGCTTGAAAGCGGTTCTCCTACATAAGGGAACTTAAAGCCGTCCATCCCGTTCGTCCACTCTGTCCATCTAAACGAGATGTACGATAACATGAATATACTACTCGAAGCAATCCAATACAGCACTCATCAATGGAATATCTGTGGTGATCTCAAAGTCATTGGTATGTTAATGGGCATGCAAGGAGGGTTCACGAAATACTGTTGTTTCCTATCCCTATGGGACATCCGTGCTAACGCGGATCATTACATCCAACGTGACTGGCATCAAAGAAGCACATACGAGCCAGGAACGGGCAGTGTCCAGTGTGTTCCTTTAGTTGATCCAAAGATTTTCCTGCCATTTCTCCACGTTAAGTTCGGCTTAATGAAAATTTTGTGAAAGCGATGGGTAAGGCGAATTCGAGAGGGTTTCGATACCTTGTTGAGAAATTTGCAAACATCAGTGCCGCGAAATTGAAGGAGGGAATCTTTGTGGGGTCCCAAATCAGGGAGGTTCTGCAGGATGAAGGCTTTGAAGAAAGCCTCAATATCTTAGAACTAAAAGCATGGCAGGCTTTCAAATGGATTTGTAGAAACTTCTTGGGTAACCACAAGTCTCCCGCATACAAGATGGAGTTCAGAAACTGCTCGATGCATATCAAGAAATGGGCTGTCGCATGTCCTTGAAAATATATTTTTTATAGTCGCAACCAGATTTCTTTCCCAAAAACCTTGGTGCAGCGAGTGACGAACAGTGGGAACGCTTCCATCAAGACATCCAGTCAATGGAAAATCACTACCAAGGTTTCTGGAACGAAAGTGTGCTGGCAGACTACTGTTGGATGTTGTACCGCGACGATCCGGACAATGTTTACAAAAGAAAATCGTACTCGCAACGTTTTTAGGTTAGTGTACAATTCTTTTTATGACTAAAGTTGTACTTTTACGATAAATTGTGCTGAAATTAACACCAGTCATATTGTACTCGTAACGTTTTTAGGTTGGTGTATATTTCTATTTATAAATAACGTTGTACTTTTACAATAAATTGTGCTGAAATTAACACGAGTCATATTTCGATAACTACGTAGATGTGCTAAAGGAAAACCGAAAACAGAGTTGGAATCAGCGTCCAAATCTGGTTTCTCTTTGATGAAAAAAAAAGTTCGCTTTTGTTGACCAGTGTTATTCGGCAAGAGCCTTGTATTTTCCACATTACGATAACATACATACATACATACATAATATACAACCTTACCTTACAACCTTACAAAGGTTCCACGTGATGATTTTCATTTCGCGAAGGTCAAGCGTGTCGCCCCCCCTCTCGAGTTGGCCTGGTGAAGTAGTGAGTTGGATTCTTGCGCTCTCCACCTCACATAGCCAGGTACGCCCGGCTCATCGGGGATTGTTCTGAGTCAGGCGTCAAGTCTTCTTTTGAAGATTTCCACTGCAACTCCCTTCGTGTTTCTTAGGTCTTTGGGCAACTGATTAAATAGTTTTGGTCCTCTCACTACAAAACTATTTTCTTTCAGGGTTAAGGATGTTCCCTGTCTCGCCTTCAATTCGGGAATACGACACAGTCTACCGTTTCTACCTTCCACCGTTGTTTGGGGAGTTATGGGATTCAGAGTAAGATTAGGGATTAGTTTCTCCATTATTTTCCAAGTGTAAATAATGGTGTATCTCTCTCTTCTCCTTTCCAGTGAATATAGGTCTAGTTCTCGTAACCTTTCCCAGTAATTTAGTTCTTTGCACCCATTGATCTTGGCTGTGAAACTTCTTTGAATCCCCTCCAGCTGTCTAATGTCTTCTTTTTTATATGGGGATGTTAGGACCGAGCAGTATTCCTATTTGGGTATTATCAGAGTTTTCAGTAGAGGAATCATTACATTCCTATCCCTTCGTTTAAAAGTTCTCATTATCTGACCCGTTATTCTCTTTGCTCTGTTTACTGCTATCTTATTTTGTGTTTCAAATTTCGCATCATCTGTCATTACAACCCCTAAATCTTTTGCTCTGGAATTTCTCTGGACTTCCTGTCCATTTGGGGTATAATATTCCATGGACTTTAGGTCTTCTCTTTTTCCGTACCTTAATAGCTGAAATTTCTCGGTGTTAAACTTCATATTGTTGTCTTCCGTCCACTTGTAAATTTTGTTTATGTCGGTTTGTAGAGATCCTATGTCTTCTGGTTTTCGTATTTTTCTACTGATCTTTGTGTCATCCGCAAAGGATGTTACTGTGCTGTCTCTGGTAACGTCCTCATCTATGTCAGTTAGCATGATTATGAAGAGTAGTGGAGCTAATACCGTTCCTTGTGGTACTGAGCTGAGGACCTCTGATTCTGATGAAGATACTCCTTGTACTGTAACGACTTGTCTCCGCTCACTAAGGAAATTATATATCCATTTCCCTACTTTTCCTGTTATTCCCATATATTTCAGTTTATGTATTATGATTCCATGGTCACACTTGTCGAACGCTTTAGCAAAGTCTGTGCATAGTACATCATAGTTTTCATTACTTTCAAGTGAATCAATAATGTTGTTGTAGTGTTCCATTAGTTGTGACAGGCATGATCTGCCTGACCGAAACCCGTGTTGGTTATCACTGATTTTTTTCTGAGTTTCCAAAAGGTCATAGATTTTCTGTCTAACAATTCTTTCAAATATTTTGGTGAGATGAGATGTAAGCGACACTGGCCTATAGTTTTTGGCCTCGGATCGATCTCCTCCTTTATATATTGGGACTATGTTCATGCTCTTCAGGATGCCCGGTATTTCTCCCGTGTTTAATGATCGTCTCCATATCCAGTATAGGGGCTCAGCGATTGCATTCTTGCAGTTTTTGATCAGTGTGGCATTCCATTTATCCGGTCCTGCCGCTGAGTGTGTTTTTAGTTTCCCTATGACTTGTGCAATATCCTCCGTCGTAAAGTCGAAATCCGTTATACTTTCCCCTTGTGGTTCTTCTTCAAAGAACGCGTTTCTATCGCATATCAGTTTGTCAGTTTTTGGGATACTGAAAGATGATTCATACTGAGCTTTTAATATTTCAGATACTTCTGTTAGATCATCAGATAAATCACTGTTCTCATTTTTTAAAGGCCCGATAGTCGCATAGTTTTTCGACTTTCTTTTTGCGAAATTATAGAAGTACTTTGACTAGCCTTTATCGCTTCTATAGCGTCATCTTCTTCTTTTTCTGTATGCTTCTCGATTAGTTCCTGTATGACGACATCGATACTTTGCAGTTTATCATTTAATATTTTTCTGATGTTGTTATCTTTACAATTACTTAATTTTGCAGTCACTCTTTTTCTCTTTCGGAACAATGCCCTCTTTTGTATTTCGAACCTGCTTCTCTTTCCTCTTTGTTGTATCTTTGGGACATGTTTTTCTACAATTTCTAACGTCTTCTCCTCTAACGTCATTAGCATCTCTTCCGTTGTCTTGGCCTCGAAAATGGTTTTCCAATCTATTACTTCCATGCTGGATGTCACATCTTCCCAGTTTATAGCTTTGGAGTGAAAATTAAAAATTTCGAATTTGCTTCTTTCTGTTGTGCGTGTTCTTTCCTTTCCTGTTGCCTTTATATTAGTTGTTATTTCGATGATGTTTTGGTCTGATATCCTAGTTGGGGATATTTCTACATTATCAATTACATTACTGTTGTTTGTGAATACCAAATCTAGGCAGTTGTTTTTTCTTGTGTTTTCTGTTATTTCTTGCGTTAACATAAATTCATCAGCTAAAGCTAGTAGCATTTTTACCTGCTCCTGGTCTTCTCGTGTGCCCCCCTTGTCCTGGTGTATACATATATTTTTTCCTATCCTTTTATATTTCATGAATGGGAAATTAAAATCACCACAGAGAAAAATATTTGGGGTTGGAGAGTGTAGATCGTTTACCAAGTTTCTTACCTCTGTAATGGAATCTGAAAATTTTGAGGTTGGCGTGTTTGGGGGTCTGTACATTACAATTAGTACCGTATTTAATTTTTAAATTTTTGCTGCCACACATTCTACGTAGTTGTTTGAGGTACTTATAGCCATTTCTGCTATGTGCCTTTCGTGTGTGTAAATAGCACATCCTCCTTTACGTCTCACTGTTCTGTCGGCTCGGAGGATGTTATATTTGTCAATTTGTATTTCTTTTTTTTGTCAATACAGGACTCACAATTTTCACAGTTCGCCTGGCAGTCCTTTAGATATATATATATATATATATATATATATATAATATATATTCAGATGAAACCATGGGTCATACAGGTCAAATAACAGTGTTGGAGTCCTCGAGGCCGGCCTCGATGCCGATTTTCCACGGCCTTGGCCTCGCTATGTAATGCCTCGGCCTTGTCCTCGGCCTCGGCCTTGGTCTCGACACCTTCTGGCCTCGAAAAATACGCCGAGGCCGGTCGAGGCCGCCCGTTTTGAATTAATTTTTATATTGGGTATTTTTATTTCAAAAAGAGTGGTGAGAACACCATCTTTCTCTCGCGATCAGACAGGTAGCTATAACTAAGTAATAAGTAACACAATGTCGTTTATGTTAGAATACAAATTTAATAAATTAATTTATAATACAAATAATTAATCAGTGGGGAATGGCGTATTAGGGTGTGTCAATTTGGGGGGTGAAAATTAATTTTTGCCAATTCCTTCACTGAGGGGTTTTAAAAATATGTTTTTGGATGTGAAGAATTCAAATCTGCTATTATTTTTGTGATTGCTCAAAACTTAGCTTGGTAAATCTACGTTTGATTAAAAAGCACATAAATTGCTCTCGGAAAACAACATTTATTAATTTTAGCTTCTCAAAATGTCAGGTAGTGCTATAAAAATTTTAGTTTCTCTGCATAAAACATATCCTAGTAATCATAAAACATATCCTTGTAATCATAAAACAACATTAGAAAGTAATGACATCAGTAAAAAAAAATATTTAAACAAGTTTCATCAAGTCTTGCTTTGATTCGTTCTTGGACATCAGCCGCCGACTTGCTTCTTGGCCTCTGATATAGCCCTCACGTTTCTCATGTGTATACACCCTGCCTGCTGCCTCTGTGACTTGTTTCACACACCTCTCTATTGACTGAGCATGACAGGGCCACTGTGGAACTTGCATAGGCTTGTCAAAGAACTTCTTTACTTCCGCTGTAGTCAGTTTACATGTCAAAGGAGGTTCAAATACCCCGTCAGACCAGTCTGTCAGCTCCAACACGGAAGAAGCACTGGGGTTGATGGAAGGTGTCTTCCTGGGACGTACAGAAAGATCTCCAAGTGTGTCATCATCTCCACCCCTCATGTCAACAATCTTTTGGACACCAGCTCTCCTCTCCTCACTGTCATCTGAGCACAAGAGTGTCTGGATTATCATTCGCTGAATGCATACCATGCTGAGCGCTTGATGGTTGGCAAAACAGCATCCACTACAGCCTTCTTTTGCAGCCTAACTAGCCGCAGCTGAAACAAGATGTGGCGTGGGCTTTCCACCCAAGAGTGTTTTACTTTGATGTTGAACCAACAGGGGTAGTACACACCAACAATGTATTCCACTATCAGTCTTAAGTTGTTGAGGGTTTTGCCTTTAAGGCCATGTTTTGAAACCCATATGCGACAAAGCCTGTTTGCTGTTGTCAACCACCTTAAATGGCTCACTGGACCAATTTCAAGAAGGGCCAGATCTGTGGGAAGTTCTTCTGTCCTTATGACCTGTGTGATCCTATACCCGTACGCTTGATCAGTAGAGAGATCCTTTACGACATTGTCACTCAGTGAAGTAAGAGGCTCTCCAATTGAGAGTTTGGTGAGTGAAGGATCAATTTCAAGTTCGGTTGCAGTGTCTAGCATCTTGCCAATGTTACCTGTCCACTTGTTGTTAGACAAGGTCTTCCCATCCAGTGCTGTGATCAAGTGTCGCAGGGGTAACTCGTTAGTGTGGAGGGCACAAACCAACCAGATCAGCTTACGGCAAAGCTTGACCTCTACCCAATGCATGGAACCACCCTCCCAGCCAGTGTTAACATTTGTAGAATCACCTCCAATGCCTGCAGGCTTTTATCAATGCCCTTCTTCTTCATGAAATCTACAAGATTATTAGCAATAACTTCAGCAGGTTTTTTCTCGTTGAGCTTTTCTCAGGAGTGAAGTGGTAGAGATATCTTCCACCTGGCTCACTGCACACAGAATAATGCTCTTCTTTGATGCTGGAGAACTGACGATCTGAATTGTCTGCTTTCAGCATAACTTTAGTTGTATCTTGACGGCCGTCAAAGAAGATGCAGTCAATTTCACCCTTCTTACAAAGATCATCAAATTCCTGATCCAGGGATCTCATAACTTTTTCTTGGGCCCTCTTGACTTTATTGTGATCAACTACAAGTCTCTTGTCTTCTTCAGTGATCAAGCCAGCATCCATAAAGGCAGCAGTGGTGATGGCCAGGGCCGGATTAACCATTAAGCAAAATAAGCCCGTGCTTAGGGCATCAAGGGAAGGGGGGCACCACAGAAATTTTCAGTGCAAAAAAAAATGTAAAAACAAGATTCAGTCATGCTGAACTTTATAAAATAATTGTAGAAGACAATATTGAGTGTGCCTTCCCAAATGTAGAAATTGCCTTTCGTATATTTTTAACATTAATGGTCACAAATTGCTCAGCTGAGCGTTCATTTTCTCAGTTGAAGTATATTAAAAATACCAACAGAACAACTATGCAACAAGGCAGGCTGGATGCCTTATCTCTACTAAGTATAGAAGCAGATGTGTTACGTAAGATTAGTTTTGAGGATCTGATCAAAGACTTTGCAATTAAAAAAAGTAGGAGACAACTTTTCAAATATAAATGAAGTGGAAGTATACAAAAATAATTATTTTCCATCTCACTGTAAGTTTTGTTTCATTTCAAAAAATAAAATTTTATTTTATGGTTTATTTTTTTTTATATTTTGAATTACATATATATGGGGCACCAAAATCTTTTAAGTGCTTAGGGCCTCTAAAGGTCTTAATCCGGCCCTGGTGATGGCAGCTGTGGCACGCAGGCCAACACCATATCTGATGCTATGCATAGCAACATTAGGTATTTCTAATGTGTTGTACTCTGGCTTTTTATTGGAAGTTGAAGACGTGCTTGGTATTTCTAATGTCACTTCATAACTTCCATCCTTTCCATCTTGAGCATCAGCTATTTGTTCTTCATTTTCATCATCAGAGAAAATTATTTCATTTGACGGCATTGAAACATCCTGCTTACTTGTCTGCTTATATTCAGCAAGCCTTCTTCTTTCGTCTTCTTGCCGCTTCTGCTTTTTGACTTGTCTGTTGTGCTCAGGTTGATCTGGCAAGCCAATCTGATGTGGTCCAATAGAACCAGACTTGTCTCTCTGACCTTTAATGAAAGCAAGTTCCTTCACAGGGATCTTCATCTCCCTAGAGCATGTACAGTTAATGTGAGTTTCGTTTTTGCAACCAGCATCTCCAAGGCAGCCAAATTCAGAGCAGAGAACAATTTTACACTTGCAACTGAGGATGTCAAAAAGCTTGTCAAGTTTTGCAATGAAAGCCTCTTTGACATGTAGCTTTCCTCTCCCAAGAGATATGTTTTTGGCCTGCTCCCAGCTCTCTTGGATCTTGTTTAAGATTGTGACTCGTGAATTTACAACGGGGCTACAAAAGAACTGTTTGCTCGTTCCCACTTTTCAAGCACTTTAGGGTGAATGTCCTTTGCAAGACTGGCTGCTGGGTAGTTTCTCACATCCTCACCACTTTGTTCTCTTAGCAGTAGACCATATTTCAGAACGTCTCGCAGAGTTGGGAGTTCAGAGGGCAACAACTCTCTACCAGTTCCAATTAGGTTGCTCATATGTGTGAATGTCCCCAGTCTTGTCCTCCTTTTAGAAGCCATTGTGGTCAATTCCCACTGGTTAGGATGGTAGCACTGACGGACAAGTAATCTTCAGCACACTGATGAATATGTTTCAACCTGTGAAATAAGCAAAAACAGCAGTGCATTATATATACTGTACAGCATATATAATTATTAATATAATAATTATTATATAATTCCACAAAAAAGTAAAAAAAGTCACTATTTTTATGTAGCTTCTTACCAAGCAAAACTAAATTATATTAAATTAACAAAAATATCTTTAAATTCCCAAGTCATGCTGCAACATTTTAGCACCCCTCATATTTGGAATTTGAAAGTTGAAAAATTCGACACACCCTAATGGCGTATAGGAGCGATGGAGCGATCGCTCCCCCTTGCATGAAACGATAAATATTAATTTAACAGAAAAAAATATTAATTTTAAGATATTAAAATAAATATTCTTAAAATATATTTTAAAAATGGTGCTGGTTAAGTGTGCGGTCTACCTAGCTTCGAGCAGTTTACCACAATTAAGCTGCGGTCTACCATCTGAGTTTTGACAGAATATAAACTAACGAAAATATCACGACTTAACCTAACCAATTATCAAGGGCGTACAGTTGATCTATTATTAATTATAACATTGTTTCTGGAATAGTATTTACTATTTACTAATAGATCAACTGTACGCCCTTGATAATTGGTTAGGTTAAGTCGTGATATTTTCGTTAGTTTTAACGAAAATATTCTAAAAATATTTTTAAAAAATTTGTACAAACTTTTTTTGGTTTCTTTTAATAAATAAAATTTTGTAATTAAATATATTTCTTGAACTAAATTTCTTATATTTTAATTCCTTTCCTTAAATACATTTATAAAAGTGTAATTTAAGATGATGTAGACCGCACACTTAACCAGAACTCAGATGGTAGACCGCACACTTAACCAGAACTCAGATGGTAGACCGCATACTTAACCAGCACCTTAAAAATTCATGTGACATGAAACTTATAGCATAGCTTCAAACAGCGTACCACTGTTTGAATACAAAATAATATTGCAGCCGGATGGAGCGATAAATTTTTTGCTCAAGTAAATATAAATTATATGTTACTGCTGTAATGAAAATATAAGTGGAACAATCGCGAATTTTTTTTATAATAAGTTTATTTTTGCTAATAGTTACTTCAGTAATAATGATATAAGCCATTTATATGTATTTTATTGAAATTATTACTTATTTGTAATTAACTAGAATTGTACGTCTGGCAGAGCCGCATATGTTGTTAATACACGTACTCTTGTCAGTCTTGGGAGCGACAGTTGAATTCGCTCTAGCCTATTGTGAGTCCGTATTGTCGTACAGTGGTACATTATTTTTATAATCAAATACTGACAAATAGTCTTGTTATTTGGAGTGTTATAATTATAATCATAACGTGAGTAATTTATTCAACAATTATTTTTATATTTTATTAAAATATTTTTTTAATACAAATTTATGGCTTCCTTTGGCATACTGTATAAGTACCGTAAGGAATCACCATGTGATTGTTTATATACTAGAATTTTAAAAATTAATCGTACAGTAATAACTGACAACATTGATGCGTGCATAATGTCATTTACTGTCTTTTACAGTTTTACTATTGTCATTTACAGTACTGTGCCGATTCTCATCTCATCTGCGCTTCTAACTTAATAATGTCTGCAAATTCTCGAATCATCCAATTTGGATACTTCGAGCATGAGATATTTGAAGAAAATGGAAAGAAAAAACATAGAGCAAGGTGCAAGTTTTGTAAGGCAAAGTCTCCAAAACTTAGTGAGTTCTACGGTACCACTTCCAATTTTACAAGGCACCTGAAACGTGTGCACAAAGCAGAGTAAGTGCATGTACAAATTGCTATCAGTTTTGAAATCATTGGGTCTGCAATGCCTTAACAAAGTAGAGGTTGAGATTTTTGCTTATTTTGCTTGTTGTTGATATTTGCTTGTTTTGAACTTGAACTTACATTTATGTTCATTCTGCAGGTGGCAAGAATATGCTAAGGGAAAAACAACCATCAACGACAACTCGCAACAGAATCTCAATGCGTTTTTTTCTATGTCTAGTGATGGAGAACCAATGAAATACAAGCAAAATAATCAACGGCAGAGGCTGATCTCTGAGGAAGTAGTGAGGTTCATGGTAGGATGCAGCCTACCACTTTCCATTGTTGAGGACAAGCACTTCCGGAACCTTCTGCAAGTTTTGGATCCAAGGTAAATGAAATGTTTTTTTGCTCCCCTCTATCCTCAAGGGGCATGATTATGCCTTGCTGAACTCCATCTTACAGAGCAGCATAGGCTTGGTGCATTTATTTCATTTAAAAAACTGTTAACGTTTGAATATTTTTTGTTGGAAATTTTAGGTATCAGCCCATGGCAAGGTCAACATTGACAAGTCAGACACTTCCCAAGTTGAGAGCTGAAGGAATCAAGAAGGTCATGGACTTGCTGTCCCACCATAGCAGTATCTCCTTGACGACTGACATATGGACTGATAGGACCATGCGCAGCTACTTGGGTGTAACAGCGCACATCATGGGCACAAACCCTAGAACTAGAAATTATGGGTTGTTGTCTGTTCTCCTGACCTGCCAGCGCTTCCATGGGAAGCACACAGGGGAAAGAATTGCACAAGCATTTGAAAGCATTCTGGAAGATTATAACATAGGAGCAAAGGTTGGTTAAGGCTGTCATTGTTAGGGTTTTAAACTGTCAATGATAAATAGAGATAAATGCACCAGCTATAGCATTAATTTTTTTTGCTATTTCAGGTAGAGTACATAGTCACGGACAATGCTGCAAACATGAAAAAAGCTTTCAAGGTTCAATTTCCAGTAGAGGGTAATGAAGAGACAGCTTTTGAGGAGGACATTGAGGAGGACCAGGAAGTGGAAGATGAGACACTTTGGGAGGAGCTGGACGAAGAAGATGAAGCTCATGTTGACGCTGCATTGAGAACAAGCTCAAGGCAGCGGATATCTTGCTTCGCCCACACACTTCAACTTGTGGTTCGTGACGGGTTAGCAGACATGAAGTGTGTCAGCCGAGCGATCGCCAAAGTTACGAAGATCTCCACTCTCTTATACAAGAGTTCTGTTTTCAAAGAAAGGTGAGTAACGGTTTCAGAGCTGCCAACTACTATGGATTTTCCATATTTTGTTTGGTAAGGTTGGCAGCTCTGCCTTTTCAATTGTCTGGTGTGAGTGTGAATGGAAGACATTAAAATGCCTTTCTTATTTCTAGGTTTGAAGAAAAATTTGGAGATGGCCGAACCATACCTGCAGCAGTGGCTACTCGCTGGAACTCAGTATACCACCAGCTTCGGTCACTGCTGGGGATGGAAGGAATGGACCTCAAGAAATTGGCTGAGGTGTGCGATACCCAAGAGTTTGCTCATGCTCTTCTGATTCGTCACGAGTGGGGGCAGTTAACTGAGCTGTGCAAAATTCTGGAGCCATTCGCCGAAGCCACCAACTTGACTCAGGGTAAGAGTTTTAGTGGCGCAAACATCCCCTGAACAATCAATCAAATTTACAATGTATAAATAACTTTGTCATTTGATTGGTGGTAATTAGTTCAAAATCGTTCATCAATGTAAATTTTGTTTTTGTTTTACAGGGGATCAGAGTGCCACATAAGTCAAGTAGTTCCTGTTGTCCTTGATATAAACAGCCATCTCCGCAAGTGGACTGATAATGCAAGGTTTTGTAAAACCCTGGTCACAGCTCTACACACTTCTTTGAAAAAACGTTTCAGAGGGGTGTTTATCAACTGTGGCATGGACACCGATCCAGGCAGTAGAAGCCATCAAGAGCCATTTATTGAAAAACTTTATCTTGTGGCTGCTGTCCTGGATCCACAGTACATGTTGCACTGGGTTGATGCAGACGTGGTGTCACTGGTGTGCGAAGAAGGTCCGGAGAATGCCCACGAAATTCTGAAGAATACTCTAAAAGGTATGTTGAGTTTATGATCAAGAGTGAAAGAGCAAGGGTTGAGAACAGGATCCAAAAAAATAGTTCAGAACTTGTACAAATGTACAATAATTTGAATAAACTTGCAAATTTAATTTTTCTGGACTGATTTCCTTTGCTTTATATTACAGAGATCGTCATAACAGAAGCGGAAAGGTTCTCATCGAATGACGGCGAAGAAGCTGGAGCCCTCTTTTACCACACCTGCAGCGAAGATGATGAAAGCCCTGCAAAAGTGCCCCGTTTGTTGGCCAAATATAAAAGTATAAGGAGTCGCACAAGGTCAAGGAGTCGGGAAAAGGACTGTGTGCGAGTACAGCTTGAGAAATATCTGAGAGATGAAGAGCGGCATGGGATGGATGCAGTGACATTTTGGAAGGAGAAAAGTGAGGGAAACCTCAAGTACCCTTCACTGTATACCCTTTCAAAAAATATTTTGTGTGTGCCAGCCAGCAGTGCTCCGGTGGAGCGTATTTTTAGCCGAGGAGGGATAATAATGCGACCACATCGGGCGAGGCTGTCTCCTCAGATGTTGGAGACTTATGTTTTTAAAATGTAATGAGCATATTCTTTGAAAAATAAATGTTAGAGTCATGTGTTTGTGTCAAGTCAATTTCGCAACCAAAAAAGTTGCTGCACAACTGCCTGCTTCTGTTTTACATGCTTGTGTGTAATAACTGGCCTCGGCCTTGGCCTCGGCCTCGGACACTGTGGCCTCGACCTTGGGCCGGCCTCGAACACTGCGGCCTCGGCCACGGACACTGCGGCCTCGGCCTTGGTCTCGGCCTCGGAGGTCGTGGCCTTGACTACAACACTGTCAAATAATGACATGTAGTGTGTAAGTGCGATTATATGAAAATTAATTAGAGGTCCAAGATGCGATTAGGCATAGATTTGTTTTTCTTGGTTAAATAATTCTCTGAGATTTAATTTCAGCTGAATAAACATACAAATCATTTTTGTATCTTGGGATTTCGGCTGTACAGATGCATAGTTTCCACCTATCTCCATATTCTAATAAGGTCAACATACAGTGCGTTCTATATGTTACTTTATGTGTTGCTTTATGTGAGTTCGAACGACAGTTCATCTGCAGCATCCCGTCTCATTTGCGGGATACATATATATATATGAAAATTATTTCACGAAAGTAACACGTGAAAAATATTTATGATGAATAAAACCACGAAGGAAAGGAAACACAAAAAGGTGCTCAAGCGCTTTCGTCTAATGACATCCTCAGGAACACTGAAGTACATAAAAGGTTACGGCCTATACTGTATATAGGTTACAGAAAGAAAAAATAAATAAATAAATAAATAACATACATACACACAAACATATATATATATATACATACGTATCTACACACATACACATATATATATATAATATGCAATAAACGGAGAATTAAAAATAAAAATTAAAAATTAGAGGACTAACAAAGAGGCACACAGATTTGTAAGGAAAAATATCGATTTTTAGCAGAAGATCAAATGAATTATAAAAATACAAATTTATACTGGAAATCTGCCCGGTTTTAACACTTTGCCTTTTAGAGTCAAGTTTCGATATATATAAAATAAAATGAAGATTAAAAGTTAATAAAGTAGCCTACAAGTTTACCAAAGATTTAGCGTCCTACCCTTTTTATCTAAATTTGTTTTGAAGGAATTTTAAACAACAGGATCGAGTTGAAAAAGACCTTTGCTTATGTTGAAGTTATTTGAAAGTTGGATAATGGCAGACTCAAGAATATTTCTATTAACAATGTTGCTAGAATGAAATAAAACTGAAGCATTATTCCAATCAATACAGTGGGATAACTCTGACAAATGGACAAAAAGAGCACTGGACAACTGTCCTGTTCTAACGGAATATTGATGCTGTTTTATACGTGTGTGCAAATCCTTTCCCGTCTGACCTATGTAAAAGGAATCACATTGTTTACACCCAATTTTATAGATAATGCCTGAATTATTGGTAGGGCTATTTTTTACTATGATATTTTTCACAATATTGTTATATGAAAATACTACATTAATATCCAAAAGTTTAAGTACATTAGCAATGCCTAAAAAGCCCGAGAAAAATGGAAGTACTAAAATATTTTTTGACAAAGTACGAGTGTTATTATTGACACGATAAAAAGTTCGTTTTGCCTTGTTGAGACAAGATTCCATAAACGCAGATGGGTAACACAGACCACTTCCAATACCGTTGACTTTTTCCAATTCGGCATCGATGTATTCCGGACTGGCGATCCTAAGGGCGCGGAAAAACATTGATGAAAAATGGCCTTCTTAGTGGGGGTGTCATGTCCCGAGTAAAGTGTACGTAGGACAAATTGTTTGTTGTTTTCCGATAGATACTAAACTTAAAACCTGGGCTTTCCCTATGTACACGCACATCCAAAAATAGGATTGAATTGTCTTGTTCCACTTCTAAAGTAAACTTAATGGAGGGGACTTGATCATTTAACTGAAGGAGGAAGTTATCCAGATCACGATTCATGGGCCAGATACACAAAATATCGTCGACGTACCGCAACCAAGGGATGCCAACCCCCAGGATTCTCGGAATGTAAGTAATTTCGAAAAACTCCATATAAATATTGGAGAGGTCGGGCGATAAGGGGTTGCCCATGGCCATCCCAAACACTTGTTGATAATACTCGTTATTGAAAGTGAATTTACAGTCTTTCATGCAAAGCTTAATAAGTTCCAAAACAATGTGTGAAGGTAGTGGCAGGTCATACTTATGTAATTCTTGGGAGAGAAAGTCAAGCATACCATCAATCGGCACTTTTGTAAACAATGAACAAACGTCAAAACTGATCAATCTATCGTTACTTTCAGGATCGAGTTGAAAAAGACCTTTGCTTATGTTGAAGTTATTTGAAAGTTGGATAATGGCAGACTCAAGAATATTTCTATTAACAATGTTGCTTGAATGAAATAAAACTGAAGCATTATTCCAATCAATACAGTGGGATAACTCTGACAAATGGACAAAAAGAGCACTGGACAACTGTCCTGTTCTAACGGAATATTGATGCTGTTTTATACGTGTGTGCAAATCCTTTCCCGTCTGACCTATGTAAAAGGAATCACATTGTTTACACCCAATTTTATAGAAAATGCCTGAATTATTGGTAGGGCTATTTTTTACTATGATATTTTTCACAATATTGTTATATGAAAATACTACATTAATATCCAAAAGTTTAAGTACATTAGCAATGCCTAAAAAGCCCGAGAAAAATGGAAGTACTAAAATATTTTTTGACAAAGTACGAGTGTTATTATTGACACGATAAAAAGTTCGTTTTGCCTTGTTGAGACAAGATTCCATAAACGCAGATGGGTAACACAGACCACTTCCAATACCGTTGACTTTTTCCAATTCGGCATCGATGTATTCCGGACTGGCGATCCTAAGGGCGCGGAAAAACATTGATGAAAAAATGGCCTTCTTAGTGGGGGTGTCATGTCCCGAGTAAAAGTGTACGTAGGACAAATTGTTTGTTGTTTTCCGATAGATACTAAACTTAAAACCTGGGCTTTCCCTATGTACACGCACATCCGAAAATGGGATTGAATTGTCTTGTTCCACTTCTAAAGTAAACTTAATGGAGGGGACTTGATCATTTAACTGAAGGAGGAAGTTATCCAGGTCACGATTCATGGGCCAGATACACAAAATATCGTCGACGTACCGCAACCAAGGGATGCCAACCCACAGGATTCTCGGAATGTAAGTAATTTCGAAAAACTCCATATAAATATTGGAGAGGTCGGGCGATAAGGGGTTGCCCATGGCCATCCCAAACACTTGTTGATAATACTCGTTATTGAAAGTGAATTTACAGTCTTTGATGCAAAGCTTAATAAGTTCCAAAACAATGTGTGAAGGTAGTGGCAGGTCATACTTATGTAATTCTTGGGAGAGAAAGTCAAGCATACCATCAATTGGCACTTTTGTAAACAATGAACAAACGTCAAAACTGATCAATCTATCGTTAGTTTCAGTACGTGCATTATTCAATTTTTCAGTAAGATCCATCGAATTTTTTACATGTGAATCAGAGATAGTTCCGAGAATGGGGGACAAGACTTTGACAAGCCATTTGGAGAGTTTATAAGTAATAGAGCCCACCGAGCTAATAATAGGGCGCATAGGGTTGCCAGGTTTGTGGGTTTTAATAAGACCGTAAAGGTAGGGCAGAGAAGGTAGTGGCAGGTCATACTTATGTAATTCTTGGGAGAGAAAGTCAAGCATATCATCAATCGGCACTTTTGTAAACAATGAACAAACGTCAAAACTGATCAATCTATCGTTAGTTTCAGTACGTGCATTATTCAATTTTTCAGTAAGATCCATGGAATTTTTTACATGTGAATCAGAGATAGTTCCGAGAATGGGGGACAAGACTTTGACAAGCCATTTGGAGAGTTTATAAGTAATAGAGCCCACCGAGCTAATAATAGGGCGCATAGGGTTGCCAGGTTTGTGGGTTTTAATAAGACCGTAAAGGTAGGGCAGAGAAGGTGAAGTGGACATGAAAAGCGGAATTAAGTCCTTATGATCTTTGAGAATGCGTTTCAAGCCACTATTAAATGATTTGATGACGTCATCCTGCGGGTTCTTCCTAAGTTTGCTGTATGTGGCGGGGTCCTGGAGAAGCTCGTTCATTTTCCGATGTAGTCCACTTTGTCCATAATAACTATGGTGTTAGCCTTGTCTGCTTTAGTAATATGGAGCTCCCCATCTTTTTTTAATTGTGAGAGGCCATCGCGAAAACGTTTAGGAAAGTTATCTTCGTAATTACCATTCGCCGCACTATAAACGAGGCCTTTAACTATGTTAAACAAATACTGAGGGAGATTACACTGTTTTTCAAAACACGCGAGACTGTAACAAATTTGTAAAGCCGAAGGTTTTTTAACAATAAAAAAGGACATACCATATCCAAGGGCACTTTTTGCATCGTCACTAATGTTTTTCGAAGAAAGGTTCAAAACACACTTTGAGCTTGCTTTTTTACTCCACTGACTATTTCGAATGAGACTTTTAATTTTCCGATCCAAAATGTTACGAAGTGAAGTAGTTCTCCGACGCAACTCGTTGTAAATTTCATCAAACAAAGGTTGGATCCACGGTTGGGGAATAACGGTTACAAAATTATGTTTGGCGATGTTTAAATTTTTGAAGGCGGACCACTCATTTTGTCTGGTGACTTCAATATGTTTCTTTAAAATTAATCTGCTGAAGTTGTTGAACGGATGGTCGTCAATTTGTCTGAGGCGAATCGGAAGCAGGGATTTGGGAAGAACTTGCTCCTCTAGACAGTTAGTAAGAAATTTTCGTCGGATACGAATTGCATGCCCCTTCATTAATGTAGAAGAAAACACGGACACAAACGGAGACAAGAGAGGGAACAGCAAGCCGAAGGAACGCGTGGTGTTCATTATATGAAAATTATTTCACGAAAGTAACACGTGAAAAATATTTATGATGAATAAAACCACGAAGGAAAGGAAACACAAAAAGGTGCTCAAGCGCTTTCGTCTAATGACATCCTCAGGAACACTGAAGTACATAAAAGGTTACGGCCTATATATAGGTTACAGAAAGAAAAAAAAATAAATAAATAAATAACATACATACACACAAACATATATATATATATATATATATATATATATATATATATATATATATATACATACATATCTACACACATACACATATATATATATATGCAATAAACGGAGAAGTAAAATAAAAAATTAAAAATTAGAGGATTAACAAAGAGGCACACAGATTTGTAAGGAAAAATATCGATTTTTAGCACAAGATCAAATGAATTAAAAATACAAATTTATACTGGAAATCTGCCCGGGTTTTAACACTTTGCCTTTAGAGTCAAGTTTCGATATATATAAAAATAAAATGAAGATTAAAAGTTAATAAAGTAGCTACAAGTTTACCAAAGATTTAGCGTCCTACCCTTTTTATCTAAATTTGTTTTGAAGGAATTCAAAACAACAGGATCGAGTTGAAAAAGACCTTTGCTTATGTTGAAGTTATTTGAAAGTTGGATAATGGCAGACTCAAGAATATTTCTATTAACAATGTTGCTAGAATGAAATAAAACTGAAGCATTATTCCAATCAATACAGTGGGATAACTCTGACAAATGGACAAAAAGAGCACTGGACAACTGTCCTGTTCTAACGGAATATTGATGCTGTTTTATACGTGTGTGCAAATCCTTTCCCGTCTGACCTATGTAAAAGGAATCACATTGTTTACACCCAATTTTATAGATAATGCCTGAATTATTGGTGGGCTATTTTTTACTATGATATTTTTCACAATATTGTTATATGAAAATACTACATTAATATCCAAAAGTTTAAGTACATTAGCAATGCCTAAAAACCCGAGAAAAATGGAAGTACTAAAATATTTTTTGACAAAGTACGAGTGTTATTATTGACAAATGGCAGACTCAAGAATATTTATATTAACAGTGTTGCTAGAATGAAATAAAACTGAAGCATTATTCCAATCAATACAGTGGGATAACTCTGACAAATGGACAAAAAGAGCACTGGACAACTGTCCTGTTCTAACGGAATATTGATGCTGTTTTATACGTGTGTGCAAATCCTTTCCCGTCTGACCTATGTAAAAGGAATCACATTGTTTACACCCAATTTTATAGATAATGCCTGAATTATTGGTAGGGCTATTTTTTACTATGATATTTTTCACAATATTGTTATATGAAAATACTACATTAATATCCAAAAGTTTAAGTACATTAGCAATGCCTAAAAAGCCCGGGAAAAATGGAAGTACTAAAATATTTTTTGACAAAGTACGAGTGTTATTATTGACACGATAGAAAGTTCGTTTTGCCTTGTTGAGACAAGATTCCATAAACGCAGATGGTAACACAGATCACTTCCAATACCGTTGATTTTTTCCAATTCGGCATCGATGTATTCCGGACTGGCGATCCTAAGGGCGCGGAGAAACATTGATGAAAAAATGGCCTTCTTAGTGGGGGTGTCATGTCCCGAGTAAAAGTGTACGTAGGACAAATTGTTTGTTGTTTTCCGATAGATACTAAACTTAAAACCTGGGCTTTCCCTATGTACACGCACATCCAAAAATGGGATTGAATTGTCTTGTTCCACTTCTAAAGTAAACTTAATGGAGGGGACTTGATCATTTAACTGAAGGAGGAAGTTATCCAGGTCACGATTCATGGGCCAGATACACAAAATATCGTCGACGTACCGCAACCAAGGGATGCCAACCCCCAGGATTCTCGGAATGTAAGTAATTTCGAAAAACTCCATATAAATATTGGAGAGGGGGCGATAAGGGGTTGCCCATGGCCATCCCAAACACTTGTTGATAATACTCGTTATTGAAAGTGAATTTACAGTCTTTGATGCAAAGCTTAATAAGTTCCAAAACAATGTGTGAAGGTAGTGGCAGGTCATACTTATGTAATTCTTGGGAGAGAAAGTCAAGCATATCATCAATCGGCACTTTTGTAAACAATGAACAAACGTCAAAACTGATCAATCTATCGTTAGTTTCAGTACGTGCATTATTCAATTTTTCAGTAAGATCCATGGAATTTTTTACATGTGAATCAGAGATAGTTCCGAGAATGGGGGACAAGACTTTGACAAGCCATTTGGAGAGTTTATAAGTAATAGAGCCCACCGAGCTAATAATAGGGCGCATAGGGTTGCCAGGTTTGTGGGTTTTAATAAGACCGTAAAGGTAGGGCAGAGAAGGTGAAGTGGACATGAAAAGCGGAATTAAGTCCTTATGATCTTTGAGAATGCGTTTCAAGCCACTATTAAATGATTTGATGACGTCATCCTGCGGGTTCTTCCTAAGTTTGCTGTATGTGGCGGGGTCCTGGAGAAGCTCGTTCATCTTTCCGATGTAGTCCACTTTGTCCATAATAACTATGGTGTTAGCCTTGTCTGCTTTAGTAATATGGAGCTCCCCATCTTTTTTTAATTGTGAGAGGCCATCGCGAAAACGTTTAGGAAAGTTATCTTCGTAATTACCATTCGCCGCACTATAAACGAGGCCTTTAACTATGTTAAACAAATACTGAGGGAGATTACACTGTTTTTCAAAACACGCGAGACTGTAACAAATTTGTAAAGCCGAAGGTTTTTTAACAATAAAAAAGGACATACCATATCCAAGGGCACTTTTTGCATCGTCACTAATGTTTTTCGAAGAAAGGTTCAAAACACACTTTGAGCTTGCTTTTTTACTCCACTGACTATTTCGAATGAGACTTTTAATTTTCCGATCCAAAATGTTACGAAGTGAAGTAGTTCTCCGACGCAACTCGTTGTAAATTTCATCAAACAAAGGTTGGATCCACGGTTGGGGAATAACGGTTACAAAATTATGTTTGGCGATGTTTAAATTTTTGAAGGCGGACCACTCATTTTGTCTGGTGACTTCAATATGTTTCTTTAAAATTAATCTGCTGAAGTTGTTGAACGGATGGTCGTCAATTTGTCTGAGGCGAATCGGAAGCAGGGATTTGGGAAGAACTTGCTCCTCTAGACAGTTAGTAAGAAACTTTCGTCGGATACGAATTGCATGCCCCTTCATTAATGTAGAAGAAAACACGGACACAAACGGAGACAAGAGAGGGAACAGCAAGCCGAAGGAACGCGTGGTGTTCATTATATGAAAATTATTTCACGAAAGTAACACGTGAAAAATATTTATGATGAATAAAACCACGAAGGAAAGGAAACACAAAAAGGTGCTCAAGCGCTTTCGTCTAATGACATCCTCAGGAACACTGAAGTACATAAAAGGTTACGGCCTATATATAGGTTACAGAAAGAAAAAAAAATAAATAAATAAATACATACATACACACAAACATAATATATATATATATATATATATATATATATATATACATACATATCTACACATATATATATATATATATATGCAATAAACGGAGAAGTAAAAATAAAAATTAAAATTAGGATTAACAAAGAGGCATACAGATTTGTAAGGAAAAATATCGATTTTTAGCACAAGATCAAATGAATTATAAAAATACAAATTTATACTGGAAATCTGCCCGGGTTTTAACACTTGTTTAGAGTCAAGTTTCGATATATATAAAAATAAAATGAAGATTAAAAGTTAATAAAGTAGCGTACAAGTTTACCAAAGATTTAGCGTCCTACCCTTTTATCTAAATTGTTTTGAAGGAATTCAAAACAACAGGATCGAGTTGAAAAAGACCTTTGCTTATGTTGAAGTTATTTGAAAGTTGGATAATGGCAGACTCAAGAATATTTCTATTAACAATGTTGCTAGAATGAAATAAAACTGAAGCATTATTCCAATCAATACAGTGGGATAACTCTGACAAATGGACAAAAAGAGCACTGGACAACTGTCCTGTTCTAACGGAATATTGATGCTGTTTTATACGTGTGTGCAAATCCTTTCCCGTCTGACCTATGTAAAAGGAATCACATTGTTTACACCCAATTTTATAGATAATGCCTGAATTATTGGTAGGGCTATTTTTTACTATGATATTTTTCACAATATTGTTATATGAAAATACTACATTAATATCCAAAAGTTTAAGTACATTAGCAATGCCTAAAAAGCCCGGGAAAAATGGAAGTACTAAAATATTTTTTGACAAAGTACGAGTGTTATTATTGACACGATAGAAAGTTCGTTTTGCCTTGTTGAGACAAGATTCCATAAACGCAGATGGGTAACACAGATCACTTCCAATACCGTTGATTTTTTCCAATTCGGCATCGATGTATTCCGGACTGGCGATCCTAAGGGCGCGGAGAAACATTGATGAAAAAATGGCCTTCTTAGTGGGGGTGTCATGTCCCGAGTAAAAGTGTACGTAGGACAAATTGTTTGTTGTTTTCCGATAGATACTAAACTTAAAACCTGGGCTTTCCCTATGTACACGCACATCCAAAAATGGGATTGAATTGTCTTGTTCCACTTCTAAAGTAAACTTAATGGAGGGGACTTGATCATTTAACTGAAGGAGGAAGTTATCCAGGTCACGATTCATGGGCCAGATACACAAAATATCGTCGACGTACCGCAACCAAGGGATGCCAACCCCCAGGATTCTCGGAATGTAAGTAATTTCGAAAAACTCCATATAAATATTGGAGAGGAGGGGCGATAAGGGGTTGCCCATGGCCATCCCAAACACTTGTTGATAATACTCGTTATTGAAAGTGAATTTACAGTCTTTGATGCAAAGCTTAATAAGTTCCAAAACAATGTGTGAAGGTAGTGGCAGGTCATACTTATGTAATTCTTGGGAGAGAAAGTCAAGCATATCATCAATCGGCACTTTTGTAAACAATGAACAAACGTCAAAACTGATCAATCTATCGTTAGTTTCAGTACGTGCATTATTCAATTTTTCAGTAAGATCCATGGAATTTTTTACATGTGAATCAGAGATAGTTCCGAGAATGGGGGACAAGACTTTGACAAGCCATTTGGAGAGTTTATAAGTAATAGAGCCCACCGAGCTAATAATAGGGCGCATAGGGTTGCCAGGTTTGTGGGTTTTAATAAGACCGTAAAGGTAGGGCAGAGAAGGTGAAGTGGACATGAAAAGCGGAATTAAGTCCTTATGATCTTTGAGAATGCGTTTCAAGCCACTATTAAATGATTTGATGACGTCATCCTGCGGGTTCTTCCTAAGTTTGCTGTATGTGGCGGGGTCCTGGAGAAGCTCGTTCATCTTTCCGATGTAGTCCACTTTGTCCATAATAACTATGGTGTTAGCCTTGTCTGCTTTAGTAATATGGAGCTCCCCATCTTTTTTTAATTGTGAGAGGCCATCGCGAAAACGTTTAGGAAAGTTATCTTCGTAATTACCATTCGCCGCACTATAAACGAGGCCTTTAACTATGTTAAACAAATACTGAGGGAGATTACACTGTTTTTCAAAACACGCGAGACTGTAACAAATTTGTAAAGCCGAAGGTTTTTTAACAATAAAAAAGGACATACCATATCCAAGGGCACTTTTTGCATCGTCACTAATGTTTTTCGAAGAAAGGTTCAAAACACACTTTGAGCTTGCTTTTTTACTCCACTGACTATTTCGAATGAGACTTTTAATTTTCCGATCCAAAATGTTACGAAGTGAAGTAGTTCTCCGACGCAACTCGTTTATAGTGCGGCGAATGGTAATTACGAAGATAACTTTCCTAAACGTTTTCGCGATGGCCTCTCACAATTAAAAAAAGATGGGGAGCTCCATATTACTAAAGCAGACAAGGCTAACACCATATTATTATGGACAAAGTGGACTACATCGGAAAATGAACGAGCTTCTCCAGGACCCCGCCACATACAGCAAACTTAGGAAGAACCCGCAGGATGACGTCATCAAATCATTTAATAGTGGCTTGAAACGCATTCTCAAAGATATAAGGACTTAATTCCGCTTTTCATGTCCACTTCACCTTCTGTGCCCTACCTTTGCGGTCTTATTAAAACCCACAAACCTGGCAACCCTATGCGCCCTATTATTAGCTCGGTGGGCTCTATTACTTATAAACTCTCCAAATGGCTTGTCAAAGTCTTGTCCCCCATTCTCGGACTATCTCTGATTCACATGTAAAAAATTCATGGATCTTACTGAAAAATTGAATAATGCTCGTACTGAAACTAACGATAGATTGATCAGTTTTGACGTTTGTTCATTGTTTACAAAAGTGCCGATTGATGATATGCTTGACTTTCTCTCCCAAGAATTACATAAGTATGACCTGCCACTACCTTCACACATTGTTTTGGAACTTATTAAGCTTTGCATCAAAGACTGTAAATTCACTTTCAATAACGAGTATTATCAACAAGTGTTTGAGATGGCCTTGGGCAACCCCTTATCACCACTCCTCTCCAATATTTATATGGAGTTTTTCGAAATTACTTACATTCCGAGAATCCTGGGGGTTGGCATCCCTTGGTTGCGGTACGTCGACGATATTTTGTGTATCTGGCTTATGAATCGTGACCTGGATAACTTCCTCCTTCAGTTAAATGATCAAGTCCCCTCCATTAAGTTTACTTTAGAAGTGGAACAAGACAATTCAATCCCATTTTTGGATGTGCGTGTACATAGGGAAAGCCCAGGTTTTAAGTTTAGTATCTATCGGAAAACAACAAACAATTTGTCCTACGTACACTTTTACTCGGGACATGACACCCCCACTAAGAAGGCCATGTTTTCATCAATGTTTCTCCGCGCCCTTAGGATCGCCAGTCCGGAATACATCGATGCCGAATTGGAAAAAATCAACGGTATTGGAGGTGATCTGTGTTACCCATCTGCGTTTATGGAATCTTGTCTCAACAAGGCAAAACGAACTTTCTATGTCAATAATAACACTCGTACTTTGTCAAAAAATATTTTAGTACTTCCATTTTTCCCGGGCTTTTTAGGCATTGCTAATGTACTTAAACTTTTGGATATTAATGTAGTATTTTCATATAACAATATTGTGAAAAATATCATAGTAAAAAATAGCCCTACCAATAATTCAGGCATTATCTATAAAATTGGGTGTAAACAATGTGATTCCTTTTACATAGGTCAGACGGGAAAGGATTTGCACACACGTATAAAACAGCATCAATATTCCGTTAGAACAGGACAGTTGTCCAGTGCTCTTTTTGTCCATTTGTCAGAGTTATCCCACTGTATTGATTGGAATAATGCTTCAGTTTTATTTCATTCTAGCAACATTGTTAATAGAAATATTCTTGAGTCTGCCATTGTCCAACTTTCAAATAACTTCAACATAAGCAAAGGTCTTTTTCAACTCGATCCTGTTGTTTTGAATTCCTTCAAAACAAATTTAGATAAAAAGGGTAGGACGCTAAATCTTTGGTAAACTTGTAGGCTACTTTATTAACTTTTAATCTTCATTTTATTTATATATATATCGAAACTTGACTCTAAGAGGCAAAGTGTTAAATCCCGGGCAGATTTCCAGTATAAATTTGTATTTTTATAATTCATTTGA